>CM050530.1:4743562-5261062 GCA_027563665.1 Antrozous pallidus
CAGGAAGTTTGAAATAGTTAATACTATCTAATAAAAGAGTAATATGCAAATTAACCACCACTCTGCTATACCCACAAGCCACGCCCACCAGCCAATCAGGAGCCAGTATGCAAATTAACCCAACCAAGATGGCTGCTGCCACAGAGCAAGCAGGAGGCTTGGGTTCCCCAGCATTGGAGGAAGCCAAGCTTCAACACACCCTGGCCAGCCCAGGCTTCCACTCTAGGCTACAAAGTTTTAATTATAGAATTAAATCCAAACAGAAATGGCTGTCACTGTGGAGCAAGCAGAAGGCTTGGGTCTGCTCCAAGCTACAAAATTTCAATTGTAGAACATAAATTAATCCCAGATACCAGGGGGAACCTCCGCTCAGGTTCCAGGGGGGCATGGCCGGCCTTGCAAACCACCACAGGCCCCTCACCTAGGCTGCCCCATGCCTCAAGGGAACCCCCACTCTGATCTGGGACACCCTTCAGGGCAAACCAGCTGGTCCCAACCCATACACCAAGCCTCTATCCTACCTAATAAAAGAGTAATATGCAAATTGACCATCACTCCAACACACAAGATGGCCTCTCCCATGTGTCAAAGATGGCTTCCCAATGGCCACCACAAGATGGCCAGCAGGGGAGGGCAGTTGGGAGGGACCAGGCCAGCAAGGGAGGGCAGTTGGGGGTGATCAAGCCTGCAGGGGAGGGCAGTCAGGGTAACCAGGCCAGCAGAGAAGGGAAGTTGGGGGCAACTGGGCCTCTAGGGAAGGATACTTGGGGTAGACCAGGTCTGAAGGGGAGAGCAGTTGCGGGCGACCAGGCCTGCAGGAGAGGGCAGTTAGGGGCAAACAGGCTAGCAGAGGAGCAGTTAGGCATCAATCAGGCTGGCAGGGGAGTGATAGGGGGTGATCAGGCTGGCAGGCAGAAGCAGTTAGGGACAATCTGGAAGGCAGGCAAGCAAGCATTTGGGAGCCAGCAGTCCCGGATTGTGAGAGGGATGTCCAACCGTTCGTTTAGGCGTGATTGGGCGTTCAGACATCCCTTGAGGGGTCCCATATTGGAGAGGGTGCAGGCTGGGCTGAGTGACCCCCCTCTCCCCCTGTGCATGAATTTTATGCACTGGGCCTCTGGTGTATAATATGTATAATAATTGATAGTCATAAGTGTGAGCATTGTTCTCAATCACTCCCTGGCTGAGTGGCCATGTCTCAAATAAAGCTACAGCCACCACATACTCTTTGCCCAGAGGAAGTGAAAACAAGTCAGATTCCAAACCTCCTTGACTCAGTGACTCCCCATTCACAGTACAGACCAGGAAAAGAGCCTGAACTGAGGTGTATATGGGGTAGGTCTACTCGGCCTCCTATTTCTGTACAGTCAATGTAAGCACACAGCCCGTGGTAAGCACCAGGAGACAAGTGTGAGCTTTTTAAAATTGTGTCTTCCTTAGGAGCAATCTGTTCCTTCTACAAGCATTGGTGGGCCCTGAAACTGACCACGGTGAGCCTATAAACGGCCCCGGAGGAGACAGGCGAGGAAACAGCAGCACAGCACAGTGACGCGAAGGCCGAGGAGGACGCTCGTGCTGCGGCGCAGAGGCCGGCCGGCCGGCGGAGGAGGCAGGGAGTGGTGAGCACCTTCCACACACAGGCTCTGCGGGAGGCGTGGGCAGTCAGCTGCCCGCGGGACAGAGGTGGGGCTGAGGGTCCAGGTGGAGAGGCCGGGGTTAACCAGTCACTCCAACAATCAGAAACGGTCCTTGCCATGGGCACGCCCCGCCATGAAATCGTGCTTTGTGGTTAGCGCGTGCCACGGTGCCAAGTTCAGGTGTCCCTGTGGAATTCCCGCTCTGGAGGGGCCTGCTAGTCCGCCTTCTCCCCTCTCCATAGCCACTGACCCGGCTCACATATGCGAGCAAGTGGCATTCCCCAAGTTGTGTCCCTGGGTTAGAGACATCCCTCAGGTTCTCCTTGCCAGTCAGGGGACGCAGTTGGTGGGAAGCGTTGTGCTTGGTTTTCGAAGCTCAGCACGGCTCTTTCCTTTTGTCCCTCCAAAGAGCTCTCTCGGCCCACAGCGTCCGGATCCTTGTCAGAGTTCGCCTCCCGACCCCCACCCGCCCTCGCGGTCCTATTTATAACTCGCAGCTGCTGGCAGGTCTGCAGCAGGCCTTTGGGGAGACACCCGCCCGTGGGGATGCTGAGAGCTGTCTGAGAACACGGCCGGGCCAGGCGGACACCCGGGCCAGGCTCTGCCCTCGGAGGTCACGGGGGACACTTGGTTTGAGAGCCGGGGGTTTGTGATGGACACGGTCCCGCGTCTGTAGCACAGGGGGGTGGGGAAGGCGCATTCCGCTCAGGCCGGAACTGGCTGAATCCAGCTGTTTGACTCAAGTCAGTCAATCACTGACTTCCTAGCAAAAATGAGTGGTCATGGTGTCAGTTACAAGTTGCCGTGGCTAAAGTAACTGAGAACACACACATCCGCACACAGAGCGGGTAGTTGGAGAGAGGCTTTGGGCCCGCTGGTGCGGCTCAGTGACTGAGCATTGGCCCACGAACCAGAAGCTCACGGCTCAGCTCCCAACGAGGGCGCATGTCAAGGTTGCGGGCCCAATCCCCAGAAAGCACACAGGGGCAGCGGATCAGTGATTCTCATCACTGATGATTCTCTCTCTTCCTCTTTCTGAGACCAGTAAAAATGTATTTAAAAATAAACAAGGGCTTTGAGCAGCTGGACAGAAGATACGGCTGAAGTTGGGTCATTCCGTGTGTCTGGTGAGAAATGTGCCCAGAGGTTAGTGGAGGTGGAGGCTGATGGGTGTGTTGGGCCGGCTGCGGTTTAAATCGTCCACGCTCGGCCCACCCTGATAAGTGTAAATAATTCCAGCTTGACCCCCACATTGTTGCCAGGCCTTCCGAGAGCTACGCATCCCAAATGCTTTCCCTGCTCATTGCCAAGACCCGAAATAAGCCCCATTTGAGAAATTGCCTCCCAAAGTCTGATTTTCCTCATCGAAAAAGCGGCTGCCGAAGTCCTCCTTTTCACGACTTCCTTCGCTGTCCTGTCTCTCAGTTCAGCTTGGCTCGTGATTCTCTTTGGCCCGTGAATGCAGAGATCCTGCTGCGGCCCCATCATCCAGTTCAATTTTTCCCCTTCGTGGAGGCCCCGGTGAAAAAAACGTGTCTCTGGTGCTCAGTATCTTGGCCTGTGACGAGCCTGCAGGGAGGCCCCCCCCGCCCCTAGATTTGCCTCAGACGTTAGCATGTCACAGCTAGTTTTAGTCAAAGTCAGCGGAGCCCCAAACCTTCCGTCTGGGGGAGTGGGCGTGGAGTGTCGAATCATCGGCCCGAGGAGCTGCGTACAGAGCGATCTGGTCCGTGGGCGGACCTAGGCAAAGCGCCTGGAAGTCAGAATGTTGTATCCAAAGCCATGTTGAAACGCATCTGTGTTCACCGGCAGGGGAGAAGTGGCCCGCTCTGTCCGCAGTCTTGGGGAGTCCCCGATGTGAAGTAGACAAGCACTGATTGCTCCCTCTTCAAGTGGCTGGTTAGGTCTTCAACCCGGAGCGTCACCCTTCGCTGTGCACGCATCTCTCTTTGCTGGTTGTCTCGGCTTCAGAGGGCAGGGTCCGTTTTAGGTCAGTGCCGTCTTCTGGCTGAGGAGTGAGGTGTACGGTTATTGAATGAGTGCATGATGGTTAATTTCATTAACTCAGCCAGGCTAAGGGTTGCCCACACAGCTGGTAAGTCTTTATTTCTGGGTGTCTGTGATGGTGTTTCCGGAAAAGACTAGCATTAGATTAGAATTGCTAGACTGGGTAAAGAGCACCCTCACCAATGCAGTGATATCATCTGGGCATTTGAGGGTCTGAGTAGAAAGGTGGAGACAGGGTGGATTTGCCCTCTCTGCCCGGGCTGGGCCATCCATTTTCTGCCCGTAGACACTGGCCCTCTTGGTTCCCCACTGCTCCGACTTGGACCAGGACTTCTGGGTACGCAATTGGCCTCTGATTCTTGCACCTTTGGACCCTGAGTTTTAGCCCACTGGACTCCTCAGCCTCTAGAGTGGGGTAAGCCAGCGATTTCCAACCTGTGCGCCCCAACAATGTTTAAAACGTGCAGGACCTACCTGACTAGGTAGTCCGGGGCACAGACCTCTGTTCCCTTAGATCGTCAACTGAAAAGAATGCCAACAGCCAACACGACAGCAGCTGTCCAGTGTGAATGACTCAAATTGTATCTCTTTTTTGAAGTGTCACAGAATTTTAATTAGTTTATGTGTGGCGAGAGATGAGAAAGGTTGAAAATAGTGTGAGCCAATTCCTATAATATCTACGTATCTAGGTATCCAAGTATGCACCTGTGAATCTGCCTATGTAGTCATGTATTTTAACCCATCATTCACCCACATCTTTCTCTTTTTAAAAATACCAGCTTTATTGAGAAATAATTCACATAAATGTACTATAAAAGTATCCTTTTATACCATCATATTTTTTCCTTTACAGTGTGCAATCCAGTGATTTTTATTATATCAACATTCATTCTTGATTTTTTTAAAAGGAACAGGTAGGTTCAATTTGATTCTGGAAACAGAAGCATTCAGTTTAAGAAATATTTTTTTTATTGTGGTAAAAATATACACAAAACTTACGATTTTAGTCTATTTTTGTTTTTGTTGATCCTGCCCGAGGATATTTTTTCCATTGATATTTTCAGAGAGAGTGGGAAGGAGGGAGGGAGGGGAAGAGATAGAAAGTGAAAAACATCGATGTGAGAGACACATTGATTGGTTGCCTGCCGCATGCTCCCTGAATCGGTCTGGGGCAGTGGTCGGCAAACTCATTAGTCAACAGAACCAAATATCAATGGTACAACGATAAAAATTTCTTCTGAGAGCCACATTTTAAGACGTAAACTTCTTCTAACGCCACTTCTTCAAAATAGACTCGCCCAGGCCGTGGTGTTTTGTGGAAGAGCCACACTCAAGAGGCCGAGGAGCCACATGTGGCTCGCGAGCCACAGTTTGCCGACCACGGGTCTGGGGGGGAACCAACACTCTCACCGTTGAACCACACCAGCCTGGGCCATTTTAGTCATTCTTAAATGCGCATAAGGAAGATTTTAAAGAGTCTTGTTCTGTGCCCCAAAGTGTGCAGGCAGACTGGGGAAACAAATGAGGCGAGAGACACGCAGCCATAAAGCAGTGGTTCCCAAAGCGTCTGGGCCGAGAGACTAATTTTCACATTGTCAGTACTTGGCAGACACGTGTGGCCCGGGTACACATGACCAGTCGCACCGCGGGCCACGTGCACCTCTGCACACAAGCTCAGTGCTGCCCAGACCGGCCTGCGTAACGCGGGTCGACCAGCTGGACCCGTCGTCCTCATGCTTGGATGTTGTGGTCAGTTCACATTGCAACACAAGTCCCTTTTAAAAAATTGTTATTTTATTGTTTTTTGCAGAGAGGAAGGGAGAGGGATAGAGAGTTAGAAACATCCATCAGCTGCCTCCTGCACACTCCTCACTGGGGATGTGCCCGCAACCAAGGTCCATGCCCTTGACCGGAATCGAACCTGGGACCCTTCAGTCCGCAGGCCGATGCTCTATCCACTGAGCCAAACCGGTTAGGACACAACACAAGTTCCTAAATGCTCACTGTCAACTCGTGGACCAACTGAGACCGGCACTGGTCCACGAATCACACTTTAAGCAGTACTTCACGAGAGGAAACTTCTAGAGCCCTAATAGTTTTCTTCTTAGTGGTCTTTGTTACACGCAGATTCTTTCCTCCCAGAGGGGTCCCAGTGCCCGAGTCACCTCCTGGGCTCAGCTGTGGCCTTTGAGTTTCCCGGCAAAGCCACGCTGCCTCTGGTCGGTAAGCCCCGCGTCCTGCTGACAGGTGGGTTAGGGCTGGAGCTGGCACGTAGCCATGAGCCTGCTCCTTGACTGCGGGGCCAGGCCCCCTCGCACAGCCTCACGTGGTCTCGGCTCCAGTTTCTCGGTCTCTGTGGATGCTCATGGCTTCTCAGACACTCACGGACCAGGCCCGGTGGGGCAGTGGGGGAGGGAGCAGAGCGGGGGGGGGGCCCCCAGGCTCCCAGGCAGTTGTTGAAGAGAGGGCAGTGGCCAGGAGAGGACAGCTACAGATACCAACTCGTCATAATAGCCGAGGACTGGAAATCTTTTATTGAGATGTAGCATTCCAACCACAGAGTTGTTAAACAACCATAACTATGTCTTAAATAATCAGTTCAGCTGGTCTCTATTTAACATAATAGCTGCCTATTAAACCTAAATTAAGTACAGAGTTAAATGTCTGTAGGACACAAAAACCCCAAAATGACTGCCAAACCCAGAACGAAACCTCTAGCTGGCAGGAGCTGGGAAACGTGTCTGCCTGGCCGGGGTGTGCTCCGGCTGGAGGAGGCGGAGTGCACCCCGCTGCCCAGTGTCTGCTCCACGAGCAGAGTTTCCCAGGGTCGGGGTGGGGGCGGGACAGGCTTCGTACGGCAGCTCAGTGCTGATGATGCCTCAGAAATGTTTTAGTTCCATAGACCTTCTCAGATATGCAGAAATATAGAAAGGCCCCCCTGTGGCCTCGAATATGCCCGAATGATTGTTAGTTCTGTGTGCCTCTCTGTTCTTCCTCCCTTGCTATCCACAGGTCCTTATCCCATGCTGGGGCCATAGTTAGAGCCTTCCAAACCAAGCTCCACCCTTCCTCTGTTCACCTGTTCACCTGTTCATTCATTCATTCATTCATTCATTCATCCTTTACTCATTCATCCTTTACTCATCCACTCATTCAGTCATCACGTATTCAGTCATTCACTTGAAAAATACGTCCTCTGCACCTATTTTGTGCTAAACACTTGAGTAGCAACAAGGGGGAAGCAAGCAGAGACCCTGGGGCTATGATTTGGTGGGAGCGGCAGCCGTTGGTCAAGGTGCTCCTTCTAAGAAGCAATTCAACCCCTGACTCCCTGGATTGTTTCTCCCCGGATCTCTTAGTGCCAAGAATAAACGGCCCTATTTCTGTTTCCTTTCACTTCCTGCATCTGCTTCCTTCCTGCCTAGAGGCCAGCCAGCCTGCCCAGTTAGTTTTGTTTCTCAGGGCACCTTGTTAGGACCACCTGCTCAGAAATTGCCTGGGATGGTAGCGAGACATGCATATTCCTCGGCATCTCCCAGATCTGGAGATTGGCAAGGTCAAGTGTTCCTCAAAGTTCGGGACAAACAAGGAAAATTATCTCTCTCCTCCAAGGATAGTTTCATTGCATTTGGGAAGATACCTTTCTTGGGGGTTTGGCTTGGGCCACTGAGGGAGGATGGCTTGGACCAATGGCATTAAAGTCTTGGTTATTCTATATCTCTCGTGAATGTATTTATTTAGCTCTTATTTTAAAATGTCATCTAGAAAGAATAAACCTGGATAATACATCAAAACTAGATAGAAGCATCTGATTTGCTTATTAGGCCTTCTAAAGTATACTCTGAGTGGCCAGGTTATTATGATCTCTAAGCACAATCTGGCCACTCAGTGTATGTGTATGTGTGTGTATGTATATGTGTGTGTGTGTGTGTGTGTGTGTGTGTGTGTGTGTATTTTAGAGGCCCAGTGCATGAATTTGTACATGGGTAGGGTCTGGCCAGCCTGGCCAGGGGGAGGGGACAAGGGCGGTTGGCCGGCCTGCCTGCTGGTCAAACTCCTGGTAGAGAGGACAATTTGCATATTAGCCTTTTATTATATAGAATATACACTGATTGGCCAGATTATTATGTGTTCAGAAATCATAATAATCTGGCCACTCACTATATTTTGTCCATAAGCATTTGCATATTGAAATTTATAAATTATTTTATTTCTCATCTAGGACATTAGACTTAGTTTTAAAATTATATACTTTGGTAGGTGATACATCTATCATTTAAGGATAGCAAAGGGGATATTGCAAAATATTTGCTGCAAAAATGGGATGTTGGGTCGACTAGATACTTTGGAGTTGTCATATTTTAGGAAAATGCAAAAACAGCAAATAAAGCAAAGAGGCCAGCCAGAACTCCTAACCAAAGAGATTACGTATGTCCTTCTTAGTGGCAAGCATCCCACTCGCTTTATTCAAACAAATGCCAATTACACAGCCCTCCGTGTCTTCATCTCCACCGGGACTTGCGTCCACCCTCATCATCTTCCATGGCAACCGTTGCTAGGAAGATGCTCCTCCTCGAGCTGACCTTCCAAAGACTTGAGACCCCAGCGGCTGTTTTCCTGCTGAAGGGGATATCCAGTATGCCCAGGAGAGTGATGGGAAAGCACGCACAGAGAGCACAACTAGTAACAGCGTGCATAGGTAGCCTGGATGGTATATATAAGTTATGGTTATCAGGAGGTGTTTGGTAATTGGCTGCATTCCTGGAGGCCGGGGAGATAGAAAAGGACCATTACACATCTATCCGTGCACTTCCTTGTTAGCACAGTGAGGCCTGCCGGCCTCCTCTTCCTCCCTTGTTCTTCACCCCTTTCCTTAAGTCTGTCGGCAGCGTGCACATTTCACAGCTGCATTCTTTTCAGATAGCCGAATAGTGATGATGATTGTGATCACAGCCACCTTTCATCAATTCTTGCTTTGTTCCTGGCTTTGTCCTAAGTGCTTTTCATGAATTACTTCATTTCATCCCCGCAGCAACCCTGGCAGCGAGATCTCACAGTGTCCCCTCCTGTACGGAGGAAGACACTGAGAGATGAAATCGCTCATCCAGTTCATACAGCCGGTGGGCACGGCCCTGCACTTGGGCCTGCTTGCTGTCCTCTGCTTTCTTCACTGAATCTGATCATTTGATTTTGGTCTGACGCATGCGGGTGGCAGTGCATGCAGTGAGATTCCCTCATTCATACATTCATCCATTCTTCACCAGATGTGGCCCAGGCCAGAGGCCAAGCTCACTGGGAACTTGGGTGACTGCTACCCACACCCTTCCCTAGAGAGCTGGCATTCGATTCTGTGCAGAACTGAGCTTGCACTGCAGACTCTTCCGTGATTCTGGCTTCCAGCCTCTCTGAGCCTGCCTTTTAACGTTTGCCGCTGATTCTCGGTGCTTTGGTTGAAAATCTGATTTGGTCTGGTGGCGATGAGGCTCACCTTGGATTTTAGACTTTTTCTCCAAATTACGAGGGATTTCCTCTGGTAACTTTGGAGCAAGGCAGAAGGAAGTTCTTGGTCTGTATTAAGGAGAAAAGTCTGTATTTTATTGTTCACTTTTGATTCCCATAGAGCAGTGGTCGGCAAACTCATCAGTCCAACAGAGCCAAATGTCAATGCTACAACGATGGAAATTTCTTTTGAGAGCTGAAAATCGACTTCTGCACTCGGGCCATCAAGTTTCAATTGCACTGTACGTGCGTGCCCGCATGTGGTATTTTGTGGAAGAGCCACACTCAAGGGGCCAAAGAGCCGCATGTCAGCTCGCGAGTCGCAGTTTGCCGACCACTGCCATAGAGCGAGGTCTCCAGTGCAACAAGAGCCAAGAAACCGGCTCTCCAGAGCAGAAAGGGAGCTGGGCAGAAAGCAGGCAAGCTGGCAAGGAAGCCACACTGTGTGTGGAAAGCTAGGCACTAAGAGGCTGCAGTGGGAAGCACTGGCATGCAGGGATGGTGGGCACGCCTGTGTCTGTTCACGGTGGCGCTTTCAGGCCCTCCTGGCGCCTGGCTCGGTGTTTACCCGGAAGAGGGGCTCCTGCGCAGGCCCTGTGGGAAACGGACAAGGTCCGGTGGTTTGGGAAGCTCCACTGGGGCACAGGCACAGGCACAGGCACAGGCACAGGCACAGGCACAGGCTGGGGCTGGCTTTATCACAGCTGCTCCGAGAGTCTCCTGCGGCTGGGACCAGGCCTGCCGGCCTTCTCTTCCTCCCTTGTTCTGATTTCCTTTCACACATCCTGGATCGCATGGCTTTTTGGGTCAGACAAATAAAAATGCTTTATGTCCCCTCTTTGCTGAGCTTGGGGTGTTACTGTTTGCACACAGTCTGGAAGCAGATGGAGTCTGATAGAAATCCCAGATGATAACTCAGACTCAAGAGCTCTGAAAACACCCACGCAGCATAAACACCTCTGAGCATATGAGAGACAGGGAGAGAGAACGAGAGAGAAATAGAGAGAGATAGAGAGGGACAGAGACACACAGAGAGAAAGACAAAGAGAGAAATAGAGAGAGACAGGTAGAGAGACAGACACACACACAAAGACAGACACACAGGAGCAAAGAGAGAGAGAAATAGAGACAGAGGGACAGAGACACACAGAGATAAATAGATACAGAGACACAGAAAGACAGACACAGAGATGAAGATGGAGGAAGAGACAGATTGAGACTGTGAGAGAGAGAAATAGACACACACAGAAAGAGACAGATACAGAGATAGAGAGACATAGAGACAAACACAAGGAAATACAGAGCAAGAGATAGAAATAGAGACAGAAATAGACACACAGATAGAGTCCTACAGAGACACACAGAGACAGAGAGAGAGAAAGACGGAGAGACCGTGAGACTGAAAGAGAGAGAAATAGACACACAGACAGAGTTGAAGAGACAGAGAGAGCATCAACTGATACCATCACAGTTTACACTTGGGTCAAGTTGTGCCAGGTCCACCCTCGGCTCTCCTTCCCCGAGACAATTCTCCATCGTCTCCGTTCCTTGCAGCTGCAAGAATATGATGAAAACATGTAAAGCACTTAGTGGAGGGCCTGGCATCTACTGAGTGCTCAAGGGCAGCTGTTCCTTCCACGAACAAGAGCCTCTCTCCTAGTCACCGCTGCTTGTAAATCCTCACCGGGATTTATAAATCTGCCTGTCTGAATTTCTGGTTCACAAGAGGATCTCAGTGTTCAGCACGAAATGTGACAACATGGTTCTGTTAGGGAACGGAAATCCAGGGCATAGCTGAGGAGGCGGAATGACTCCATGGGGCTGGGAGTGGCAGGTCACGTGAGCATGAGCGACAGGTCCCTGGTGCCTTTCCTTGTGGTGGTTCAGCCCTGAGGGCTGGGGTGGGAGGGCAGCGGGCAGCGGGGAGTGCCCCTCCCCCCCCCCCCGACACGAGACCTTTCCACTGGCTCTGCTGCCTCATCCTAACAAGAGCCAAGTGGGCGTGGCCGGTGTGGCTCAGTGGTTGAGCATCGACCTATGAGCCAGGAGGTCAGGGTTCAATTCCTGGTCAGGGCACATGCCCAGGTGGTGGGCTCCATCCCCAGTGTGGGGCGTGCAGGAGGCAGCTGATCCGTCATTCTCTCTCATCATTGATCTTTCTCTCTCACTCACTCTCCCTTCCTCTCTGAAATCAATTAAAAAAAAATAATAAAGAAAAAAGAGCTGTCCTGTCCCCACCTACCCTGTGTAGAGGGGCAAGAGGAGGGGTAGCTAAGAAATTATGGCACGGGCTTCGAACCCAGGACTTGCCGGGCTCAAAAATCTTGATGCTTTCACACCACCCCGTTACCCTCAGAGGCGCAGGAGTCCCAGGCAGAAGAGAGAGTTTTTCCAAAGTAAAAATAGCGAGAGATGAGGAGCGAGCTGCCACCCAAACACACAGCCACGGAGACGCACAGAGGTGCCTTTGACCCCACTCCAGGCCGCGCGTCTCCGCCGCTGGGACATGCACCACAGGCATCTGCCTTTGGCTGGGCCGGCAGAGACAGGACGCATACCTGTGGTCCGGGGCCTCCCTCCCGGCCCAAGAAATGCCATTTACAGATGGGAAGACAGGAAGGAGAAAAGTCAGCAGACACATGGTAGGCATCCTGGGAGGTAGGGTCACAGCCTGGGGAGAGAAAATAGGCCGCAGCCACGGGTCAGGGCGTCAACACAGGCCCGGGGCCCCGTTTGCTGGCAGGACCGCGCTGGGCTGGGTGGGGTTTGCCATGTGTGCTGTGGCTTCAGAGGAAGCCAGCTTCGGGGGTGGGGGTGGGGAGGGGTGTCGAGCTCAGAGAAAACAGGAGAGTGGACCTTCACAGGGCCAGGCCCCATCTCTTCCTGCTCAGCTCTCCCACTGGTCCAGACAGGCCTCAGTGTGGGGCCAGCTGAGGCCTGTCACATTGTCGGGGAAGGACGTCCTGGCCAGGAATGACCCACGGAAGAGGTTCCCGGGGCCCTGGCAGCACAGGGAGAGCCTTGCACCCTCTTTTTCCTTTCTGCCTTTTCTGGTTAAAAATGATGCTTGTCTGGGTGTGGAGATGGCTTCCAATGGCTGTTCCTGCCCCCAGTCTGGGGACTGGCTCGTTGTCCACCACGCAGCTAGTGCCTGCACTGTTTAAGGAAGCAGTGGAAGAGTAAAGCCAGCCCCCCATTAGCCTGGTGTGTAGGGACAGGTCTTCAACGTCTGCAGATCCTCTGTGGCCCGTGAGAACCCTCATCTGGGATTCATCTGCCATTTTATACCAGGCTTAGGGGCCAGCTTGCCACGGCCTCTGCTCTGTACCTGTCACTCGATTGGCCCGATCAATACCAGTGCATGCATGCATTCATTCATTCATTCATTCATCTTATAGATATACACTGAGTAGCCAGGTTATTATGATCTGTGAACACAATAATATGGCCACTCAGTGTATATTCTATATAATAAAAGGCTAATATGAAAATTGTCCTTTCGACCAGGAATTCGGCCAGCAGGCAGACTAGCCAACCGCCCATGTCCCCTCCCCCTGGCCAGGCTGGCCAGATCCTACCCATGCACAAATTCATCCACGGAGCCTCTAATATCTATATATCTATATATCTATATATCTGTATACTTATATCTATATCTATATCTATATATCTATATCTTTATATCTATATCTTTATTTATATATCTATATCTATATATCTATATCTGTATATCTGTATACCTGTATCTATATCTGTATCTATATATCTATATCTATATCTATATCTATATCTATATCTATATCTATATCTATATATCTATATCTATATCCACTGAGTGGCCCGATTATGCATTCAGAGATCATAATAATTGGGCCACATAGTATATAGTTAAAAAATATATATAGATTTCAGAGAGGAAGGGAGAGAGAAACAGAAACATCAGTGTTGAGAATCATTGATCAGCTTCCTCCTGCACAACCCACACTGGGGGTCCAGCCCTCAATCCAGACCGGTGCCCTGACGGGGAGCCAAACTACCGCCTCCTGGTTCATAGGTTGGCGCTCAGCCCCTGAGCCACGCCAGCCGGCTGCCTCAGTGGTTCTTAACCAGAGGGGATGTTGCGCCCCCCCCCCACGCCCCCGGCCATTGGGTTGTCTCTGCTGGTGACATCTAGTGGGGAGCGTCAAGGAGGCTGCTGAACAGTCTGAAGTGCACGGGCCCCCCCGCCACAAAGAGCTGTCTGGTCTCGAATGTCAGTGGTGCTGCAGTCGAGAAACTGCCACCCGAACAGGAAGCAGTCTTTCCAGTGGAAAAGATAGAAGCGTTAGAGTCTATGAGGCCTGGGGTGGGGGTGGGGGGTGCTCGGGGCCACGGGGGTGCCAGGAGGGCAGGGGTGCCTTCTGCCTCTCTGTGTGTTCGGGCGGGCCCGGAAGGAGCTCCCAGCCCCTGCGGACTTCATTCCCCACGGGAAAGCCTGTCGATAAAGGAAGCCTACTTTGAAGGGTAGCCGGAAGTTACCCGAGCTAATGCCCCCAAGACGCCAAACACAGTGCCCAGCGCGAGTTAAACACCCAAGGAAGAGTAAGTCTTCCTTCCTGCCTTCGATGGGAAACACTTTTTCATTCTCCCTTCAGCCCTCTCCCATCAGCAGCAAGATTCCTGGTGTGTGTAACCGGCCACTGTTGGTCTCACTTTTCAATTCTTTCATCGTTTTCGTGGGGTCGTGCTGAATTCTATTCATTGTTCTCAGTCCTTCTGTTGGGGAACTGGGCTCAGGCTCCCCAGGGCCGAGGAGTGGGAGAATGATCGCAAAATCCCCACGCTGACACTCCCCTTTCCACACACACGTGTGTGCGTTCTGAACGGCAGCGTCATCCTGCGGACACGTCACCAGCCCCGCGGGCCTGCCATCTGCCCCCTCACATGTGTGTGCGTTCTTTCTAGTTGTGCAAGTCCTCTGTCTCCCAGGTTTTGACAAGGAAGAATTATCAGTAGTAATTGATAAGGAGGTATAATTTAAAAAAAAAAAAAGTTCAGGAGATAAATATAAAGAGGCACAAGAAAGCTATAGTTTAAGAAAGGTATCTAGGCCGTGCGGGGTGGTGGTGGTGGTGGTGGTGATGATGATGGGGGGCCTGGGAAGAGATAAAAGAACTTGTATGCATATATGCATAACCCATGGACACAGACAGTAGGGTGGTGAGGGCCTGGGCTGGGCAGTGGGCGTGGGCTGGAGGGGATCAGTGGAGGAAAAGGGGATTTGTAATACTTTCAACAATAAAGGTTTAATTAAAAAAAAAAACACAAACCTAGGGAGGCTTTTGGTAGGAAAGAGAAGGTAACTAAATGAAGAAGGAATTGTGTCCCACGTTGAAGGACAGCTTTGGTTGCTGCTAGCCAGCCTTGACGGTGCACTGAGCAGTGGTGGAAGGGAGAAGCAAGAAAGCCAGCCTGCCGTTTGGCCTCGTGGCTGGTCTGCCTTTGGGAGTCCCCCTGTGGAGCCCTGAGGACCGGCCCCCTGGCCGGAAGCAGCAGGAGAAGGTAGTCGTCAGAGTCCGGGCTCTGGAATCATAGACCTTGGTTTGATCCTGGCTTCACCACTTGGTGCACTGAGTGACCGTGGGAAAATTATCTCCCTTGGCGTGGCCCAGTGTTGGGCATTGACCTATGAACCAGGGGGTCACAGTTCCATTCCCAGCCAGGGCACAGGCCTGGGCTGTGGGCTCGATCCCCAGTAGGGTGCGTGCAGGAGGCAGCCAGTCAGTGGAAAAGGCAGCCAATCTCTCATCGTTGATGTTTCTTTCTCTCCCCGTCCTTTCCTCTGTGAAATCAATCTATCTATCTATCTATCTATCTATCTATCTATCTATATATAAAGACTCTAATTTGGCAAGAGTAAAATTGTCAAATTGCAGTAATGATACATCTTCCTAGGAGTGTGTTGTAACCCAGTGCATATAAAACATTGAATGCAGGGCTGGACACATTGTGAATGCTCAATAACTGTTACCGATGACGAAGAAGATAAAGAATGATTGTCCGCTTAGAATGATCTGCTCTGATTGTCTGGTCTGGTTATGTATGCATACATACAGGACTGCCTGTCCATGAAAAGCTGATGCATGCATGTACTTGGTTATACACACATGCATACATGTGAATGCTAACACGCATTCTGACTTTCCATGCACTGCAATTACGTCCTGGAGCTGGCTGTGCGCATCTCCTCCCCGCTCTGGGCTCAGTGATGGTATGCTGGTACGTAGCCATCATGGGAATATTTTGTAGCATGGAAATTGGCACACAAAAAAAGGCAAGTCTTTTCTTTTCCTCTCAGAAAGCCAGTTTACCGGCACATCCCCGTGTATATGTACCTTGCACTTCCAATTAGACTCCGAGTTCCTTTCGGCTCAGGATGTGGGCATCCCTCTTTGATCCCCACAGGCCTGCATGCGTCTTTTGTACAGCAGCCTCCAAAGGCCGGTGTGAGTCCGTAGGACGGAGGGCGAGGGGTCGAAAGCAAAGGAGAGGAGGCAGCAGGGAGGGACTTAACGAAAGCGGAAGAAAACTTGTTTCAGAAAAACGGGTCGATGAGGGAGTGCTTGGATGGGTGAATGGCTTGGTGACAGGAAAGAAGGAATCTAGCAATAAACTCCAGGGAGAGAATGAAATTGAGGACAGAAGTGTATGCCACGTGACTTCAGACCACTGCGGGTCGTGTATTTTTGAGTTCCGTTCTTTCAGGTGGATGGCATCGGTTCAGAATGTTGAGAGAATTAGGGGGTTGAGTATAAGAGCAAAAAATTGGAATTCGTCTAATGGCCAGGAGTTGTAAAGTAAATTGGGTACATTTACTTTACAGAACGTTTAGAAGTCGTGGAAAGTGATGGAAAGCTCCAGTAAAGTGCAGTCAGAGGAGGATGACAGCATACAAACAAGGATGATGTTACTCACAATGTCGGGGACGGGGGGAGCAGGCTTCGAACGGTATTCCAGTCACGTTTGTGGTAAGTGGGTCTGCACAGAGGAATGTCTGGCAGAGGAGACCTTAGCACCATGGCAGTTCCTTCTGGTGGAGTAATGTTTTCTCCCCTTTTTGCTTATTAGCATTTTCTATTTTTATAATACTTCTTTGATTAAAAATGGAAACATTTAAAATGTTTCCCTCCTCCCCCCCAAACACACACACACACACACACACACACACACACACGCACACACACACACACACAAACATATATGATGCATCCAGGGTGGGAAAAAAGTAGGTTTATTGTATATAAAACACAGTTTATCCTTGTACTATTTTTTTTATTAATGGTGTTATTTTCCATGGAGACAACTGAATTTACTTTTGCCCCACCCTGTATTTTGTATATACATGTGTTTATATATATTTCACATATATATTTGCCTTTCCTGACTTTTAAGATCGCCAGCAAACTAAGCAGAGATCTGTGAGCCGTCGAAGGATTTTCTCTGCTGTGTGAGTTTATCTGTATAGAAAATCTTGCGTTGATTTAACAAAGCACCGCCGTAACTCTTAAGCACTAGCACACTGCGGTGAGTGACATTGCTTCGATTGAGGAAGAGTCAGCCTCGTGACGTTGGGCGTACAGAGCCTGCACTGGTCCTGGGGAGCCGGCTTGCTGCATTGCTGAATGGTGACTCCCCAGAGCAGCTGGAAAAGCTGGAAGGTCCCATCGGAATAACAAGACAATTCCAAGCATACCAGCCTCCCAGAAATGCAGCGCTGGCAAGGCGATGCCCCCAGATCCGTGGCAGCTCCTCTGGATCCGGTGTCTCGTGAACGGCAGGTGTTAGGATGTGGCCATCCTGACTCACAGCTGGACGAGGCTGCTGCCCTCAGGGAGCTGGGTTCGAGGGAGGGAGGCTGCTGAGCGGAGATTTCCAGGGAAGTGTGAGCAGGCCTGTGAGTGAGCAGACAGGAGAGAGCTCAGCCCATCTTCTAGGACAGAGGTCGGCAAACTCATTAGTCAACAGAGCCAGATATCAACAGTGCAATGATTGAATTTTCTTCTGAGAGCCAATTTTTTTGAACTTCTTCTAACGCCAGTTCTTCAAAAACAGACTCGCCCAGGCCGTACTATT
This sequence comes from Antrozous pallidus, assembly GCA_027563665.1. NCBI lineage: Eukaryota > Metazoa > Chordata > Mammalia > Chiroptera > Vespertilionidae > Antrozous > Antrozous pallidus. The sequence continues at coordinate 4,760,818 of CM050530.1, forward strand.
TTGTGGAAGAGCCACACTCAAGGGGCCAAAGAGCCCCATGTGGCTCTCGAGCCGCAGTTTGCTGACCATGGTTCTAGGACAGCAGTGGAAGTTTCTTCAGATCGCTTTCAGAGAGACAGAATGGCGTAGTGGCAAAGAGCTTGGAGCCAGAGGGAATGGTTTATGTTCTGGCACTGTGTGCATATTGGGTAGGTTACTTAACTATTCAGCACCTCAGTTTACCAGGCTGTGAAATGGACACAGCCTGAGTTCCTGATTGGAGTAACTGTGAGGATTAAATGAGTTAAATGCACATGAGGCCCTTAGAGCAGAGTCTGGCTCCCAGGAGATTGTGGAAATGTTTGGTGTATGATTATCCCTCGGCCGCTCCTTCTTTTCCTCTCCTGCCCTCCCTACTCCCCCTCTTCTTCCGTCTTTTTCTCTTCCCCTTTTTATTCCTCTCTGCTTCTCTCATCCTTCCCACAAACTAGAGTCCATAATCAAAGGGTTAATCCCTGCATTCTGAAAGAAAATGGAGTCTTTCTCTGAGACTCCCCCCACCCTTTGTCTCTTCCTCTTTCTACTCCTCTACTCTAGGGACAGAAGCATGGAACAGACTGTTGAATCTCAGAGGGAAGGCAGGCCTGGGTGGGTGGGTAGGAAGAGGTCAACCAAAGAACTTGTATGCATCTGTGTATAACCCGTGGAAATGCCATCTTGGTGTTAAATTATTAACTTAGTAAGGAAGAAGAGCATGCGTGCCTGGCAGGTGGTGGGTGGACTCGGACAACTCTTTTTAGTATTCCTCAAATAGTTGCTCTATTTATGACACTAGAGGCTCAGTGCATGACATTCATGCCCTCAGGGTAGGAGGGTCCCCCCTCAGCCCAGCCTGTGCCCGTTAGCAGTCCAGGAGCCCTTGGAGGATGTCTGACTGACGGCTTAGGCCCACTCCCTATAGCCTAAGCCGTCAGTTGGACATCCTAAGCATTATTAGACATTTGTAGCACTTCTGTGTTGAGCATCTGCCCCCGATGGTCAGTGTGTATCATAGCGACTGGTCGTTCTGCTGTTCGGTTGATTTGCATATTACCCGTTTATTATATAGGATGGGGAAAATGGTGGTTCTAAGCTCAGGTTTGCTATGAGGATTAACATACAGACAACATGCCTGTTAACGCCTTGCTCTGAAATAGACCAGTATTTTTGTTACTGTGTTATTTTCTTTGTGGTACTGTGTAGGCTGTTTTAATCTACATGTTCAGGGCTTTCTTCCAGTGAGCATTTGTTCTCTGTTGGTTTTGTGATTTTCCCCTTTCCCCATTTTCTCCTCCCAATGAACAGAAATTGGATTTCTTGGAGATTCTTCAAACATCTTGACTTTTCTCTCATATTTAACAATCTTCCCGTTTATGTGCTAGGGACTTTATTTTGATCCTCATTCTTCACATGATTGCTTTTCCTTAAGTATCTAGGGATCTCATTTGTTTTCTGTACTCCGGAATTTCTTGCTGTTTCTGGTCTTTGGATGGCGTGCCTTCTTGTTTTCTGGGGATGTTCTGAATTCCAAAAACAACAATAACAACAACAACAAAACTGTTCTTTATCATCTTAAGATATATGGGCCACGGCGTAAGCAGTTAATATTTTAAATCACCCCTTTGGTCCCATTTATTGATACCCTCCCCCAAAACCCTTTTAAGATAACTTCTGCATTTTTTGGTAGATTTCAGAATTCATATTTTCTGTAGAAATTTTGGAAGGTTAGAAGAAATGCAAGTAAGAAATTAACATTATCATTAATCCTGCCATCATTCCAGAGATAATGCTAACATTTTCTTATTTATACTTATAGTTTTCTTATGCATATGTGAAAAAGTGAAATCCTACTATACAGTTGTTTTTTTAATATGTGATACTTTTTTTACACATATTGTAAACATATTACATATTATTAATATTCTAAACATTTCTTGGTAAGTGTCCTATATTACAGGTACATACCAACATTTATTGACTCATTCCCCTCATTGTTGAACATTTCTGGCTTTTTTAAGGGCAGAAATGTGCATCCTTTTAGATAAATATTTGCACAAGTCTTTGGTTATTTTTTTTTAGAATGCATGAGTGAAAGGTCCTGCAGAGACTCTTCTCTAACCCCCAAAGGATGTCCAGAAAGAGTCCTGTGAAATTAGGATCCTGGGCTGTGATTAATGTAAGACTTCCTTAACTTGGCTGGCGAATTTGAAGAAGAGACACAATTTAAATTCAATACAATGCCTTCCAAAGCTGGCTGGTCATCAGAATCACCTGGCTTGCGTATGTGTGTGTGTGTGTGTGTGTGTGTGTTTAAATTTTTGGGGGTAGGTGTGCATTTAGAGAACAGATTCTTGCCCCTGCCCCTGGAAACTTTGATTTACTAGATCCAGTGCTGGGCCATGGGATCTATTTTTAACAACTTCAGAGGCTCCTAATGATGAACTGGGTTGAAGAAACAGTCTAGGACTGAAGAGTCGGGGGGATTGTTGGGGAGATGCCAGGGTGCCAGGTGTTTCCCAGGCAGACAGGCAGTGATGGTGAGAGCAGAAAAGGACCATTTTTCTCTTACTGTGCAGAGCGAGAGCACAGCTCCGATGAGGACTGAGGCTTTGAGCACGTGAAACTTGGGCAGCTCCCTTTGCATCTCTGGTTCCCAGTGTTTGTGTCAACTGAAACGGTCAAACCCATCGGGGACTTTCCAGACTGTGGGAGCCCAAAGCCTCCCTGGTGAGGGGGTGGCTGAGTATGCCAAGGCCCAGGCTTTGCTCATCCCGCCATCCCTCAGCGCCCAACTCTGTCTACTTTACATGGGGTCCTGTTTAAGATTTTGTTTAGAGAAATGTTAGCTGCTGCCAACCAGTTTGAAAATCTCCTTAGCTCTAAATGTCAATTTTTTGTGTGAATAGAGGCCAGGGGGAAGAGGACCAGCCCACAACATGGGAATGGATAGAAGCGTAAGCCAGATGGGCATTTTATTTATTTACCTTTGTTTAAAACATATCTTTATTGATATTAGAGAGGAAGGGAGAGGAGGAGAGAGATAGGAACATCAACAATGAGAGAGAATCATTTACCCGCTGCCTCCTCCAGTCCCCACACTGGGGATCGAACCCACAACCCCAGCATATGCCCTGACAAGGAGCCTAACCATGACCTCCTGGTTCATAGGTCAGCGTTCAACCACTGAGCTACGCCGGTGAGGCCAGAATGGACATTTCAGACCTCATTTTAATCTGTGGCCGACTCTTTGGGCTTGTGGTAGTAGCTTCCAGTTTCCATCTTGCTATCAGTGTGTTCCTGAGTCACCTCGGCGTGACCTCCGAGGAAAACTGCCTGCCTTCCCACCAGATTCTGACATTTGCTGCGGGAAGTCCCTTGCCCCACGGGACCCTGAGGCCCAGAGAAGCCATGGCGGGTCCTCTGCTCATACTTCGGTCATGTCTTGCTGGCTTAAAGGTTTTCAACAATAGAGTATGTTTGACCTCCCTTCAGCCTCCTTTCAAGCTGAGAGTTGAAGGTGTTCTGCTGAACGCTGAGCAAACAAAGCTCTGGCTAACTCCGGCTTTGATCTCAGAGAATTCATAGGAGCGAGAAGGGAGGAGATGAGCCAGGGGCCCAGGAGGGATTAACTGTGAAAACCTGGCCAGGCTTTGTTGGACGGGGAAGCGAGGGTGGGGTGTCGGGTGTCTGGGGAACAGATGTGAACCCGACTTGATCTTCTGCAGCTGCAGACGGGTTTGCCAGAGGTGAACACAGTTCCCGCAGAGGCCGGAGCCCGCTCAGGGTCGGCCGACAGTGGTCTTTCCTCTCCCGGAGCTGGACTCGGCAGGGTCTTTGCCGTCTGATTCCCGTGGCTATGTAACAGGTGGGGTGAAGAAAGGGTTTCTTTTGAGAAACCAGTTGGTGGGTTTTATCTCTGTGCTATGATATTCCTTTCTCCACATCCCACTCCCTGAGTGACCTTTCACTGCTGTGTGATCTCAGATAGGATGATGGGCCGGGCGCGGTGGGGCTGGGTCAGAAAATGGGCTGTTTTCTCTGAGCAGCACGTCCCTGAGTTTGTTCCAGGGAACATCAGTCCCAAGATATGTTCCAGAAGGTTCATGATTACCGGGGGGGGGGGGGGGGGGGGGGGGGGGGGGCTCAGTAGCTGAGCATTGACCTATGAACCAGGAGGTCATGGTTTGATTCCCATTCAGGGCACGTGCCCGGTTGCAGGCTCCATCCCCAGTAGGGGGCGTGCAGGAGGCAGCCGATCCACGATTCTCTCTCCTCATTGAGGTTTCTGTCTTTCTCTCCGAAATCAATAAAAAATAAAGCATGAAAAGCAAACAAAAGGTTCCTGATCCAGTAGAGTTGGAAAATTCTGCATGCCGTGTTTTCCTCTGGAGACTCCTAGCACACATTGGAATTCTAAAGGCTCTGCCATGTCCTATAGTTAAAAATATTCTTTGAGTTAATTGAGCCCCAAACTTCTCCAGCTTAGTCAGAAATCATGATCTTTTTGGTGAATCAGTATCTTTTTTGACTCATCCATTACTAAGGGAATCACACTTCAAGAAGGCTGGTCTGGCCCTAACTGGTTTGGCTCAGTGGATAGAGCATCAGCCTGCGGACTGAAAGGTCCCAGGTTCGGTTCCATTCAGGGGCATGTACCTTGGTTGCAGGCACATCCCCAGTAGGAGGTGTGCAGGAGACAGCTGATTGATGTTTCTCTCTCATCGATGTTTCTAGCTCTCTATCCCTCTCCCTCTCCCTTCCTCTTTATAAAAAAACAATAAAATATATTTAAAAAAAAGAAGGCTGGTCTGTGGGTTGGGGAAATAGAGGGTTCCACTTGGCACTCACAGGGTGGGGTTCCTGAAGCCTCTCGCGTCAGCCACCTGCGAGCTCCTTCTTAGAAGCCACTCTCCCGCACTGTTCTAGGCACAGTAGCTCTGCTTTCCATTTCATCTGGAGAAAAAAAAAATTGAAAAGCTGAAACACGGCTGAGTCAAATGTCTACAGAGAGGAAGGCATTTTACACCTTAGAGTGAAGGCCATGCCGGTGTGGCTCAGTGGTTGGGCGTTGGCCCATGAACCAGAAGGTCATGGTCTGATCCCCGGTCAGAGCTTATGCCAGGTTTCGGGTTTGGTCCCCAGAAGGGAGTGTGCAGGAGGCAGCCAGTTGATTCTGTCTCATCATTGATATTTCTCTTTCCCTCCCGCTTCCCCTCTCTGAAATCAGTAAAAACGTATTTTAAAGAAAGATTTAGAGTGAGGCTCTTTCAGATTTCTAGTTCCATATTTCTCCCTACAGAAGGAGCTAGAGGTGGCCAGAATGTGGCATCCTTTTGGTCTCAGGAATGGGTAGTTGACCCATAAGCCAATCAGGTGCCAATAGAGTTCACCTCAGGCCTTTTGGTTGAGTGGCATATAAATGAGTATTGTTTCCCCCACTGCACTTAGAGCTGTGAGAATTTCAAGCCTGAGCTTCCAACTTGAAATCAGGACCCAGAGCTGATACCCTAGACCAGCGGTCGGCAAACTCATTAGTCAACAGAGCCAAATATCAACAGTACTATTGGAATTTCTCTTGAGAGCTGAAAACTGACTTCCGTGCACGGACCACGAAATTTCAATCACACTGTATGTGTGCGCCCACACAGGGTATTTTGTGGAAGAGCCACACTTAAGGGGGCCAAAGAGTCGTGTGTGGCTCGCGTGCCAGTTTGCCGACCACGGCCCTGGACCATGCCGAGAGCCTCCAGGACCTGAACCCCATCATCTGTACCAAAAGCAATGCTTAAAAGCTGCATTCGACCCAGCCCAGCTTGTCTGGAAATTTCTGAGAAGCCCTTTGAGTTTGAAAAACTGCATTTTTCATTAATGATGGCTCCAGAAGGTTTAATCCAGACCCGGGTTCCCTGTGGACGCTCACTGAGAACCTGCTGATGGATGTGTTATGACACCCCATCACATTGCATTTCGAGTTTGGAAACAGCTTTGTTAGAGATGTCCAGAGCCCCGCTCTCGGCCTTTATTTTTATTGGAGTCCAGGAGTCAGACAGTGACGCTGCTGGGTCCCCAGCAGCCCGGGAAGGCAGCTCCCTGAGCGGTTCGTACAGGCTGCACTCGAAGTGAGCCCAAGGCAAACACAGCAGAGAGGAGGCCCACCCCCTGTTCATACACGTTTCCCCGGGGCCTCGTCACCACAGGCTGGGGGCCAAGATGTGTGCTTCCAGAGGTGCAGAGGAGAGCTGTTTGCTGGGCTTCAGACTCCACTGCTCAGACCAGAGGCTTGGCGTTGAGTCGGAGCCACGTACAACTGCCTGATATATGTCTCTAATGAATTCTCTGATCACCTTTCAAATGACAGTCATTTTCAATATTCTATAGAGGAAACAGCAAATATGATTAATCTTTTAGTATGGTTGCAGGGCTGGTAGTTTAAAATTATGTTTACTGCCCTAATCGGTTTGGCTCAGTGGATAGAGCGTCGGCCTGTGGACTCAAGGGTCTCAGGTTCAATTCCAGTCAAGAGCATGTACCTTGGTTTCGGGCACATCCCCAGTAGCGGGTGTGCAGGAGGCGGCTGATCGATGTTTCTCTCTCATCGATGTTTCTGGCTCTCTATACCTCTCCCTTCCTTTCTGTAAAAAATCAATAAAATATATATTTAAAAAAATAAAATTATGTTTACTTCACTCTTCATTATTAGAAATGTCTCCTTTCCTAACATACTATTAAACACTGTCCATTTCCTCTAAGCATTGCTTTTGCTGCATTGCACAAGCTTTGATAAGCTGTATTTTTATTTGATGGCTGCTCTTAATAGGTCCTCTTTTTCTTTGGTTTCCTGCCATTCCGTCATGTTTTGGGCAGGTTATCCTGCTTGAGATTTGTTGCAATTTCTGGGTCCGAAGCTTAATGGCTTTGAACAAATCTGGAAAATTCCAGCTCATTATTTTCTCATGAAATATTACCTTTCCCCCATTTTCTCTGACATTTCTTTCTAGTATTATGATTTAAATATTTGTTAAACTTCATACTCTGTCTGCCATGTCTCTTAATGTTAGGTTCATATTTTTCAAACACGTTTCTCACTGTTGCATTGTGGATAATTTATTTGTATCTTTCCATTCACTAATTTTCCATTTGGCTGTGTCTCGTTCTCTGTTGAGGTTTGAATTTCAATTGCCATGGTTTTCATTTCTAGAAGTTCTGTTTGGCTCTTTTTCAATTATGCTTACTCATGTTAAGTCTTTTATTTATTGTTTGTATTTCAATTTCTCTTTTACTTCTTTAAGTAGAAACTTATATTCTGTACCTGATAATTCCAGTGGCTAAAATATTAGTCTGATTCAGCTATTGTGGTGTCTGCTGATACGCACATGGTGCTTCGTTTCTATGTGTCTGTTGTTAGGTTTGGCCACAAATTGCTCATTTTCCTTGGAACGTACACACGCAATTTAAAAATTTCTAGTAGCCACGTTAAAGAAAAGTAAAACGGAACAAGTGAAATTAATCTTGATACTATATTTTATTTAACCCCCCAATTTTATTTTAGCATGTGGTCAGTCTAAAAATTATTAATGAGATATTTACATCATTTTTTTCACGAAGCCTGTGAAACCCAGTATGCATTTTACACTTCCAGTATGTCTCGGTTTAGACAGGAACTTTACCAGATCTGTTTGGTACTTGATCTGTTTCCAAGCCGGGCCGGTGTGGCGCGGTAATTGAGCATTGACCTATGAACCAGGAGGCCACCATTCGATTCCCAGTCAGGGCACAGTCCTGGTTTGCGGCTCCATACTCAGTAGGAGTATGCAGGAGGCAGCCAATCAGTGATTCTCACTCACCACTGATGTTTCTCTCTCTCTCTCTCTCTCTCTCTCTCTCTCTCTCTCCCTCCCTCCCTCCCTCCCTCCCTCCCTCCCTCCCTCCCTCCCTCCCCCTCCCTCTCTCTCTGAAATCCATCAAAAAATAAAAATGAGTTCACGAAATTGACGGTTGAGAGAGTAGTAGAGTCATATACCCAAGCTGTTTCAAACCTACTTAAACATTTTCCAATGATTAAATTGTCTATCAGTCTTTAAATTTAAATTCCATAAAATGAAATGAAATTTTAGTTCCTCAGTATCACTGACTGTATTTCAGGTGCTTCAATGCTACACATGGCTGCAGGCGAGTGCCGCCTCAGACTGGTGAGAATTTGCTTTGACGTCCCAGCTTAGACATGCTCTTAGGACCTTGGCCTTGACCTACGTTGAAGTACAGGGGTACAGCTTAGAGCTGCGGTTCTCAGACCTGGGGTTCACTGAAAATTCCAGGTCGGGTTCTTCAGGATTAATGGGAATGAATTTCTGCAGGTGGGATCTGGGCATGGCTATTTTTTTTTCAAATTTCCTAAATGATTCTAATAAAATCCCCCAACTGGACGGTCTGGAAGATGAATTTGGAGCTAACTCATTGCAACACGATGCTTCCTATTGGCCGAGCAAACTATGGAAACATGGACAGGAACACACTGGGATAGAAGGCTCGTGGTATTTTTTTTTTTAAACTACTCTTTCAGAACTATATATTTTTAAAACAGAAATTTTGTTAGTGTTCTTGGTAAGCATGGGAAATACATCAATAAGTTTTCATTTGCTTTATAATTTTAGAAATACAAAACATTTTGCTTTTTAGTTAGTATTAAGTTGATGTGGTGGTACGGTTCGTCCCATGTACATGCTGTTGGCATTTTATTAAAAATTTTTTTAGAGCCCTAAGTGATTGGGCTCAGTGGGTAGTATTGGCCCGCAGGCTGAAGGGTCCTGGGTTCAATTCTGATCCAGGGCACAAACCTAGGTTGCAGGCTTTATCCCCTGGCCCTGATTGGGGTGCATCTCTCACATTGATGTTTCTCTCTCTCTCTGTCTCTCCCTGTCCCTTCTACCCTCTCTAAAAATCAGTGGAAAAATATCCTCGTGCGAGGATTAACAACAACAGCAAAATGTTTAGAGAAGCTTTCAGTGCCGTGTTCCTGTGTTTAAGCTATATTGATTCATAAATGATATGATCCTCTTCAGATCTCGCATGCCAAATGAGCATAGCTGCTGCTTGCCAGCCTATGCTAATAAGAGCCTAGGTGGTCGTCACACTCTCATGCCACCACAATCCGTCATCAGGGTGGGCGGGGCTTGACGTTGCACGCAGCCCAGGGGGGGAGGTCCTGCCCTTCGCGCGGCTTCCGCTGGGGGTCCCCATGGCCCTGCGCGTGCCATGGAGGTGGGACCCTGGCTCTGGCCTACCTCTTTGGGGCAATCCATTGAGAAGCCCTGGATGGGTGGGCGGGGCTTACCTCTTTGGGGTTCCCACACTGTGAGAGGGCACAGGCAGGCTGGGGGACCCCCCTCAGTGCACAAATTTTGTGCATTGGGCCACTAATAGTGACATAATGGTCATCACTCTATCGTGACTCACCACAGTTGATCAGCCTAATTGGTTTTAGCAACACGTCTGACCTAACGTCAGTGACATCATTGTGGCTGAGCTAGGTTGGGTGAATTTCATGAAGGTCTTTTGGTTCCATGCTTGAATTTTCCAGTTGGTTGTTTACATACCTGTCCTAGCTTTCAGAGTTTGGCGTTTGTCTTGCTTTATTACTTTCTTCTGCTTCTTTCCAGAAACCTGATAATATTTTTTCATTTCACCTAATCAATCAGCAGAAGTTCACGGTGCAGCTCTCCGACACCAGCCACTCTGTTGACTTTGGCAACTAGGCTTCAACTTGTGCGCCAGACAAACAAGCAAGAAAACATATGAACAAACGGTTGCATAAGCAAACCAGCACTTTTCTGTATCTATTGCCCTTTAAGTGTTATTATAATTAAAAATAAAATTTGTAAATATTAGGTAGTAAGAATAATAATCATAAAAGCTGCTTACAGAAGACTTCCAATGTGGCAGATGCGGTTCTAGACCAGTTTGTAGTGTGTTTGTTGAGCCCTGTGATGTCTCCATTGAGGGGGCGATCTGACGCTTACAGATGAGGACGCTGGGTCAGAGTTGAGGGGTTCGGGTTACTCTGTTAGCTTCAAAGACAGTCTAATACGTGCAGGGGGTGGGAATTGGCCTTCGATTTCCACCCCTCTTCTGTGGCGTCTCCCTTGCACATCTCCAGGGAGAAGCTGGGCTGCTGGATCTCTCGGGAAGAACTCTCGGCGATGACTCGACTTTGAGTCTCTCTGTGGAATTTATGCCTCATGTTCAGTTGAGCACAATGGGTTGGTTGAGGGAGGCCTGTCCCATTCGCCTGCAGACAACTCTTCTCCGGCTCTGGCCGGGAAGAAAGAGGCGAATATCAGCTGCCCTGCTTTGGGTTGGCCCAGTGCCACCAGGCACCATTCCCTGTGGGTATGTGCACTAGTATAAGCTTTATCTTTATTTGAACCAGTTATTTTCCCTTCCTGTGCTCCGGGCCCCTAGCATGCTGGGAGGCTCAAAGGCTTAGGCCTATGCTGACATGAGCTAATCCTAGCTCAGCCAAGCCTCCCTGTGACACAGCTGCGTGTAGGCATGTTCCTGTCTGTCCTTGTGCATAACTGTTCCAGAGCTTCCCAGAGGGGCAAAGGATGATGGGCGGGTGGATTTGGGGCTGCCACGGGGAGCCGGAAACCTCTACCTCCCAATCCAATTCATATCCCCTTGGTTCTGATAGAAATCAGAACCGATACATCCTCACCCGAGGATATGTCGTATTGCTTTCAGAGAGAGGAAGAGAGAGAGGGAGGGAGGGAGAGAGAAACATTGACGTGAGAGAAACATTGACCAGTTGCTCCTGTATGTACCCTGACCAAGGGCTGAACCTGAAACCTTAATATGTGCCCTGATCATGAATTTAACACGCAACCTTTCTGGTGTGCGTGCGGGGTGACGCTCCAGCCAGCTGACCCACCCATCTGGGGCTTTTGGTTCTGATATTTTTAATCTACAGTCTCTGTTTTATGGTTTTCTTGTCGCCACTTCCGTTTCTACGTGGAGAGGGCCGGCACAACTTGGTAAATACCCCACACAAACGAACGGACGAGCAAACATAAAAATGCTGGCAGTGGTCCTTTAGTCCGAAAAACCTGCCTGCCACACACACCAGCGCTCTTTTTCCAGAGGGGAGGGGGGCCAGCGGAGGGAAATTCTTCGCCAAGGCTGATGACAGCAGTAAGTTATAGCCTCGGTGTGACTAAGAAGCAGTGAGATAAGATAAAAAACAAGATGGAGCAACTGGGCTGGCCGATGGCATCAACCCTCGACCTGCCTCCTGCCTTGCTGTCTCCCTGGTGTGTGACAGAGCCCGCGGGGACGGTGGCTTCAGCTGGTTCACCGGGTTATCTTTGAATTACATTGTGTCTGGGCTCGAGAGGCTCCTGACTTAACAAGCCCAGAGTAACCGATGGTCCTTCTCTGCAAATCAGCCCCCATGACTTGGTCATCAGCCTCTTCCCGCGCCCGGGACCCGCCCCAGACCCTGAACACCGGGGTTCAGCCGTGTCACCCACCACAGACCTGCCCTCTCTGGCGTGTGCATTGCTGCCCGAGTTTCGTCATCTCGTACGAGCCTCCTCGGACAAGCTCTCGCCTGCTCTCACTGGCCCCTCGCTTCTCCAAACTGTTTGCGCACGGACTGCCTCGAGGTGCGCCTTGGGCAGCGGCAGGAGAAGACAGAGGCGCTGGAGAAAGGGTCTTGAGAGGAGAGGGGCATGGAGCAGACACCCACAGGCAAGCTCTGAAGTGTTGGCTGAACAAAGGGAAGGAATGCAGCCTTCTCTCCTAAATCCCAAATGTGTCAGCAGTCATAAAAAAGACCATTTCTGGGTGACTATGTGGGCTTCTTTCCCAAGAAGTAGGAGTGAGCCTCCAAAAATGGGAAAATAATTCAACGTTAGATCATTTATGCATCTACTGATCTTTTTCTTTCTTTTAAAAAATATATATTTTATTGATTTTTTTACAGAGAGGAAGGGAGAGGGTTAGAAAGTCAGAAACATCGATGAGAGAGAAACATCGATCAGCCGCCTCTAACACACTCCCCACTGGGGATGTGTCCGCAGCCAAGGTCCATGCCCTTGACCGGAATCGAACCTGGGACCCTTCAGTCCGCAGGCCGACGCTCTATCCACTGAGCCAAACCAGTTTTGGCTGATCTTTTTCTTTCTTTTAAATAATATATTTGATTGATTTCAGAGAGGAAGGGAGAGGGGTAGAGAGAGAGAAAAAAAATCAATGATGAGAGAGGATCATCAAGCAGCTGCCTCCTGTACACCCCCTACTGGGGATTGAGCCCATAACCTAGGCATGTGCCCACCAGAAATCGAACCTGTACCTTTTGGTATATGGGACGATGGTCCAACCAGCTGAGCCACCCAGCCAGAATGCATTATTCTCTCCTAATGAACCAGAGGAAAACACATTTTCCAAGGTGGCATTTGGCAAAAGCCATTTCGACAGCTGGAGGTGTTCCTGTCTCTGGAACGCCAGAGTGACATTACGCTTTAAGATGCCTTTGCAAGGTTGCTGGACTGATGAGGGTTGCCTTTCTGATCTTGCCCGTTTCCTCACTTCCTGTCCATCTCACGCCCCAACTGGTATTCCTCCAATGCGCTCCACCTTCCGCTGGGCTGCCGTGGCTCCCTCTCCCCACTTCACCTGGTTTCCACTGGGCGCCGAGAGCAGCCGGGGAAACGTGCTCTGCATCTAAGGCTCACGTGGTTGGGACTGGACACAGGGTGGTGTCGGCGGAGGAGGCGGCTTCTACCGATGGGGGCCAGCTGTGGCAGTACGCTGGACATGGCTGACGGATTCCGTCATTCCCATTGGCCACGGCTCATTAAAATGTGTGGGCTTGCTGGGGACGGATATTTATTTCCAGGTCCGTGCTGCTCGTGAGACCATGGAAACAGATTATGGTGGGTTCGTTCCAAGAGGTCTGCTCTGTCCAGAGTTGCAGGAGCTGGAAAGGGAGGGGAGGGTGTGGTGCGTGGGGCTGAGCGATGCTTCCCAGAAGTTTGTACCTGGATCTTTTTTCTGAGGTCGTATGATCTCCTACCTCGTCTCCTCCTGTAGGAATTAAAAGAAAAAAAAGAAAAGAAAAGAAACATTTTGTCATTTGTACCTCTCACAAAAATGGAATTTAAGAATTTTAAAATACTTTTTCTCCCTAGTAAGCGGTGCATACTGTTTGATTTACTTTATTATTTTATTTCGTTTAAAAATATATTTTATTGATTTTTTTTACAGAGCAGAAGGGAGAGGGATAGAAAGTCAGAAACATCGGTGAGAGAGAGACAGCAATCAGCTGCCTCTTGCACGCCCCCTACTGGGGATGTGCCCGCAGCCAAGGTCCATGCCCTTGACCGGAATCGAACCTGGGACCCTTCAGTCCGCAGGCCGACGCTCTATCCACTGAGCCAAACCGGTCTCGGCTTACTTTATTATTTTAAATGATATATGTTTTTATTGATTTCAGAGAGGAAGGGAGAGGGGGGGATAGAAATATTAACGGTGAAAGGAAATCATTGATCGGCTGCCTCCTGCACGCCTCACACTGGAGATGGGGCCTGCAAACCCGGACACGCACCCGGACTGGGAATTAAACTGTGACCTTGTAGCTCATAGGTCGACGCTCAACCACTGAGCCACCCCAGCCGGACTGGTTGATTTTAAGTTAATTCTGTTAGAAAGACGTGATTTATCAACAAGCACATTCACAAATCCCGTAGTTTATCATACTTGGTTGAGAGACCCAGTTTAAAAATGCAGATGGAAATTGAATGATATATTAATTAGCATCGGAAATAGGCAGCACTGCCTTTGAGACCTCATGTTTGGAATTTCTGCGTTTTTATCATAAAAATTAACTGGGTCATTGGTGTGAATTGTGAATTTCTAAGTGTTGACATAAAAGAGGAAAATGGGCCACTTGCCATTATTTCTCCAAAGTATCCCGTTGCGAAGTGGACAGCTTTATTCCCAGTAAAGGAAGAAGCAAATCGGATAGAATTCCCGGTACATTTTCCTTACTTTAACATCGACTTGTAGGATGGTGAGGGTAGCTTGAAGAACTATAGTAAGGTTTTTGACCAGATACATGAAATTGAGAGGTTAGGTAGGCTCAGAAAAATCTCGGAGCGAGTTGGCAAAGTTGTGACTTTTTAAAAGCTTTTTGGGCCGAACCAGTTTGACTCAGTGAATAGAGCGTCGGCCTGCGGACTGAAAGGTCCCAGGTTTGATTCCAGTCAAGGGCATGTACCTTGGCTGCGGGCACATCCCCATTAGGGGGTGTGCAAGAGACAGCTGATCGATGTTTCTCTCCCATCAATGTTTCTGACTCTCTATCCCTCTCCCTTCCTCTCTGTGAAAAATCAATAAAATATATTTTAAATAAATAAATAAATAAATAAGTAAAAATGAAAGCTTTTTGGGTGGAAGGCAGCTTCGAAGATGGTTCTTTCCCCTGAAGTGAGGGCTGGACCTCGTGTTTTCTAATGAAGACAGCGGTGAGATGTCACTTCCGAGATGAGGCGTGACTTCCCTTTTGCTTGCTCTCTCACTTCCTCTCTCTCCTCACGTGCTCACTCTGGTGAAGCTGCCGCCATGTTGAGAGGAAGCCTTCACTCCCTCCCTACAAGGCGGCGGCAGCCAGCAGCTGGTGTGGAGCAGAGTGGGGCCTCAGTCCAGCAGCCTGTGAAAAGCTGGATCCTGTCAATAACCACAGAGCAAGCTTGAAAGTGGATTGCTCCCCACTGGAGCCTTAAAGTGACTGCAGCCCCTCTCAACAGCTTCCCTGGAGCCTGAGACAGCATGAGCCAGGGGACTCAGCTAAGCAGTGCCCAGGCTCTTGACTCAGACATAATGTGAGATAATAAGTGGTTTTGTTTCAATCCACAAAGGCTTCGCATAATTTGTTATGATGTGGTAGATAATATACTTGGTTACTTCCTTGTTGAATTGCAACACCTCTATTCATTATGCTTCCTGTTGGTATACATTGAGAGGTATCCTCCTATCTAATAAAAGAGTAATATGCAAATTGACCATCACTCCAACATACAAGAGGGCTGCCCCCATGTGATCAAAGATGGCTGCCTCCATATAGACACAACATGGCTGCCACAAGATGGCCAGCAGGGGAGGGCAGTTGGGAGGGACCAAGCCTGCAATGGAGGGCAGTTGTGGGCGATCAGGCCAGGAGGGGAGAGCAGTTGGGGGGTACCAGGCCTGTAGGAGAGGGCAGTTGGGAGAGACCAGGCCTTTAGGGGAGGGCAGTTAGGGGTGACCAGATCGGCAGGGGAGGGCAGTGAGGGACAAACCAGTTATGGGTGACCAGGCTGGCGGGGGAGCAGTTAGGCATCAATCAGGCTGGTAGGGGAGAGGTTAGCCATCAATCAGGCTGGCAGGCAGAAGCACTTAGGGGCAATCAGGAAGGCAGGCAGGCAGCAGTTGGGAACTGGCAATTCTGGATTGTGACAAGGATGTCCGACTGCCCGTTTAGGCCTGATCCTACTGGGATCAGGCCTAAACGGGCAGTCGGACATGCATTGAGGGGTCCCAGATTGGAGAAGGTACAGGCTGGGCTGAGGGACACTCCTCCCTCTCCCCCCCGTGCATGAATTTCATGCACCGGGCCTCTAATAAAAGAGTAACATGCAAATTGATCATACCTCCACTACACCCACAAGCCACGCCCACCAGCCAATCAAGAGTGAATATACAAATAAACCCAACCAAGATGGCTATAGCTACAGAGAGCAGGAGTGAGGCTTGGGTTTCCCTGGCAATGGAGGAAGCCCTTGCCACTCAGGCCTCCAAACCATGCAACAAAATTTCAGTTATAGAATCCCATCAGAAAATGGCGGCAGCCATTGAGCTGGAGAGAGGCAGGAGGCTAGAGTTGCCCCCCCGCGATGGAGAAAGCCAAGCTTCTGCAGCCCTGGCCAGCCTAGGCCTCCACTTAAGGCTACAAAGTTTCAATGATAGAAGATACATAAATCACAATAGATATGGCTGCTGCCACAGAGTGAGCAGAAGGCTTGGCTCTGCTCCAGGCTACTAAGTTTCAATTGTAGAAGATAAATAAATCCCAGATACCAGGGCCTCTTCTTGGGTTGCTGGGGGGCATGGCCAGCCTGCAAACCACCACAGGCCTGTCGCCCAGGCCACTCCATGCCCTAGGGAAACCCCACCCTGATCTGAGACACCCTTCAGGGCAAACCAGCTGGCCCCCACCCATGCACCAGGCCTCTATCCTATCTAATAAAAGAGTAATATGCAGATTGACCACCACTCCAACACACAAGATGGCTGCCCCCATGTGGACACAAGATGGTCAGCAGGAGAGGGTAGTTGGAGGTGACCAAGTCTGCAGGGAAGGGCAGTTGGGAGGGACCAGGCCTGCAAGGGAGGGCAGTTGGGGGCGATCAAGCCTGCAGGGCAGTTAGGGGTGACCAGGCCAGCAGAGAAGGGAAGTTGGGGGTAACCAGCCTTTCATGGAAGGGCAGTTGAGGGGGACCCAGGCTTCCAGGGGAGAGCAGATGAGAGGGTACCAGGCCTGCAGGGGAGGGCAGTTAGGGGTGATCAGGCCTGTAGGGGAGGGCAGTTAGGAGCAAACAAGCTGGCAGGGGAGCAGTTAGGCATCAATCATACTGGCAGGGGAGTGGTTGGGTGGTGCTCAGGCTAGCAGGCAGAAGCAGTTAGGGCAGTCAGGAAGGCAGGCAGATGAGCAGTTGGATTGTGAGAGGGTCCGACATCCCAGATTGAAAGGGCGCAGACTGGGCTGAGGGACACCCCTCCTCCCCCATGCACAAATTTCATGCACTGGGCCTCTAGTAAAGATATAATATGCAAATGGTCATTACGTCTTGACGCGTAATAACCAACCTTGTAATGACGGGATCACAGATCAGCAAGAGGGTGGGGCAGCAAGGTGGACAGAGATGGGTGAAGAAGTGGGTGGTGCAGAGCTACTGCAGGGGCAGGGCAGCAAGCTATGAGGGCAGTGTGGGAGGAGCTACAAGAGGGCGGGGCAGTGGGCAGAGAGCTACTGGAGGGTGGCAGCGAGCTACTGGCGCACATATTCGTATACAAGGCTATTCGTCTGGGTATAAATGTGATAGTATCAGAAACATAACTTTATTCAGAGGCAGGATGGCCATCTAGCCTGGGCAGCTGAAGCTCTGAATCATGAATGTGTTCATGTGCTCTCTCCCTCACACAAGAAACACATACAGAGGCTCTCACATAGCTTTGTTTGTTTTAAAGAGAAATCATGTTTATTTCCTTGATCGATTTACAAAGATGCCATTGCCAGTTTTCATAATGTGAACCCAGGTGATGACTGAGGGAGGAAAAAAAAGCATCCAGCTGGTGGTCAGGAAAAGAGAGGGCATTGGAGGGTCCTGTGGGAGATTTTGATAGACCAGGACTGGAGGTGGTGGATATCCCCTCTGCTCACATTTGATTGGCCAGAAGCAGTCACATGGCCACAGCACACTGCAAGGCAGCCTGGGAAATATAGTCTGACGTTGTGCCCAGAAAGTGGCGGAGACAGATTTTGATAACACATGCTCAGTATCTGCTAAAATGATTAACTCTTGGTTTCTTATGAAGTTTAATTGAGCACATATGATGTGCAGACACCATACTAAGCTTTACAGATACAAATGAGGTAGGCAAGTATAATTCTTATCCTCAAAGATGTCAGTCTAGTTCTTGGAGTCCATTGATAAAAGGTGGTTCAGAAAGAAATTCTTATGCCAGCTCCCACCACCTCCATGTGAAAAGTAGGGAGTGGCTACAGAGTGTTCTGTTCGTGGGCTGAACAGATCAAGTTAGTCCTGGGGACTGACCACCCATCTCAAGACTCTCTCTGTTAGCAGTGGTGTGTGGGACAGAACCCCTCCCTCCACGATGGGATGTTTGTGACCGGGAGCGCCCAGGTGGCCTGTGTGGGATCCTGTTCGGCCAGTGCTCTTAAACCCCAGCGACCTCCGCTGTGGGAACAGCATTCTCCAAGGAAGCTCTCGCTGTTTTTGCCAGGAACTGGGAAACCAGAGTGCAAACAGGAGCAGGCTTTTTGGAAAAAGTACTGGGGGCTGTAAACTAAAGTCAGAATTGCATAACCTATGTCCCAGACGTCTTCTCCTGGCTGCGTGCCTTGGAAGGTCTTCTGCTCATGTGCAGTGGCACAAGAATATTCATTGCAGTGCTGTCTGTAGTAGCAACAAAGCTGGCAGCAGCACAGGTGTCTATCAGTGGTAGAATAAATGAAGGTATAGCCGTGCAATAGAATATTATACAGCAGTGAACATGACGAAGTTATAGTCCCATGCACCAATAGGAGTGAATCTTAAAAAAATACAATGCTGAGTACCAAATGCAAATCGTATAGGAATATATGTTTTTTTTAGATACATTTTATTGATTTTTTTACAGAGAGGAAGGGAGAGGGAAGGACAGTTAGAAACATCGATGGGAGAGAAACATCCATCAGCTGCCTCCTGCACACCCCCCACTGGAGGTGTGGCCGCAACCAAGGTACATGCCCTTGATCGGAATCGAACCCGGGACCTTTCAGTCCGCAGGCTGCCTCTCTATCCACTGAGCCAAACCGGTCAGGGCAGGAATATATGTTTTTATATAAAGCTTAAAAACATACCCAACTAGACGATAGATTGCTTAGAGATATGTGGGCTTTGGGGCAGGAAGAGGCATGGAGAGTCGGGGCTTCCATTACTCTGTTTCTGTCTGACCTTTTACCTTCAGAAAATACATTGTCTTGGCCATAGTGCTCCCCCTGCCCCTTATGCTAACTCCTGCATTATAGTCCGGTCTCAGACAAACACAGGAGGGAAAGATTGAGGGAGGGAGGGTGGCAAGGAGGGAGAGAGAGAGAGAGGTGTGAAGGGTGATATGGTTTGAGACTAGAAGAGGCATCCAGGTTTTTTGGCCCTGCCTACATGTTTAAAAATGCATATGTGGGCTAGACTTTTATTGAGCGGTTACTATGTCCCTCTTACTGTGCAGAGCGGCTCCTCACAGTTCATCTCGTTCTATCCGCGCAGCAGTCCTGCAAGTGCATGTCGTCGTTCTCATTTCACAGATTAGGAATGCCGAACTCAGGGAGGTCATAGTGGCAGGGAATGGAAATTTGGTGTTCAGCCTCAAAAACGCATGGGTGCAGAAGTCCGGGGAACATGCTTGCAAAGATCTGGTGGGAAATACCGTCCCTGAAACCATCGCCTTCTCAGACAGGCAAACCCCCTTCCCCGTTTTAATTGAATGTTTGCCCCAGGATGCACCAGTGACGGTGCAAATAAAGCCGACAGCCATGTTCTTGGCTTTGGAGGCCACTCCTCCGAGCAGGTGCTTGCAGCTGGGGCGGAGCTTGAACATCTGGCCCGCATTAGCTGGTGGGCAGGGCATGCTATTACACAGCCCTCGTGCAGCTCGGGTCTGCCGCGTTTTAATAAACCATCCAGGGAAGCAAGATTCCTGGCATTTTGTTGGCAGCAGGGGCCTGGAAGCAGTAGAAAAATTTCTATCATCATGATGGATTAGGTTATTTTCGTCCCTGTACAAAGTTACTCCCAGCTGAAAGATTGGACAAGATAGCTCTTGATTAAATGGAAATTGCTCTGACTAGTCCATGAGTTATGTGCGTGCAGCAGAATCCGAGGTGCCTTTTATTAGCCCCGTCCCCGTAACGGTTACCTCTGCCGGAGAAGCTGTGCTACCTTGCAGGTGTGTGGAGCGCTCCAGGGTTACGCGTTTCCCTGACGGTGGGAGATTGCGTTTGGTAATGGGCATTCGCTTCTTTGGTCATTGCCATGTTCATCCCTGCACGCTGATCTGCTTTGTTTTCCTGCTTATCCATCCATCAGTCCTGTCTGCAACTCCCCCGCACCCAAGGGTGCTCTCTACATGTCTTACGGTTTATTTCTCTAGCCCTTGACCCTTGAATTGCTCTGCTCATCCTTATCCATCCTTCCCATGTTCCCAGACATACAGAAAGTGTACAGTTTCCTCTCCCCCCCCCAACCCACAGCCAGCTGATGGAAATGGAGGGTGGGAGCCAATTGTATCCTTTCTCCTGGGGTTTGAGTTGAGGGTGGAATGTCAGGAAGTAATGCATCTCAAAAAATACTCCTCGTCCTCCTTCTGAGCACATGGTGGGCCTACAGCTCTGGCTGCATTGTGGTTGGCTAGAGCCTTTGAATAGAAAGAGCAGGGAAGTCTGAGCAGGAGTGACATCGCTTATTCCAAGGGCCCACAAGACATCCAGAAATCTTTTTTCTCCTTGACAGCCCCCCCCAAAGAGCCACGCTGAGCAGGGCCCGTGCCAACACGCCGTGGGCTAAGAAACAAGCGAGGAGTCCAGCTTTGTGGGTTTAAAACCGCTGAGATGCTATTGTGTGTTGTTACCGCAGCAAAATGTAGTGATACTGACGGATACACAGGGAGACAGAAAAACACATGTAAGCAAGAAAAGAAAGGGGAGCTGAAGAGAGAGTTCTTTTTTTATGTGGAAACATTCAAAGAGGATCTCTTGCCGTAATAATGTGTGCAAGTCATGTTTGAGGTGCCATTTCCCAGGCAAAAATGCTGTTTTGCTTTGCAGGTGCTTCTTGTTGAAGATCAGGGAGGAGACGGAAGATGTGAGGGGCTGAGAGGCAGCCTTCAAGGGCTGAAGGAGGGCAGATGTCTTCTCAGCTGTGGCCCCTCTGCAGCCGGTGAGATGAGGCCGGGACCTGGTAAGGGAGGAGGGAGAGGAACGGGGAGAGCAGAGGCGACAGGACAGTGAGGCCAGCAGGCGCCTGACAGAGGCTGACTCTGACGTTCTAGGTTCCAAGTGAAAAGCAGAACAGAAGAGCAGAGCATTGTGCGTTGTCCACCAGCTTCTGAACACGCTTGTGGCTGGTCACCCGGTGACCTTCATAACCAACCCAGCGTACCGGGAAGCGAGTGAGTTCTCCAGGTGTACACACCTTTCTAGCTTTTTCCTAATCTTACCGAGTGCTTTTGAGGGGGTGGGGTGAAGTGAAGACATGTTGGACCTATCTATGTCAGGCTACTCTCGGCTTCTGAATTTCACCGGAAAATCTCAGTCTAGGTTTTTTGAACCCATAAGTTGAGGCTCAGAAAGATCCTGCCCTGTCCGCTGCTCCTGAGACTGTGAATGGTGTAACACAGTGGTCGGCAAACTCGTGAGTCAGCAGAGCCAAATATCAACAGGACAACGATTGAAATTTCTTTTGAGAGCCACATTTTTTCAACTTCTTCTAATGCCACTTCTCCAACATAGACTCGCCCAGGGCGTGGTGTTTTGTGGAAGAGCCACACTCAAGGTGCCAAAGAGCTGCAGGTGACTCATGAGCTGCAGTTTGCCGACCATGGGTGTAATGGAACGTGACCCTCAGTTCCAGTGGCCGTCTGGGGGATCTGGCTGTTTTCTCACCTCGGGGCTGCGATTTGAAATAGGATAATAGTCCGTGTTAGCCCTTTAGTTGTCTTTGACGATTTGAGTCATTTATGGACTGTCCTACTGTTGGATGCAGTGTTTGTCCCAAGTTTCCGTCCTCCGCCTTCCTCCCAGGGCCTTCCTGCCATTGCTTAGATGTTGTGCTGTTGCTCTTGACTTGCCCTTGCTCTGTCCCCACCCTTTCTCGGCCTATATGCCATTAGCATGACTTACACATTGTCATGTGGAAAGTCACATGGTACCTGAAGACAAGGGAAAGAAAAGCCTTCCCTTCCTCCATTCAGTGCTTCTCACTGTGGAAACAGTTGTGCTGAGAGCTGCCGAGAAACGCAGATGGGGCCGGGTGGGGGGATGAGGGGGAGAGGGCGGGTGATGGGGAGTGGCCACATCCCAGAAACAAGGTAGGAAGATGGTCAGCAGCGGATGAGGAAAGGGCTAGAAAATTTTTAAGGTTGGGTAGCGGGCAGGGACCAATCTAGATGTGGCTGGCTGGGATAAACCTTCGGGAAGCAGGAGTGGGGTGGAGGGAATTTTCCACAGTCAACAACAGTGCTGCTTGTGAGGGGTGACGTTGGCATTAGCTGCTCTGGTGCCAACACTCTGGACTTGGCAGTGGTCGGCAAGAAAAAGGAAGGACGGGCCATAGAATTGAAGTTCAGAGTGCTTAGTCTTGTTTGGACATTAGAATAACTTGGGGAAGAATTTAAAAATTTCCCAGTTCTACCCTAGACCAAGTGGTCAGCAAACTCATTAGTCAACAGAGCCAAATATCAACGGTACAACGATTGAAGTTTCTTTTGAGAGCCACATTTAAAAAACTTAAACTTCTTCTAATGCCACTTATTCAACATAGACTTGCCCAAGCCATGGTATTTTGTGGAAGAGCCACACTCAAGGGGCCTAAGAGCCACATGTGGCTTGTGAGCCACCGTTTGCCCACCACTGCCATAGACCAATGGTTCTTGAATGCAACTGTGCGTTAGAATTATGTGGGAATCTTGTTGAAATGCAGATTGTGATGAATCAGGTCCCAGGTGGGGCCTGCAATCCTGTATGTCTAACAAGCTCTCCAGTGAGGCTGGGCTGCTGGCAGAGGGTCTAGGAACAATTGAATCGCAATCTCTTGGGCGTGAATCCCAGCCACGGATGTTTTAAAAAACATATCTTTGGGGTTAAGACCCGTCGCCTTACAGCCTAATAAAGATGGATTGCACGCTCTTGGGGGGCCACCATGATGCAAGCTCTCCCCTCTGCAAGAAGGTAGCAGATGCTGTGATAGGCGTCACCCCCTGTGAGGAAGTCGATGGATCTCCAAGCTTGGGGAGTCTCAGGTGGTTCATCACAGCAGGTGGCATTGGCCTGTGTGTGTGGGGGAGAAGTGCACTGTGTGGGTCCAGGGTCTGCTCTGCTAAGTCTGTGCCCAGGACTTCGGAAGGCTCTTGGTGGCGGGAGACCAAGCCACAGAGCTCCCCACACTCTGGGCCCTCCCAATCGCTCTGGGTCCTGGCAGAGATGATCCCAGGGGATTTTGGGAGGACTTCAAAGACTTTTCTCTTATCCTTAAAATGGCTTAGTTTTGTCTTGGTCAAATGTGTCGAATGGTTTTAACCTGATGGAAGAAGAAATCGTATATAGAACTGTCCACCTAGAACTGAGACTCAAAGCAAAATTAAAATGAGAACACGTTGAGAGGAGAAAGGAGTAAACGCAACACAGAAAACAAGACCAACATGGCCTTGGGGGGATCAGCTTGTAGCCCATCTGGTATCCACCTGACTTCTTTGGTGCATCACCCATTTCATGATAACCAGTTGCTACGTTATTAGGGTTATTGTAGCACTTTAAGCAATTGTCTTGAACATTACTCCTTTAATTTGCTGCATGGGCCTGATGCCGCTCCTCCGGAAGCCAGAATGTACCCACCTCTCCAGCATGTCCTCATGCCCTATAACTCATTCTGATTTTGATTGCTCTGTCATTCTGTGACTTTGGATAATAGGCCATTATTCTAGGAATTACCATTATGTTTTATTAATAAGAGCCAGGAGAATTTATGGCAGTGAAATGCTGAAAGACCTGTCAGCGGAGCCCTCGTATCTCCTGTAAAATGTGACCCCATTGGCCAGCGGGCATGATGGATGCAGACAGCACATGCCTCCTCCTGTCTCTCCCCCTCAGCAGCCATCCAGACCGTGGCTCTGGGGACCATCGGCTCATCCTGGCTCAGGGCCTCCCTGAAGGGACATGCGCGGGGAGTGTGACATGGAGGAGACTTAGTAGGAATGAGGGTCACTCACACCTGCAGGTGGGGGTCATAGTCAAAACTCCAAGCATGGGCAATGCATGTTGCCACAATATTTTTCATTTTCCTCCCTGATGCCTAAAATACCTGCTGATCTCAATAGACACCTTTGGGAAGTACCAAGAAGTGAAGAGTTAAAGAAGTGTACATTTGGAGACAGCCACAGAGCTCATATTCTTATACAGTTCCCTCTCATTTTATATTCTTGTGCAGTTTTTCTTTATATAGTTAAGTCCTTTCATCTACATACTTCTATATATGATTTGCTTCCAGTGGCACTGCACTGGTATAAACTCATCTTAAATATCATTTAGGCGGCTGTATTCGTGTATCATCATGGTTAAAGCATGGTTCATTGACCCTTCTGCATATTCCCCACTTATCAAGAGGGACTCGCTCCCAATGGTGGACACCCCCAGAGCACCGTGCTTGGGGAGTCTGCATCAGACACTTGAGTCATACATGCTTCCACCCTTTGCTAGATCTGCGGCCAACGCCCCCGGGTGGTCACGGGGTGAAAGGGAGCCATAATAATTAGCAGTGCAGAACTGCTGTGTCATTGAAATAAGATCATTGCTGTACAGCAGCCCGCACATAGCAGGTGCTCCTTAAATCAGCTTAAATCATCATTCCGAGTGTCTCTGCATATAGTGTCCCTCTGTTTGGGATGCCCTCCCCCTAGAAATCTATATAGAAATCTGTATAGAAATCTGCGTCGTTTCCTTACTGGAAAAGCTCACAATACCCATTGAAGGGAAGTCACCCCCCCATTCTCCTGTCTCTACTTTATTCCTGCTCAGGCCTCATCCCTGGGTGGCACATTGTCTGGAGACCCGTCCGGCTCTGGCCTGTCTCCGCACTCACTGCGAGGGTTTGAGTGCTTTGCTTACTGCCGTATCCTCCCCACTTAGAACCGCCACCAGACACATAATGGTTGCTCAATAAACAGATTAATGACTGAAGAGGGTGTTTGGACACTGGGGGTGAAAACACGCAATCTGGGCCTCGTCTCAGGGAATGTGATTCTGGAGTCTGTTTTCCAGAGCCTTCTCTGGAGCTTTCATGCCCTCTGAAAGGCGACCTGTAGTGCTTTCTTGGTTCTTGTATGAAGGCAATGCTCACACAACCTGACTCCGTTTTCCTGTTCTCCTTTCAAAACCTACTTTAAGAGTCAGGAGCAATTTAAGTAACAGAATAATATCGCTCATTACAATAGGTTGGGTACCTTGACATATTTCTTAGCTAATTTGCTGAAAGATCACAATGACAAGAAAGCTAGGTTTTTTTGGTGGTTTTTTTTTGTTTTTGTTTTTGTTTTGGTGTTGAACAAGACACATAAGGCTTGTTTGGGCTGTTATTCTGTGTCCACATTGCTTTGACTACATAAAGGGAGAGAAGGAGAGAATGAAGCAATCCTTTGTGTATTTTGTGCAAAGTGCTCCTCTTTCCTCCACTTCTCTCTTGTTCCCTGTCCAGCCCCTCCCTCTTCTCACACTTTATAACCACGCTACTTCCGAGTCCCTTTCTTCTGTTGTCGGAAGGGCTAAGACCCAGGCCCCTGGGGGTGGACCAAGCTGGGCTTGAATGGGAAGCACGTTGCTGCCGTGGAAGGCTCTGGCCTGGTCGGAGCCACCAGAGTCTCTCTCCCATGCTTCACAGCACCATCGCCTTTGCCTGCGTTTGTGCAATGGGTTCTTCAAGAGAATGTTCCTCAGACGTTGTCCTGAGGCTTGAGTAAGATAAAGCAGTCAGAAGGCTGAACTCAGTGTCTGCTCATCTCAACAGTGCAGTGATAGTTCTGATTAAAAAAACTGGTGACACTAATCCCCCCCCTTTCATCTTCTGGAACAATCCATCATGCAGGTCGTGCTATTTCTGTGGCTCCTTTGTTCAGCAGACACGTGTTGGGGTCTTTTTGGGATAAGTATTGTGCTGGATGTAGGGGTACAATGATGATACAAAACCTCAACCCTTGTCTTGGGACATGCCAGCAAAATAATTCAATGCATAATAAAGTTATATTTCTGTGGTTATAGGTTTTTGGCTAACTGGGGAAGGGCCAATCTGAATGATGGCATATTTCAGAATAATCGGTCTCATTACTTGGAAACTCGATAAATGCAGATTTGAATTAAATTGAACTTAATCTTCCTTAAATACACATTGTAGTGGAAACTAGGTTATCAAGTGTTATCTAATAAAGAGATCCTGGGTGAGAACCAGTTAAGAATGACTATAATTAGTGATTGTTTATCATTGTCACTTTAAATCCTTGGGTATTCCTAAAGTACTTAGAGGTGCTTAAAATGTGTTTGCCCTCTTAAGAGGCTTTAAAGACATTTTTTTCTACAATCTTGTTGACACGGTTAATTAACAGGTAGAACAATATGTACAAATGCCTTCTTCCCTAGTTGTGTTGGGGTAAACCTCAGTCACAGTACAATTATTTCCCAAATTCCAGTGCGTGAAACGCCGGTGAATAAGTGTTGTCTGTGGTCTTAACTCTGGCTAATAATGAGCTAAAAAAGCTTACCCCTCTACCCGGTGGTTTTTGTTCAAAATGTTTCAGATTTCTCAGCTTCTCTCAAGGAACTGCTTTTACTCATAGTATCTCTGACATGGCAGTTTCCGTCCTGAAATGAACCATTAACTAAGGGGCTAGGATATTGTGTGTGTGTGTGTGTGTGTGTGTGTATGTGTGTGTGTCCACTGTTCCTGACAAGGAAGTCAGTATGAGCATCCCATCTGTGGATTGGAGCTTCAAAATATAAACAAACCTTCAGGCTGAAAATATTAATTATCTGGGTGGAACCAACAGTAAATGATGCAAAACCTGAGCTTTTGTTGTCACCCCCCCCAAATGTGCATTAAAGTTATGCATAGGTTTGCTCATGCCCGTTTGTTGAATTACACAGAAGATATGAAGAAAGAGTAGAAAAGGGGTTTTTAAATGGACTTGGGAATCTTCTGGAAATCTCCGGGGCTTCAGGAGTAGCAGAAATGGGGGGTGGGGTGCAGCCGGGGGAGGGCTGCGGCCGGCCCATTTCTCTCCAGGCAGCATTTCATGCTTGCTTCTTTTCTGGACGTGAGTCAGGTGTGTTGGGGTTGGAGTGGGCCTGCCAGACCCCTTCGCCACTTGGCTGCCAGTCTGTTTGCAGCCTTTGCCAGCCCCCTGGGAAGACGGAGCTTTGCCACAGCTGGACTCGCTCTGTCTGCAAGGAAGTGGGAAGGAAGGAGCCCAGGACAAACACCAGGTTCTAGCCATATTAATATAGCTCCTGTAGAAAGCTTTTAAAAACAGATATGGTCTTACTGATGTCAGAGAGAGGAGGGGAGAGGGACGCAGAGAGAGAATCATGCATTGGCTGCCTCTTCCACGCCCCACAGTGGGGATCCAGCTTGAAACCCTGACATGTGCCCTGACTGGGAATGGAATCCTGACCTCCTAGGCCATAGGTCGATGCTCAACCACTGAGCCACGCTGACCTGGCAGTCCCACAGCTTTTTAAACAGAAAGGTATAGCTCCACAGATACTGCTGGGCTGCAGCTCTTTCTCCTGAGTATATTGGGGTGCTGTATACAGGGGATGATCCAAGGAGTTCTGTCCTTGGGAAAGATCACTCTGGTGGCTGGGTAGAAAATGCATTGGGGAGGAGGGTTGTGGTCAGTGGAGGGAGATAAAGACAGATATGGGATAATCGACCCCCTTCAGCACAGAGGATGGGGAGATGGGGAATTCTTGGCCTTGACTTCTAACTTGCAGACGTGCAAAGAATGGCAGAGAGCCCTGGTGTGGGAGAAATCCAGAGTTTGGCTCTGGGTGTACTGGGTTTCCCGTGAGTGGCAGAACAGTGCCATCGACAAGTGGGGTTTTGTGTCCTGTGCAGCAGGAAGCTGAGCTGGTGGGTCTTGGGCTGGAATGGTGCCTCCAAAATGCCTTTAGAAGTGTAAACTCTTTATGCCTCTTCGCTCTGCCGCCTTTTCTGCTCATGTTTGTGGCTTTTTGGTCGTAGGTGGTCATCTCCCCAGCTTCCCGTCCCCATTTAGAAAGAAGCAAAAAGGGAAATGTGTGTGTAGGAATTGGAAAAATGGTATGTAAGGAAAATACCCTTTGACCCAAGACCCTCCACTTGTGTTCATGGTCACATACACTGGATGGACAATGTGGGGAGCACGCTGCACCCCGGACGAAATCAAGGCTCCGTAGCCCAGGGGTGGGTGAGGGATAGAGCGTTTCATGGTTGTGATTATAGGAATAGATTTTGGATCTTTGCAGGCAACTTAGACCCTCCAACTCTTGAGGTTCTAACTCCCTGGCCCGCCTCCCTCTTATCTGGAATCTGTCTGCTCGGTAAGGAATGCAACTCTGGCCACCCTTCTGCCCCAGTTTCTTTGCCAGGGCCCTGGTCATTTTCTGCTGTCCCACCATGTAGGGAACCCACTTTCACTACAGATGCCTCCCCAGCCCATGCACTGGCACCTGGTGGCTGATGCCTGCTGTAGGGGAGGCAGTGCGTTGTGGCGGCAGATGTGACCCTCTGGCTGTGGGCCCCCTGGGGTCAAGCCCCTGGGAGCCCCTTTTGTGCAGCCGCTGGAATCCCCTGGGTTGGCCCCGCCTCCGAGGGGCCTTGTCTGCAGGATTTTGATGAGCAGCCCTTTCCCATCATTAGGGAAGACATTAAATTAGGCTGGCTGATCGCCAAGGAGATGCTGGCCCTTCCCGGCCCGAGAGGACAGGGCCGCTCTCTCTTCAGCTTGTCAATCTTGGGGCACAGAACCAGCTTCAAAAATGAGAACAAAACGCAAACAGACAAAAACAGCTAACACGCTGAGCGGGCTTGCGATGGCCAGAGGAGGAGAGGGAGCGGGGCCGGGCTCATAAATAGCGCTTTTGTCCACTGGGGCCTCTTAGCACATTAGGTTTGAAAAAAAAAAAACCCCCAAAAACGTTTGCTTTCTGAGCATCAGACTCGAAATGGGCCTTGAACATTATAGAGGAATGCTGGCTGTCACCGTGCTGTCCCCAGGTTCGCAGACTTCGCCCTCAGTAGCTTCAGGCCGATGTGTCAGCACATCCTGGGCTCGAGACAAAGCGAGGGCTCCGGAGTCCATTAGGACCCTGCCCTCAGGAGCAGGTGGGCGCCCGACTTGGGGCTGGGTCTCTGGAGCCGGAGGTCAGCCGTGCGAGCATGTGTCCGGGGCTCCCCTGCTAGCCGGCCCCGTCCCACACAATGGGCCCTCTGTCTGCGGGGTTAGGCCTTTGCCCTGGTTCCCACTTTCTCCCTCGCTCGGTGAGGGCGCTGACAAGTCGCCTGGATTTGATTTGTCCCTTATTGGAGGGCTCGGCCCTATTCCTCCTGCCCTCTGTCTGAAGGCTGGGCTGCTTCTCAAGCTCCATGGGCTTTCCAGACCGAAGGCACTGCTGCCTCCTGGCACCTGGGCCCAAGGACGCGCCACACCGCCCCCCGTAGGCCTGTGGTCGTCCTGGCTGCACGGGCGACTCGGGGGAGAATCTCAGAGGCAGGTGGGGGAGGGTGGGTGGGTCTGAGGAGATCAGCCAAAGACCTGGCATGCACATGTGCATACTCCATGGACACAGACAGTAGGTGGTGAAGGCCTGCGGTGGGGGCCGGGGAGGCGGGCACAGGGGGCGAGAAGGGGTCAATGAGGTGTCCCCCGACACCCCTTCCATTCTTGATTTCCTAAATGCCTCCTGGCAAGTGCATTTCTCCTCAGTCCTTTGTTAATGGGTATGAGGAATCCACTTCCTTCCTCCCCCTCTTCAGTCCCCAATCTCGGTCGTACTCTTGGAGGTGTGCGTAGGAGGTCCCAGGACTCCTTCCCTATATTTCGTGTTTTAGTCTTTATTCCAGGCGAACTCTTTTCAACACAGTTATAAATATCACGAGTCGGATGATTATACAGTCTGACCTTGCAGGAACACCTGAGCTAGGCCCAGCAGAGGTTGGAAGTCTTAGAACGGGAGTGATAAATAACTGATGTGTTCTCAGATGGGGAAATCGAGGCTCAGCCAGTGTGTCATAGACCCTGCAGCTCATTCTCCTCCGCCACTAGCTAAGAATCTACCATTGGTCATAGCAGTTCACCTTCTCACAATAAACTCTACAGTTGACCTTGAATTCGGTTTTGAACTGTGTGGCTCAATTGAAAAAAAAAAATCTGCCTAAAATGGACCTGCTCAGTTCAAACCCATGTCGTTCAAGGGTCAGGTGTATATACGCACTGCCCTAACCACTCCCCAGCGTTTGTAATAAGTGCATGACATTGGCCAGGGCCCAGGCAGAGAGGCTGGTGGCCTGACCCTGGATGGACAGCTAAGAGCTGATGCGGCTGGGCCTATACTGGGGCCTCTTCTATGCCTGGGCATATAAGGCACTCACTCCGTTACTCCCCTGACTCCCGGCGAGGAAGGCGTCTCTGTCAGCCTTGTTTCAGATGCAGCCTGTTTCTGGCAAGCTGGAGTTCCGAACACAGTCCCAGGACAGTGCAAGGACAGGAGAAACCGCAGGCAGCTCACTCACTTTTCCGATGACGTCCCACCAGATGGAGCCACACTGTGTTCCCTGCAAGGTGACCGTTTCTGTCGGGCAGGACCTGGTGAGCTGAGAGAGGAAACCACCTTCTCCGCTCAGCTCTCCCTGCAGGAGGCTTGGCCTTTCAATCCTGCCCTACCCAGTCATTTAGAAGAATAGCAGTCATGATGACAGCCAAAGCCAGTGGGATCTGCAGGGAGAGTCCGAGGAGGCAGACTGTAATTATCTAAATTAGACTCTGAGCGGGATTGGAGTTTCACAGCCCGGTGCTCTCTGCCGCAGAAAGGAGTGTTGCTAATGTCTCTTTCTGCTCCGGGAGTGGCCTGCAGCGAAGGGCCTCCTGGCTGACGGCCAGGTGGTTCCTAAAGCTGTGCTCTTGGCCAAAACCGACGGAGAGAGTTCGCTGTGGCTCAGAATGGGGACACTTGAGAGGGCTTCTTCTAGAAACTTTTGAGAGTTCCTTCCCATGTCTGCAAAGGAAATGGTAAGCCTTTCTCCCACGTTGCATTCCCATCACGAAGCAAATACGTCTTGCATATTCTCATACCTTAAACTTATCGTTCGTTCAGCTTTCCCATGAGGTTTTTGCATTTGTCTCACGTGGTGGCAGATTTCTACAAAGGGATTTTAAAAATGGTTTTTACGTTCTTTCACAGACTTCCTGCTATCTCAGGGCCAGAGGTCGGAGACCCACACACAGTCCCGAGGGCAGCTGGGCAGCCTCCCCAGGTTTATAAGCGCCTCCCACGGCTCCGTCCAAACAAGCACCTCAGTGACATTGCATATACCAACCGAAAACGGGTTGAACTTGCACTTGATGGTCAGGCAGGCTGGTATTTAAATCTAGCCATACACTAGTTACCTAACCACCAGGAGGCATGTATTGTGAGCTCCCGTTCAAAGACTTGCCCAAACACCAGGCTATGTCCCTAAGGGTGACCTCAGCGCCTGTGCTGAGATTTCCCCAAGAAAACCCAGAGAGAGCAAATCTGAAAACGGGCATCGCCTCTGCTCACTCTGCCAGACCATTTGCAGCAATTCTCCCCTCCCTCCCCTTCTGTGATTTCCCGTTTCCGCATAGTCTATCTACTCAATCTCCTTATTCTTTTTAAAGGCTTCTTAGTGATTTCAGAGAGAGGAAGGGAGAGGGGGAAAGAGACAGAAACATTAATGATGAGAGAGAATCATCGATCGGCCGCCTCCTGCACGCTCCATACTGGGGATCAAGCCCGCAACCCAGGCATGTGCCCTGATGGGGAATGGCACCTGGTTCTTGGGTCGACTCTCAACCACTGAGCCACACCAGCTGGGCTGGTCTCCTTTATCTGACCCTCTTTTCACTTCCCCATGGACCTATGTTTGTTTCCTCTCTGTTGTCCCTTGAGAAACCTCAGTTTCCTTTGTCTTAACTGGAGTGAATCTCAGTTTATACCAGCATCTCTCTCCTCTCTGGCGGTCGTCTGAATAAAATCCGCCTTATCTGCCTTCAACACGTGGCTGGCACTGTTTTCCTTTGACAAAGGTTTAGCTTTCTGACCTGTGTGACTGTTGTTTTCTCTCTCCCATCTACTACTCTGTGACTAGGACCGTGCTGACAGTAACATGACATGGGCCATCAGGATTGTCTCCTGACGTGAAACCACATTTGTTACATGTGCAAATATCAGTGGGGCCCCGAGTGGGAGAAAACCCCCAACTACGAAAGGGCCAAAGCCGCAGTTGAAAGAGTCTTCACGTTGACCTGTAGACCACAGCGCAGCAACGAGAAGAACTTGACCACATGGAAATCGAGGCTCTCTGGTCAAGTCACCAGGTGACAGGAGAACATGCACTCAGGCTATGCAAGAAAACCCTCAGATGAACAGGCGAAAGAGAGCAACTCCTGACAAAATGGAAAAGGATGCCATCATGCATTTTTAGAAAAAGAATCCTCC
The DNA here is from genome assembly GCA_027563665.1 of Antrozous pallidus. NCBI lineage: Eukaryota > Metazoa > Chordata > Mammalia > Chiroptera > Vespertilionidae > Antrozous > Antrozous pallidus. The sequence continues at coordinate 4,793,129 of CM050530.1, forward strand.
CCCACCCCTGAAGTAAACACCCATAGAGAGGCGCTTGCTCTCCTTAGTCACCAGTTATGTGACAATTCAGCTGCAATGGAGGTGTCCCTGTGTCCAAATCTTTGTCAGAAAGCGCTATAAGCCACTGGTGGGACGCGAGGAGGCTGGGCTGGGGAGCAAGCACACTGGGAGCCAGGGTCTGAACAGAGATGCTCAGCACAGTGTCACTGCCAGTGAGTGGCAGGGAGTCCTCCCAGCTTGAAGGTCAGGCTGGCACGTAGCCTGGATGCACATGAGGTGCAGTGCCACAGGGAGAGGAAATGGACCAGGTGTGCAATGCATGGGCCCGCAGAGCTCCGGGAGAACTGAGGGGCGAAATGAGACATGCAACAGTGTGCAGATACACACCGCTCTTCAGGGACATGTGCAAAAGGCTCCATATTAACCAGGATGAAATAGTTGCCTGTAGGCAGGAAGGAGGCACATGGGAGTGGGGAATGAATAAATAGTGGGTGGAAGCTTGCTTGGGCCACTGTGATCACATTTCACGTTCTCAGTATACCTGAGGGTAAAACAAACAAAAAGGGCCATTCTTTTGAGGAAAAGGATTACCTGTTGTTGGTTATGTGACTTATTGGGGCCTGGTAGGATGCCACACATGCTTAAATAATGAAGACTTTTAGGAAGAGATTAAAGAACTTGTATGCATACATGCACAGCCCATGGACACAGACAGTAATGTGGTGAAGGCCTGGGGCAGGGGGCGGGGTGTGGGCAAGAAGGGATCAATGGGGGGAAAAGGGGACATCTGTAATACTTTTTTTTTCTTAAAGTGAGCATTTTTCTTTTTAAAAAATATATATTTTATTGATTTTTTTTTTTTTTTTACGGAGAGGAAGGGAGAAGGACAGACAGAAACACTGATAAGAGAGAAGCATCAACCAGCTATCTCCTGAACACCCCCTGCTGGGGATGTGCCTGCAACCAAGGTCCATGCCCTTGACCGGAATTGAATCTGGGACCCTTCAGTCCGCAGGCCGCCGCTCTGTCCACTGAGCCACACCGGTCAGGGCTGTAATACTTTCAGTAATAAAGATAAAGAGGAAAAAATAATTGTAATAATCCCTCGTAATGTTTATGGTGTTCTCAGAGCTCTTCTTACCCATCGGTAGGTCGATGTGGGTGTTATGACAACTAAATAAATACAGTCAGACAGTGGAGATATTTTTAGAAAAGAAGGAGATGGAGGCTCAGATGAGGAAAGTGACTCGCCTGGAGTCACACATCTGGGAAGTGACTACGTTGTGAGTCAGACCTGAGAATCTTGACCCTGATCCAGGGTCTGGGTCCCCAAGGACGGTCACTGCTCCAAATGGGAAATCGTTGCTTCTGGGAGGAAATAAGGATATAAAATGTCACTTGGCTGGGATTCCTTGTTTCACATGCTCTTCTCCGTTTCCACTGCTTTGGTTTTATTTAGATTTTCGTTTCTTTCCTTGCTGTTGAGGGAGAATTTTTTTTTTTTTACTCATTAGACACCCTAAATCAAAGGTTGTTAGCTCACCAAATGGTATAGTAGCCTTCACAGAATCATTAGGAGATACTTTTAATTAAAAAAAGTCTTTATTACATTTTCCCTCCAAAATAAATTATGCTCCAGTAACCCTCTGACTCCTCCCATTCAGAGACTACCATTGTGGAGAGTTTGACCTAAATTCTCCTAGATCTGTTTCCCCAAGAGATTGGGAGGTTTTTTCCTCGCCCCGCAGGGAGGATAGGAAGTGAGCCTGGAACTGGGTTAGAGTCTTGGGGATGGTCATTCTGAGGAAGTGGGCCAGTGTTGCCAAGTTGGCCGACGGCCTCCTGAGGCCGGAGATTCAGAAGTCGTTGACTTTGCCTTCACAAAGCAGCTCTCCATTCTTAGACGTAGTTGGGCTCTGTGGACCGGAAGTTGGATTCCCTGGAGGGGAGGGCTCTAGTGTCATTGACATGTGCTAAGTCAGAACAGTTGAGGGTGTGTGTGCTGAGCGTTTGCCCGAAAAAGTATCCCAGTCTCCTGACTTGTTACTCATTGAGCTGAGCTTCTAAGAACCATTCCCATCGAAGAGAGGTTTCTGGTTACTGTGGAGTCGGGGTCCCAGGGGGGTTTCCTGTGTGTGACTAAGCACAGTTGTTTCTAGACACTGAGAGAGTGGACTTATTTAAGATCGCCCCGATTTTGATGATTTGATGATGGGTTGCATTTGCTCTAGGAAGACAGGGAAGTGAAAATAAAGGAAAGCAACATTTCTTCAATTCCTCATTCATGCTACACCCTGTGCTAAAGCATTTTAAAAGACTTCTTTCTTTTCTGTTTTTAACTTCCTAACAACAAAACCTTTTTCTAAGTCTTTTTGTTAATCCTCGAACACTGATATCTTTTCCATTGATTTTTAGAGAGTGGAAGGGGGGGGGGGGAGGGGAAAGACAGAAACATCGATGTGAGAGAGACACATTGATTGGTTGCCTCCTGCACACGCCCCTGACATACATGGCCTTGATCAGAATTGAACCCTGCACCCTTCACTCTGAGGGCTAATGCTCTAATCACCAAGCCCAACTGGCTGGGGCCTCTAAGCCTGGTTTCCCATAGTTACAGAGGCGTTTCTGAGCCTCAGCCAGCCATGCAGGCCCGTCTGATTTTAAAATCCATGCTGTCACCTGGCCTCTCCGTGGTGATGATGTCGCTGGGCCCCAAACCCTGCTTGAACATCCTGTGGGGTCCTCCTCTTGCTGTGCAGAAGTCACAGCCTGCAGGAGCTCCGGGCTCAGGGTCCTGCTGCCTGATGGACCAAGTGCTGACTGTCGCTCATTTTGCAGATGAAGAAACAGACACGGCAAGTGAAAGAAAGACCCTTCTCAGTGCCATGGAGTCAGGATGCGCTGGGGGTGGGTGAAGCATTCAACCCTGGGCGTGCTGAGTCCTCGCTATTCAAAGTGGGGTCTGAGGTCCAGCAGCTTAGGTATCCATTGGGGGGCTTGTTAGAAATGCAGAATCTCAGCACCCCAACTCTGCATTAGAATGAGGCTCCTCATCTCTACCAGCCCTGAGAATTCAGAGCATTGAACTCTCCAGGGTGTCCTGCAGGGGGGCCCACTTGTGTGCTGTGTGCCCAGCTGGGCCAGGCTCCCCCTCCTCGCCCCCCACCCCCAAAGCTGGCCTGTATTATGCAAAAGACAAACAAGCCTGGTCCTGAGCCTGATGGTAACAGATCAAGGGGCTAGCACAGCCTGGGCAGCGGAGCTGCAAGCCCTTGGCCCCTCTACTTGGGGCTGGGCCGAGCACCCCTTTATCTGCTGCTTCCGGGCTCACCCAGCCCACCTCCTACCGTCCTCACCACCTGGGCCCAGCTGGAGGGCCAGCTGCTCTCTCACCAGCTTCCCACAGCAGCTCTGCGGACGCCCTGCTAAGCTGCTCTGGGAACAAAGGGCGGCACACGGTCCGCAGTGCTCTTGGGGGGTGAGGGGGTGGGGAAGGGAGAGCCACATCTGCCCCGGGAAACGTGGGAACAGCTCTTTGCCAGGAGAGGAGAGCTGGGAAATGCTCCGTCACGGCCTGGCTTGGAGGCTCCGCGGCTGGAGTGCTTGTCACAGCTGCTGGGTCGGTGGCTCTGTTCCTGGAAGGCTGCTGGTCTGAGCATCGCACTTGGAGGAGTGAGGGGAAGGGTGAGCACACACCTGTGTGGCCCTGACCCTCCTCACCTCTCTGGATCTTTGTGTTTTTTCTTAAATATATTTAATTGATTTTTTACAGAGAGGAAGGGAGAGAGATAGAGAGCTAGAAACATCCATGAGAGAGAAACATCAGCTGCCTCCTATACACTCTCTACTGGGGATGTGCCCGCAGCCGAGGTACATGCCCTTGGCCGGAATCGAACTTGGGATCTTCCAGTCCGCAGGCCGACACTTTACCCACTGAGCCACACTGGTTTCGGCTGGATCTTTGTTTTCTTGCTGTGAACTCCCTTCTGGGTGGAGAGAACAGCCAAGAACAGCTGCACAAAGGCTCAGAGGCATGAACCACTGGCTGATCTGGGAGATTTAGGGTTTGCCATCTAAAAGACAAAACCAAATAAGTGGCTTAGATTAAATGAAGAATTACTTCTCTCTCATATAGAAGCCCAGAGCCCAGCCAGCACAGCCCAGTGGTTGAGCATCGACCTATAAACCAGGAGGTCATGGTTCGATCCCTGGTTGGGGCACATGCCTGAGTGTGGGCTCCATCCTAGTGAGGGGCAGCCAATCAACATTTGTCTCTCATCCTTGATATTTCTCTCTCTCTCTCTCTTTGTCTTCCTCTCTGAAATCAATAGAATATACACGTATACTGTGTATATAAAAGAAGTCCAGAAACAGACAATTCTGAGCTGTTAGAGAGGCAGCTTCTCGATCTCTGCTTTGGCCACCCTTGGTGTCTGACCTCCATCCTCAAGGTCACAAGATGGCCGCTGGAGCCCTAGCCAGGGTGTCTGTGTTCCAAGCAGAGGAAAGAGAGAGGAGAATGGGGCAAAAAGTTATGCCCTCAACTGCATCAGCTCCCTAGAAAGAGACTTTTCAGTCTCTGCCTGGATTCAAGGGAGGCAAGAAATACAGCCTTTTGGCTGTTACTAAGAAAGAAGCAGAGACTGGATACTGGGTCGGCTGCCATGTTTTCTTGGAGGCACACCGAGTTCTTGGTATTGCCAGAGCCTAAGGTGCCAGAGGGCATTTGGTAGGAGCAGCGCGGTGCTGATTGCCAGGCAGCTTCGGTTCAGGGCACGGGGCGATGGTCACCCCGGGAGTGGGAAGGGGAAGTTCAGGGCTGTGGTGGTGCCTGCACTGAGCCTTGGTGTGAACCTGCCTGCCCGCTGGGGTGTCCTGTGTCCTCCTCCCTCTCCTCTTTCCCTCTCCTGTCTCATGCTCTCTCTCCCTGGCAGTCCACAGTATTTGGACTCTCAGGAGAAGAGGTCTTAGAAACTCGAGTGTCTCGAGGCCTCTCTGTCTGCGTGGCAAGGAGAACAGTGAAGAGTGAAGCTACACCTATAAATGCTTTTCCAAAGTGGGGTGTTCAGTGCCCTAACTCCAGGGATTCTGCTTCAGAAAGGGTTCCCCAGTGAGCCAGCTTTGGGAAATGCAGCCTTCCGCTGCCTTCATGGGCTTTCAGAGCGAGAGTGAGGCCACCCATGGACCAACACTTTTCTCACATACACACTGAGTGGCCAGATTGTTATGATCTCTGAATGCATAATAATCTGGCCACCAAGTATGTGTGTGTGTGTGTGTGTGTGTGTGTGTGTGTGTGTGTGTGTGTTAGAGGCCTGGTGCATGAATTCGTGCATGGGTGGGGTCCGGCCAGCCTAGCCAGGGTGAGGGGACAAGGGCGGTTGGCCAGCCTGCCCGCTGGTCGAACTCCTGGTCGAGGGGACAATTTGCATATTAGCTTTTTATCATATAGGCTATACACTGAGTGACCAGATTATTATGCATTCGTAGGTCATCGTAATCTGGCTGCTCAGTGTATTCCACACTAGACCCTCTATCTGCCACGCAGCACCTGCCGGCATCCCCGGCAGCACCACTTTTGGGCTGACACCGAGCTAAGATGGTCTTGAAGGCTCCTCGAGCGAGCCAAGACATCTTGAGAGGCTCTGCTTGGGATGGTGTGCCCTGTGTGTGGCTCCTCTCATCTCTGGCTGTACCTGGGCCTCTGGTTTCCCAGCAGCAGGGGGCAAGGCCTGAGATGCACACGTGCGCAGGCTGCACGGCATTGGTGCCGCTATCAGGGGTGAGTCATGAGAGCCCGCACTTGGGACTTGACTACCAGACGTGAGTCATGGCCATATGGAAACCTTATTCACATCTACCTTCCTTTGGTCCCTAATCCTTTGTAATGCCCTGGTTTCATGATGTAACTTTAAGGGAATTAAGCTCGGACAGCAAAATGATGTAATTAATCTAACTCGGCTTCAATTCAAGTCTTCTGCTAGTATACATCTGACCATGTCAGTTTCACAGGGTGACGGAGGCAGGTGGCTGGGCAAGTCCTGACGTATGTGCACCATTCGGGGAGGGAGTCTGCTAGGTGGGTGTCTTTCGGGTTGTATCCCAGTCCTTGGTGTTGAATGTCTAGGGCTTCCTCGAAGACACACTTTCCCACCGTTTCCTGGCTCAGCTGTGACCTCAGGACCAGGACGGTGACTTAGGCTCCCAGGCCAGGCTGCTTTCTGGTCTTTTGAATTCCACACCGGTCCTTTCTGCCGGTAGCTACTCTTTTTAAAAAGAAATCTGTCTGGCCCTGGCCAGTTTGGGTCAGTGGATAGAGCATTGGCCTGTGGACCGGGAGGCAACCAAATCGTTGTCTCACTCACATCGATGTTTCTCTCTCTCTCTCTCTCCCCCTCCCACTCTATCTGAAAATCAATGGAAAAATATCCTCAGGTGAGGATTAAAAAAATAAGAATGCATTTTAAAAAATAAATTCAAAGCTATTAAGTTGTTTTAATGGGCAGGTTTTGGTCACTATGTCACCTTTTCAAGGTCATATTAAGAGGTTTTGGGGGTTGATACTTTGGTCCAAAGAAGTGATATAAATAGTGGGGATTTAGCTTTTATCATGGGAAGGTCATGATAACAGAGTACTCAAACTTGTTGGTAAAAATGAGCTATTTCTATGACTTCTAGACCAGCAGGTCCAGACGACTACTACTACTACTACTACTACTACTACTACTACTTCTACTACTACTACTACTTCTTCTTCTTCTTCTTCTTCTACTACTACTACTACTACTACTACTACCACCACCACCACTACTTCTACTACTACTAATACTACTTCTACTACTACTACTTCTACTACTACTACTACTACTACTACTACTTCTACTACTACTACTACTACTACTTCTTCTTCTTCTACTACTACTACTACTTCTACTACTACTACTACTTCTACTACTACTACTACTACTACTACTTCTACTTCTACTACTTCTTCTTCTTCTTCTTCTTCTTCTTCTTCTTCTTCTTCTTCTTCTTCCTCCTCCTCCTCCTCCTCCCCCTCCTCCTCCTCCTCCTCCTCCTCCTCCTTTTCCTCCTCCTCTTCCTTTCTTCTCAAATGTATAATCATAAGCTTGTGGAATAGGTGAGTGTGTCCTTAGCCCACATCTCCGCTCTCTGGGCCGAGCTGATTCCCCTTCCGCACCCTGGACCTCCTCCTGGGGTTTCAGCCATCCTGCCTCGTGTGGTTCCTGTCTGCAGTCAGAGCTGGACAGCTCGGGCAGCCTGCACCGAGCCAGAGGCAGAACTGCGGAAGCTGAGCCGTGTGTGTGTGTGTGTGTGTGTGTGTGTGTGTGTGTGTATGTGTGTGATGTGTGTGTGTGTGTGTGTGTGTGTATGTGTGTGATGTGTGTGTGTGTGTGTGTGTGTGTGTGTGTGTGTGTATGTGTGTGATGTGTGTGTGTGTGTGTGTGTGTGCAGGCCCTGCTGGTCCTCTGCTGCCTTTGGGCCTCTGGGGAGTAGGAGTGACTAGAGCCGCATCAACTTGAACCGTGAGTCCAAGTGAGGCCCCTGGGAGCAGCCTTGCCTTTCTCTGGCTGCGAGAGGGTCCAGGTTGTCTCAGGGCTCCCCGCTGGCCGTCCTGACCTATTCTTTCCTAGACCTGCTGCTTCCCGTTCCCACCCTTCGCATTAGTCACTGGAGCCTTTTTGCTCACTCGTTCAGAATTCACACGGCCCATTTCTGAGCCCCCTAGAGAGACACGGTCACTCACCCATGTTGGGCCCGGCCCGGAAGTGTCTGACACACGCGGCCTGGGTCGGTCCTCACTTCAGCTGTCCGGGGAAGAGGAAGAGGAGTTACCATCTGCAGATTAAAAGCGAGCCCCGGGGCCTTCCAGAGGAGAAACACCTCACCCGAGGTCGGCTAGCTAAGAAATCCACTCGCCCAGTGAAGCGTTTCTGGACCGTGTGCTCCGGCCCAGGCACAGAGGCGCTTCAGGGCTGGAGACCCGAAGAAGACCAGACACGGGACTTCAGTGGGAGAACAAGACAAGAGAGTCAAGGATTACATAAAGCATGATGCCACTGTGTGGGCGCGGGGGAGGGGCAGGGGGATCGGCTCAAGGCCGTGGTGGGCATGTTGGCCAGACTCCGCAGCCCTGCTCACTGCCTTTCCTCTCCCGAAGCCCGCACACTCCCGCCTTATGTCCCCACAAGCTTTGGGATCACCATTTGAGAACCCTGACACACTCCACGACCCATTTCTTAAAGCTGCAGGAGGAAACTAGTGATCGAAGCCCACGCTGAACAGCGGTTGACCGCAGATCTCCCATGCACAAGAGATCGACGCAGTTTATCTTAGTGCTTCGCTTGGCATGAGGTGCAGCGAACGTCCACTCAAGTGTAGGCTGCCCATAGAGCCTTCTCTCCAAAGAGGCCGTGTGACGGGCGGGGAAAGCAGCAGTTTCCTACTGGATGAGCCTGACAGACACTCCCTTGGCCCCGGGCTCAAGGTCACCTTCAACCGTGAGGAGTCAGGCGGATAGCACGCCCCTCGGCATGACATGCTAGATGGCAGTACCTCTGGTCTTCCTCTGAAAAGCACACGGCCCTGGGCAACTCAGGAGAAAAACGTGGGCCGCTCCCAGCGGAGGAGCACGTCACAGGATTCTGAATAGGACCTCTCCCGTCTGTCAAGGTCCCCAAAGACGAAGCAAGTCCAGGAAACTGCCAGAGCCGGGAGAGCTGTGGAGCTTGACAGCTCAGCGTCTCGTGCAGTTCTGGGTGGGATCTCGGAACAGAAAGAGGACAAGGTCACCACGTACCACATCAGTGCAGGATGGCACAGGACACGTGGGGGTTCTGTACTAGCCCTGATTGGTTGCTCAGTAGTTAGAGCATCAGCCTGTGGACCAAAAGGGTCGGGTTTGATTCCCGATCAAGAGCACATTCCTCGGTTGCAGGTTCCCCAGCCCTGACAGGGACCCATGCAGGAGGCCACCAATCGATGTGTCTCTCTCTCCTCCTCCTCCCTCTCCCCCCTCCCTTCCACTCTAGAAACCAATGGAAAAAAATATCCTCGGGTGAGGATTAAAAAAGAAAAAAATCATTCTAAAAAAAGTCCTATTCCATTACATAATATTTTCTACTGTAGGAAAAGAGTATTTTTAATTCAGCTCAGTTCTTTCTGGTCAGACATGGAGGCTGAAGGGATTAAAATACTGTGATGTACATCTAGACGTTAACGGATCTAACCCATTTGTCTCACTTTACCAGCTCGGGGTGCGGAGTAAGGTCACAGCTCCGTGAATACGCGTCAGTGGGCTTCCATTCCCCTTTGGTGTGCAGGAGAACGTGGCACCGCCCACACGAGGGAGGTGCCTGCGGCCTCAGTGGGCACTGCCCCTGCCCACCTGGGCTGGCAGGCAAGAGGCCATCCTCTCCAGGGCACCTGTGCATCTCGGCCTGGGCTCCTCCAGTTACCCGCCACTTCAGGCCACCGACACATGGCCGTTTCCCCCCAGTGCCTCAGGGGTCCTGGGGGCGAGGCCAGGAAGCCTCCAGACTCAGCCACCTGCAGTCACTGGGGGCCTCCAAACGAAACCTGGTCCTTTCCTCTCAGTTTCAGGCCTGGCTGTTTCCTGCTCCAGCGCCAGCTACATTCCTGCCCCCCACACCCCCCAGGGGAGCGCTTCTGTCCACTCTCCTGCTATTTCTGTTGTGCGGTGGGTGGAGAAGGTCCCTGGGACTTAGACCGAGAGGAGAGCCGTGACTCAGGCTCTTAACAGAGCCGGGAGGCCTCTGAGAGGGGGGCTCGTAGAAGAGGGAGGACTGGGGCCCAGGCCGCGTCACGGAGCTCAGGGAGGTTAAGTGGTTAACCTTCCGGGACCTCAGTGTTTCCATCTGCAAACTGGGGAGAGAGGGGTTGGAAAGCACAAGCCTGACTGTTAAATGTGTTCCGTTCTGGCCAGTGGTGTTCCCCGAGGCCAAAGGCTGCGGGGTGATAGAGCCTCCCCCACCCCCCCCCCAACTGCTGGGTGGAGTGTGATGTAACCGGTGTCTGCCGCAGGGACAGCCCTGAGCCACTGAACCACCAATTAGTGCGTGCCCAGTGCCCTGGGTCCCACCCCTTCCTGTCCTGCCTGGCCCCACCCTTTCCTGTTCCTCCCCTCAAATGGCATGTTCACTGCTGTACATGCTGCTGCTCTCCCAGTCTGCGGGGCAGTCCGGCCGACTCCGTCTTCTCTCCCCCCCGCCCCCCAACTCTGGTCTTTCTACCTCCTCGAAAACGAATCCTGCTCGTTAGTGCAGAATAAACCTCCTCTTTAACACACCTTGGTCCCCGACTCCCATTTCCTGGGCCTCGAACCTTACACAGGGCAGTACAGGTGACCCTTGAGCAACACAGGAGTTAGGGCGCTGACCCCTGGTCAGCAGGAAATCCATGTCTAACCTCTGACTCCCCCAAAGCTTAACTAACAGCATACTGTTGACCAGCAGCCTTACTGATAACATTTGATTAACACGTATCTTGTATGTTAAACATCTGTTACATCCTGTATTCTTACAATAAAGTAAAAGCTAAAGCAAAGGAAATACTAAAATTACAAGGAGGATGTCTGGCCGGCTCAGCCGTTGAGCGTGGACCTATGAACCAGGGGGTCACGGCTCGATTCTTGGTCAGGGCCCCGGCCTGGGTTGTGGGCTCCGCCTCAGTGTGGAGTGTGCAGGGGGCAGCCGATCAAGGATGCTCTCTCCTCATTGATGTCTCTCTCTCTCTCTTTCTTCCTCTCTGAAATCAGTAAAACTATATTTAAAAGTGAGTAAAATGATAAGGAGAGAATAAATCTGCAGTAGTTACTGAAAACAACATATGGGGAAGTGGGTCTGTGCGGTTCAAACCGGTGTTGTTCGAAGGGCGGCGTATTGCCTGGAGAGGGAGTGGGTACCGGCTCAGCCTTGGGAATGGGTCGGAGAGGACTGGCTCTGACCCCACCTTAACCCCAAGCCCATTTCGAGGTCCTGTGGCTCTTGTCTGAGGTCAGCTTCGGGGGAATCCTGTTCCCTCCAGCTCTGAGAGCCTTTCCAGGGAATAAGCACTTGCCGCCCTTGCCCCGAAGCGCATTCTCTAGGTAGGGTTAGCCTTGACTTCTTTTATGTGCAAAACCCCAAGTCCTTTCACTTTCCCCTCCAAAGGGCCGAGAAGGGATCTGGCTGCCAGGGCCAGTCCCAGGGCAGATGAAAGCAGCTTTCCTGAGGTTCAGTTCTTCCCAGAAACAGTCTTCCTCTCCCTCCCACCCTCACCCCTCCCCTGCTGGCTTTAAAGGTCAAAGAAAAGGGGGAAAAAAGAAGAGAGGGAGTGAGAGGAAACCCTTTTGCTCCCAAACGACACATTCTGGTGAGGGAAGAGAGAGAACAAGTGGCCGAATTAAAGAGATGCAGATTGTTTTGTCTAGGGTCCCTATTCAGGTCCCCAGCAGCCCCTTCGCTGCCCCTCCCCCTCCCCCACCCCTCCCCGTTGCATTGAAATGTCAGATGCAGCAGTTTGCAGCTGAGAGGGTCCCCGGTGGGAACGGACTGCCCTTCTAACCTGCAGGCCCAAGCTGTTCCCGTCTGGCCCTGGTATTTGCTTTTTGCTTCTGGAGCTTTCACAACAGATGTTGTTTGGGACGAAAGAGGCCGGGGTGGGGGCAGGGAAAGGCTCCCCACCTGGGAGCGTGAAGGAGGGGAGCTGGCACACCCAGGGCCCCTTCTTCTCCTCGCATTCCTCTCACCTCCAGTTGGCACGCACAAAAGATAGTTCCCAGGGCCTTCTTATTTTCTGCCCTAAAAGAGAGGCCAGAGAGATGGGGTGCCCAGGGCGCCTGGCTGTGCTGGGGCCTCCCCTCTCCTCTCCTCCCCTCCCCCAGCGCTGCTGTCCAAGCACTTTGGAGGTCAGGGCACAGCAGAGCAGCGATGCTTTATTGAAAATGCGTACACGAGGGCTGAATCATTTTACAGTACCCAGAATGGGTGAGGGTGTGGGAAATGGGGGTTCTCCTGGCTTGCAGGGGGCGGGAGGGGGCGGGCTGGGAGCTCACCCAGCTGTTGCAGATGGCTTTTTTGGAAAGTGGATCCAACAGCCTGAGAGAAAGTGCAAACGACCGATCCAGCGTGTTCACTCTTAGGGATTTCCGAAACAAGGCTTAGGCCAGTGAGCAGAGAGCTAGGCATTAGGAGGTTTGTCCCGGAAGTAGTTTTAACAAAATAGGATGGGAACATCCTAACTTTTCTCCCTAGAGGAGTAAGTGAAGGGGGCCCCCCGTCTAGCGGAATAGTACAGAGTCGTCAGAAGTGACCACATACATTTATGTTCACGGCCGTGGGAAGACAGTCACGTAAAATCCGAACGGAAAGAACAGGTCATAAGATGCTATGACTAGATTCCGATCACGGGCGTGTACCTGGCTGGCAGGCTCAGTCCCTGGTCCTGGTTGTGACACATGTGGAAGGCGTCCATTCAATGTGTCTCTCTCACATTGGTGTCTCTCTCTCTCTCTCTCTCCCTCTCCCTCTCCCTCTCCCTCTCCCTCTCCCTCTCCCTCTCCTTCTCCCTCTCCCTTTCCCTCTCCCTCTCTTTTTCTCTTTCTCTCTTTTTCTCTTTCTCTCTTTCTCTCTTTCTATCTCTATCTCTCTATCTCTCTATCTCTCTATCTCTATCTCTATCTCTATCTCTATCTCTATCTCTCTATCTCTATCTCTATCTCTATCTCTCTATCTCTCCCTTCCACTTTCTCTACAAATCAATGGAAGAATATCCTCAAGTGAGGATTAACAAAAATTAAAATAATAATAATAAAAAAGATGCTATGACTAGTGTTCCCTCCCTCCCTCCCTCGTTCCCCTATGATACGTGTAGAGAGACATCTGGAGGAGTGGCACCCTGGAGGCTGGCCGATCCTGGCTCGTGCTGAGCCCGAGCGGGTCCCAGCCTCTGGCCTCCTTGGCAGAGGGGAGAGGGTTCCTTGGTTAATCTCTCCATCCCACAGGCCTTGGGGGACATCCCGGAGAGGAGACGATGCAGATCAGGTCCTTATGGGGAGCACGGAGACAGAGGGGGGCTTGTGCTGCTGCCCCCTGGCAGGGACCCCTGCAGGGACATAAAGGACAGCGGGGAGGACACCGCAGGGGAGGACTCCACAGGGGCATCCATGGAGGATTTCATTCATTAGCCCTGACCATGCTGAGCAGCAGCTGGAGGGAGGCATGGGCAGCTGTATCCGGCCGGACCACATTTTGTTGTTTTGCAAATACAAAAGGGACGCTTGCTCCAGGATGAGGTATATTCTGGAAAGTTGTCTCTAGTTAGGGCTTGAAGTTGTCTTCTCTGATTCTTTGTGGTCCTTGGTCTTTACGATGCTGCAGTAGGTCTTAGAGAGCTCCCCTCTAGTGACTGTGAAATACACAATCTTGGCTCCTCGAACTTTGCTGTTCTTTAAATTTTTTTCTTCACTTTTGCCCTCACTGGTTTGGCTCAATGGATAGAGCGTTGGCCTGTGGACCGAAGGGTCCCAGGTTCGATTCCGGCCAAGGGCATGTGCCTGGCTTGCGAGCTCGATCCCCAGTAAGGGTGTGCAGGAGGCAGCCAATCAAAGGTTCTCTCTCATCACTGATATTTCTGTCTCTCTCTCCCTCTTCCTTCCTTTCTGAAATCAAGAAAAAATATTAAATTTTTTTTCTTCATTTTTGATAGGGGCTGTAAACCTTCCTCGGGGCATGGAGCTCCCATGGCTAGTTTAATGGACATGGTCCTGTGTGACCTTTCTAGCTCTGGGCCATTTTTTCCACTCAAGCCACAGGGGGTCCTTGCTCTTCCCTGCTTCAGTCAGCACCCCCTCCACACCTTCCTCTCTGCCCCTGCGCCTTCCTATCTGCAGTATGCTTCCCAACCTTTTACCTCCCCACCCAGTTGGTCCTTCTGAGACACCCTTTACGCCTCTGTTCATCCTGTCGGAGCTCATCATACTCTCTGTATTTTCGAAAGCATTCTTAAGAGTTATCCCTCTCACCCTGACCGTTTTGGCTCAGTGGATAGAGCATCAGCCTGGGCATGGAAGGGTCCCGGGTTCGATTCCGGTCAAGGGCATGTACCTTGGCTGCGGGCACATCCCCAGTAGGGAGTGTGCAGGAGGCAGATGATGGATGTTTCTCTCTCTTCGAGATTTCTAACTCTCTATCCCTCTCCCTTCCTCTCTGAAAAAAAAAAAATAATTAAAAAAAAAGGTTATCTTTCTCCCCAACTAGGTTCCGGGCTTCTTGAGCATGTGGGGTATCTGTTGCTGAATGAATAAACAAATTATTTAAGTGCTGGATGAATGGTAGCTTCTGTTGTATTTTTCTGCTTTTCTGTAAGTAGCCCTTATTCTAAAGAGTCCTTAATCCCAGATGAACTTAAAAGACTTGATTCCATTTCTTGTAAAATAATTGTATCAGGAGTAGGTGCTCTGACTCCCTGTTCCTACTTTTAAACAAGTCCCTAGATAGGTGGTCAGCTGATGAGTGGTTACTCAAGAACATTTGGAATTTGCTGTGTTCTTTAAGGGACACTATGAAATATTAATACAATCTTAGTCACATGAACTAAAAAATAACTTACTATTGGCATATATGATTAATGTAAGCAACATAAGATTGCAACCAAGGGCATGTCCATAAAAAAACACACAAAAAAAACCCCAGTCACCCAAAACCCAAATCCTCAGACAACTTATAATTGTAGTCCCTCCGAATTTTTTTATTAATGTTCACTTGCTGCTTATTAATTCATTTGCTCTGTGAGTCTGTCCCCAGTTTTACAGACACCTCTCCACAGGAAGAATTTGCATCGCTCCCACTTTCAGAGGCCGCATCCTTTGCGGTGGGGATGCTGACGTATGTGTTGAGGACTGGGGGATGGTTCCCAAGAAGATGGGATTGAGAAGACACATTTCGATCCCCTCTGTGCTCAGTGGACTTTGCTTGGAGCAGCGGCAAAGTGGGCCAGCCCTTGGCTAATGCCAGTTCTCAGTTACAGAGTGGGACCTTGGTTTTAGAATGGCAGCGTGGCTGGATAGAGTGATTCTCTCAGTTAAGAGAATTCTCAAAACGCCACCGAATTGACGGCATCTCATTGGCTACAACCTGTTACTCTAAACAAATGAAGTGGTGTTTTCCATTGCCATGGTGACACCCCAGGATTGACACCTGTGACCTGCATACGGTGACTTTCTTCAGGGACTCGAGCATGACCACCTTTATCGGAATGGCCCGGATGCTTGTATAAAATGCAGTTCTGGTTTGGCTCGGTGGATAGAGCATCAGCCTGTGGACTGGAGGGTCCCCGGTTCGATTGCGGTCAAGGGCATGTACCTTAGTTGCAGGCTCCTTCCCGCCCCAGCCTTGGTTGGGGTGTGTGCAGGAGGCAACCAATTGATGCCTTTCTCTCACATCCATGTTTCTCTCTGTCTTCCCCTCTCTCTAAAAATCAATGGGAAAAATCCTCTGGTGAGGATTAAAAAAATGAAACAAAATAAAATACAGTTCTGTCAACAGCACTTGAGACTTCATGAATCAAACTCAACAGGGAGAGGGCTGAAAATGTCCATTTCCAAGACCCATCCTGGGCATTTTAGGGACCCCACAGATGTGAATGCCTGGGCTCCGGACTCAGACAGGCCTGAGTGTGCACACTAGCCACACTGTGTGGTGCTGGGCAAGTTAATTCCGCTCGTCCAGACCTGCTCCCCTCATTTGAAAAACAGAGATAATTATAGTTGTGAGGAGTGAATGAGATAATCCATGGGAAGTATTTGGCACCCGGCCTGACACCGGCTATGTTCCCAGTAAGTGTCAGCTATTAATGTATTTCATTGATTCTAGAAGCTCATGTTTTTTGCATATTAACATCTCTTAAATCAGTCTGCTTCTTAAAATTGATGGCGTGTCACAGTCTCTATAACAATGGTGCGTCTTATAACAGATGGTGCCTTCGGCGCGGCGAAGTAGGGTATATTTGAGGGTTCCTGGGTGCAGTGTTGGTGATGACAAGGTCTCTGGGAGAGAGGCTGGAATTTGGGGGTTCCTCAGGTCTGCCCAAGCTGTGTCCCTCTCCTGGGGACGTGTGTACACAGAGAAGTAAGTCAGAGGAAGCTGGAAGAACAAGGTGGCAGGCTTGCCACTCTATGGAGCGGTCTTCCAGGATTTGGGGTGCACTTGCTCAGTCTCCCTTTTTGGGAGAGACTGCTCCTGGTTCCTGTTGGGAGACTTCAAGTCGGGCAACTTGAACTGGGTGGGGGACACGTGCTCTCCTTGTTCTGTCCTCTGAGTCCCTGCTCTCCTTATAAGAATCCTTCCGGCCCACTTGGCGTCAACAAAGTTCATTTCCCCCCTTTGGGTCTCTTTTCAGGCAAGGATTTTGAGACCCGAACCCAGGGTGCAGAAGGCACGAACAGTATCTCTAACACTGCATGACCCAAAGTGGCAATTCAGGAAGGAAGTCACCCCCTCCACCCCATGACCCCCACTTTGCTCACGGCTCCTGCCTGCCCAGCAGTGCTGTCGGAATGGGGGTGCAAAGAAAGGTAGCAGTGGCAGGAGGTGGGCTTGCTGTTGTTGTTTTGAAGGTGATCCGCGAAGGAATCCACGTAATGAGTGGTTTGCTTCCTTTGAAAAAGCACCATCTGGGTTTAGATTTCATATTTACTATTTTCAACCCTTTCAATGAGACCCCTGGGGTTTCCCAGGCCTGCCTGGGGGAGCCGCGCGCCGAGCTTCGCTGCCTCTCTCTCCCAGCCCTGGGACCAATGTTTGTTTTTCTCACATATCCATCACGGCCCAGGCCTTCAGACAGGCCCGAGAGCCGCACTGACATGGGAACCCGGTGTCCGCTTGGGGAGTGTTTGGCCGAGAACAGAGCTTGGCAGCCTTACTTCCTGCCCCACACAGGCATTCACCATGGAAAGCCAGGGGCTTGGGGGGGATGCTTGGCACATTTGCCAAGCCTACTGGAAGCCCTCCGTTTTGAGAAGGAAAGGGACTTTCTCATGGGTTTCCCGCTCCAGGGTATCAATCAGCCTCAGAGAAACGCTAGCGGGCACCAAGCGGTTTCCTAGCAGGCCCCGGGACACAAAGGGCCTCCTGGCTGGGTGCCTTTTGCTCCTGCTGGCGCCGTGCTCACAGTTTTGGGGCTGCCCAAGTGCCGCCTTCGCTTGCCTGGGTCTGTCTGTGGATCCTGGAAGTCAGGGAGGAGAGAGGAAGGAATGAGGCACCCAGAGAAGCAGAGATCCCCCCGGTTCTGGAATCTTCCCTGTGGCCCCTCTTCCGCTTTCTGTTGCATGATGAATGGCTTTTTGCAAATCTCAGACATGTCAGCAGACCAATCTGGTGGGTTGTGACATGTAAGTGGGGGTGGCGATCTTCTGGCACTTAGCTGGAGCTCTTTACATATTGTTCCCGCCCGCACCTCCCCTCCCCTCCTTCCCTGGAGGGCAGAATCCATATTCAGTGTCAGTTAAATATGATGTTTGAAATGATAGTTGAAGCAGGGAAATGAGGGAAGAGAATAAGGAGGGAAAGCGTAATCTCACCCCGCCCCCATTCACCTGTCCCTGCCCCAACTCATTTACACTTTGCATACATTATTGGGTTATTGCACTTTCTTGCCTGAAGCCAGCCTCTGATCCCCCTCCCCCGCCCCCCCTACTGCCCCCCCAGTCTGTTGTTTTGCTCAGCTGCACTGTGGGGAGTGGGCTTCAGGGACCCTCCCCAAGGTGAAGGGTTTTATCTGGCTGCCTGACAGCTGAGAGAAACCCTGATTGGCAGGGGGCAGGGTCTGAGCGGGGAGCTGGAAGGTCCGCACTGTGTGAGGGAGCCCATAGCAGGAGGCAGGTTCCTGCCAGTCAGCCCTGAGAGGCCTGTTGGTTTTCAGAGAGGTTTCATCCTGTGCCACAGAGGAGCGCTGCCTTAATATGGGATCGAAAAGTATCTGAGGCTGTACTGGAGGGCGGTCACTCTAGGGCAGAGAGCAATCTGTTTAAAAATGACAGCCCATCAGCCTGATGGGATACATGGGATTTATGCTAATGAGAGTAATTGAATTTATAGCAGTAGCTGTGCGCTGTGAATGGCTCTTGGAAACCAGCAGCTTTTTATAGAATCTAAGGTGCAAAGGGTTTCTAATATGCAAATGAATCTGGGTATTAGGATAAAAAAATCACACGAATCATCATTCATCATTTTATTAGCAGGTGGGTTTCTAGACTGATTTTGTGATTGCATCAGGGTGCATCTCGGTTAAGCTGTTCAGGCAATGCAGAAGCAGGCACAGCATAGTTGGCCTTCTTTGATGAGGAGCACACTGCTCTGGGTCTAACTGTCAGGATAATTCTTTTCTTTCTTGAAAATTATTGGCCTTAGCTTCAGTGAAGTGCATTGATGGGCTTTTTAAAAAATCTTGTTGAATTTATTGGAGTGACATTGGTCTCTTAATTATCCGCAAGAGCTGAGGATTGGGACTACAGGAGGTACATTTGTGTTAAATGTCTAGGTTTGTGTATGTATAAAATACCTATTAGCCTTTCCCAAAAGGACTCATTGATTTCAAATAAACATGGTGTTTGAGTGTAGACTTGGGACTTGGGAAGGTGCAGTGAGGGACATTGACCTTCGTGGTATGTGGGTGTCATTCCACCTTTTTTCAAACTGCACTTGACATCTGCAGGCCAAGGTTTTGTGGGTATTGTTGTAATTAGAAGAATATTCAAAATACAGGTGAAGGTCCAAAACAGCAATAGGAGAAAATTAATCTATTCTGTGGCAATCAAAGACATTTGGGCTAACTATTCAAGTGGTCTGTGATAATGAAAGCAATACAAGTAGTGAATGAAACACTAAAAAATAAAGGTTAAAAAAAATAAAGTAAAAACAGTCAAAGAAGGAGAAATAAATCTTTTAACTCTTCAGGCATGTGGAAGAACTTTGAAGGCCTGAAAGAAGTGGAGTAATCATGAATGCAGCTATTCGTAGATGTAATGCTCATACATTAAAAACTAATTGTCTAAAAATCAAAACTAGTGTAAAATGCCATCAAGCTGAAAAAAAAAACACAATTGCAGTAAAATTGACAAAACCACAATAAATAAGAAAAGAAATCCAATTCACTTTTAAATATAAAATGGTCAAATCATATTAACAAATAATTTAATAGTAAAAAAAGATAAAAATGTTTAATGAATTTTTAAAAATCTCCCTAGAAATAAAAGAAATACTTATTAAAACTACATGGGGATATTATGCCTTCAGGAATATTTGCAGACATGAAAAAATGTTTACAACTTACAAAGTGAGAATGGAAAGATGAACATACCAGATGCTCAGTTTTATGATAATTAACTTTAAAATGAATGGCAAGAAATACAACAGGTGTGCTGTCAATGGCTATTTTTAGGTAGGTAGATTAGAGGTTATTCTGAATTTTTTCTTTTAAAAACATACTTTTATTGATTTCAGAGAGAGAATCATCGATCAGCTGCCTCCTGCACGCCCCACACTTGGGATCAAGCCTGCAACTTGGGCATAAGAACCTTCATCTCCGGATTCCTAGGTCAACGCTCAACCGCTGAGCCGCGCAGGCTGGGCTGAATTTCTTCTTCAAGTGTTCTATGCAAATGTGACTTCATGGAAGCTATTATGAACAGAGAATTTGAGCATGCACAAGTGCACCCCTACCCCTGTCTCCCGCAGGAAGTGCACCTCCTGCATTATGGATGGCCTTCTTAAGAACCAACTGTCAGCAGCCTTACCAGTGGAGAACAAAGCACTTACCACTGGTTTAAAGTTGGGTGCTTTCTGAAGGGGCTTTCTGGAGCCCTCTAGGCTCAGTGGAGGTGGGGAGGGGGTGGGGGATAGTCAGGATGCAGAGGGAGCCCCAGGCAGATCCCCACCCCCACCTTTTTCCTGACATCCTGCTTCTTCCCACTTCCTCACCTCTCCCCCTCACTCTCCCACATTCCCCTCACCAGGCTTCAGTTACTTCATCTTGAATACATAAACATATTTTAAAATCTTTATAAAAGCCAGGTTCCTAAGTTTTTAAAGAGAGGATCTAGAGCTACAACTTAACCGGGTTTCTCCTTGGCAGGAACCTAAAATGTCCCCGCTTTGTCGATGTCCACTGGTGTTTGGCCACAACTTCTGAAAGTGGGTCATTTCTTCTCACTCCCTTGTCCCTCAGCCCTGCTGGTGGAACGTTCTTTCCTACGTTTTAAGAAACTTATAATAATGTCCTTACTATTATTTTAAGTAGGACAAGTTATAATGGGTTACTGATCAGCTTCAAATGTCCAGCTTGCTTCCTAGGGCCGCTGTAGGATCAGTGTTCACTGTAGGGCAGTGGTCGGCAAACTGCGGCTCGCGAGCCACATCGGCTTCCAAGCTGCGGTTTGCCGCTCTGTTGACTGATGAGATTGCCGACCACCGCTGTACGGGGTGAGCGTGGAGAGTGGGGCTGGAGAAACACAGGATCAGTAGGGTTTCCCCTTGTTGACTAGACTTGGTGGAGAATAAGGCCGAAGGCTGCTCCAGCCCCCTGTGTTCTTGGAGACTGAGCCACTTCTCTCTGCCATGAGTGTCTGTGTCTGTGGGAGATCTTAGGTGGTTCCTTCTCTTCTGACATACCTTCCTGCGGCCTCAGACCTGGCCCTGGGGCCGCCTCTCAGACATCCACAGGTAAAGGTTTCCTTTCTCCGTGAGCACAGGGCCACAGCTCCAGGGGCCAGGGTGGGTGAGGCCAGTGGTTCTTCTCTTTCGTTGTTCTCCGTAGCGGATCCTCCTGTATAAGAAATGCAGCTGGTAGGGGAAGGGTAAGAGGAGACCAGCATTACCGCATTTGTTTCTGCAGTCTCGTGGGTTTAGAAATTCGACTTGTAAGGTCCTGCCATGACATTCCTGTGGAAAGTCAGGAAGAGCAGGAACCTGGCCTGGCTGGCTGGCTGGCGGGGGAGCCAGGTTCCCATGGGCTTTTTCACACAGGCCAGTAAACAATGCTGGCAGCACCTGGCCTCCCGGGCCACCAGGCTCATTGTGCAAGGCCGTGTGGGTGGTGGTGTGCTGTGAGAAGCAGCAGCTGTGGTGTGCACGCATGGTATGCTCTCCCTTGCCAGCTCTGAGTCATCGCTTAAAACCATCCAAGGCTACCCAGGGATACAAGAGGCCCAGACCATGGCAGTGTCCGTCCAAGTCATTGCCACCAGCTGAGATGCTGTGAATTGGAAAGAAGGGAGAGTCTGTGGGAGGCCCAGCGGGTGCCAGCCGCGGGGGGGGGGGGGGGGGGGGGGGGGGGGCGGTCACCTGTCAGTTTCGGCATTCGGAGACATGTCACATTCTAGGAGCACATGCAGGCAACACTTTGGGTGGAATCTAACTTGTTTTGTGACACGAAGGTTTCAAGCTCAAGCTCAGACTTCAAAGCAAGACAAAGACGCCTCATTGTAGCTTCGGTTGAGCCCCCACGTTCTGTGTTGTGTCTACCCTGCTTCAGAGGCTTGGAGTGATGACTCCACCTCTGATGTCTGGATAAAGCCCTAAGCTGCCCTCGGATGCATCCTGGCCAGCCCTGCTCTCGGTGTCCCAGCCAAATGCGTGGGGAGGCTTTGCTTGGCAAAGTTCAGGGCCCATCAGAACAGCTCTGGAGCCGAAGGTCCTGAGGGCTTGTTAGGCCCAGGCGCAGGGTGAGCCTTTACAGGAACGACAGATGGTGTGGTGAGGACACACAGACTGCGTGGGTTCAAATTTAGGCTCTACAGTCTAGCACTGGTGATGGTGGGCAAGTCATCTAACCTTGGCCTGCTGCTGTTTCCTTGTCTGTGCTGTGTGTGTGTGTGTGTGTGTGTGTGTGTGTGTGTGTGTGTGTGAGTGTGTGTGTGTGTGAGTGTGTGCTGTGTGTGTGTGAGTGTGTGTGTGTGTGTCTGTGCTGTGTGTGTGTGAGTGTGTGTGTGTGTGAGTGTCTGTGTGTGTGTGTGTGTGAGAGTGTCTGTGCTGTGTGTGTGTGTGTGTGTGAGAGTGTGTGTGTGAGTGTGTGTGTGTGAGTGTGTGTGAGTGTGTGTGTGTGTGTGTGTGTGTATGTGAGATAGGCGTAACCACCTCAGAGAGCTGTCATGAGGTTTAAATAAAAATAAACATCTGGTCCTAGCTGGTTTGGCTCTGTGGTTAGAGCATCGGCCCATGGACTGAAGGATATTGGGTTCAATTCTGGTCAAGGGCATGTATCTCAGTTGCAGGCTCAATCCCCGGCCTGTGCAGGAGGCAGCCAATTAGTGTGTCTCTCTGACATTGATGTTTCTGCCTCTCCCTTCCACAATCAATGGAAAAATATCCTCGGGTGAGGATTATAAAAAAACTAGAGGCCTGATGCACGAAGATTCATGTGAGAATGGGCCTTCCTTACCCTGGCTGCTGGTACCCTCTTCATTCTGGCTGGAGCTGCCTTTCCGCTTCAGCCCAGAGCCGCCTTTCCACCTTCCCACACTGCCCAGAGGCCCAGAGTTGTGGGGCAGTGTAGAAGGCCTGCCCCAGCGGCTCCCTCAGTGCCTGCATATGCAAATTAACCTGCCATCTTTGTTGGGTTAATTTGCATTCTCACTGCTGATTGGCTGGTGGGTGTCACACAGGTATGGTCAATTTGCATCTTACTCTTTTATCAGTGTAGATAAAACAAAAAGGTAAACATGTACAATGCTCAGGAAAGGGATCACAGTGTCAGAAATAATAAATGTTCTGGTCCCTTATTCCAGAAACTAGGTGAGTGAACATCAGAGGCGTGACTCTCCTGGGAGTGCAAAGCTGAGATGTGGGTGCATATTCCCTTGGTCAGGTATCTTGTAAGTGCCTGAATCACAATCGAAACCCAGGCAGTCTGACACTTGTGTGCTTGAGATCAGTGGCTTAACTGAATGGGACCCATTTAATGTCTTCCCTCTTTCCATTATGATTGATGTTGAAACACAGTGTTTCTTACTATAATCTAAGACCTTTGTCACTTACTTTGCACTGAGTGGATTAAAAGAAGAAGCCTGTTTAGAATTATTTATCTCACATTTTATTCTCTTGGAGCTGAGTGACATTTGATCCTCAACATTTCCTACCCCTGGCACAGAGGGTTTTAATCTCTGCCATCAGTCTTGGACATGGTCACCCTTCCCCACTCACTGCCACCTCACCTCCCTCTCCACTGTTCACCATTGACAGAGGAGAACGACCTGCCAGTGGCTAATCTGCTTGCTCCATAGCTAGGGTACCCATTCCCCTGGAGATACAGCAGGGGGTGGTTACAGGCAGGTAGGGCTGATTTGGCTTTCTGCCTGATTCCATCTGGTTCAACCTGATTTCTTCTGGCTCGGGGAAGAAGGCTGGTCCTTGTTTATTTCATTGTGGGGTTGGTCTTCCCTCCACGGCTTTCCCCCTCCAATATCAAGACTTTTTGTTGTGTTTCTATGCAACTGAGCGCTCTGCATCAGACCCCAACTCATCACCCTGGGGGTGTCGGTGCGCACCTAGGCAGGCACTTCACCGTGAGCCACAGGTTCTTGGACATGCAAGCCTTTGCAGCTCCATTGCTGACTGTCTTAGTTCACATGTGGAGTATGTTAGGATCTCCAGGGACAGCTCCAAAGCTGCTTTCTCTGGAAGCCCAGGTGAGGGCTAGCTGTCTAACGCACACACGCTCTTGCAAATGTCCCCAGTTGCAACTTATTTATAGATCTTTCTGTAGCTAGAAAATCAATGTTTGGTTTTTGGCTGCATTCGTAGAGGTGCTAGTCACCCCAGATTTTTAAAAAATATATTTTATCGAGTTAGAAACATCGATGAGAGAGAAACATCGATCAGCTGCCTCCTGCACACCCCCTACTGGGGATGTGCCCGCAACCAAAGTACATGCCCCTGATTGGATTCGAACCTGGGACTCTTGAGTCCGCAGGCCAACGCTCTATCCTCTGAGCCACACCGGTTAGCGTGGCACCCCAGAATGAATGAACCTGCCTGTCCTGCAGAGAGCCGCCTGGTCAGCAGTCAGTGGTGGGAAGTCCTGGACGACGATGGGTGAGCAGGCAGGTGGGAGAAGGCAAGCACACTGGCTCAGAGTCTGGGGTTCTAGGTCAGAGGCAGCCAGCCTGCCAGATGTGCGTTCTCAACCAAGTCCTTTCATTGTTGGGGTCTTGGATGAGCATGGTCCCTTCCAGCTGTAAGAGGGAAAGTCCTGTTCAGCTGTGAAAAGTGGTGATTCCGGGATTTGGGAAGAACCACACTTGCTGGTTTATTCTAGAAGCAGGGTCCCTGGCTTTTGGGCCAAAACTGAGTTATAATCCAGCCGAGCTGCTCTCTGATTGGGGCTCTGGACTCTTGATCCTTCATCTCCCAAGTGGACATGCTGCTGCCCAATGTGCAGAATTGTCAGAGGAGCAGTGCCCACGGCAGGTGCCCAGTGCCCCGATGTCCCCACCCCCAGCATGGTGTCGGCCCGCAGCTCATTCGTCCCTGAGATGCCCAGCAGCAGAGGCAGAGTGACCACGAGTGGCAGAGACGAAGGCAACTTTCGAAAGAAAAGGAAAAGATGGGTCTCAGCGCCTTCCCAGGGGGCTCCTCATCGCAGCCGGCCCCTTTCTCCCGCGCGTGCAGCTGTCGAGCAGTGTTGGGGGGGGGGGGAGGTGTTCCCCAGAACCAGGGCACAACGAGGGCCTTTGTTTTCGTCTCGTAAATTTCAACACAGGTTGGAAGGAACAAAACCCCGATTCATGCGAGAGATGCTCCAAATCTGACTCCCTGCGCCCAGCCCGGGAGAGCCGGCTGGCAGGCCCGGGAGCGGGTGCGGAGCGGGCGGCTCAGCACTAAAAGGACCCGAGGCTGCTAAGAGATGTTGTGTGTGTGTGTGTGTGTGTGTGGGGGGGGGGGGGGTGTCAGTGTCCCCGTGATGTGCTCGGTCCAGGGAAGTGTCCAGAAAGCTCGTTCTAGAATAGGCCTAAATGAAGCGTCCATTTCCTTGAACAAATCATACCATCTCAACCTTAACTAGCTGTGGTGTGTGTGTGTGTGTGTGTGTGTATGTGTGTGTGTAGATGGGTGGGGGGGGGGTGTCAGTGTCCCCGTGATGTGCTCGGTCCAGGGAAGTGTCCAGAAAGCTCGTTCTAGAATAGGCCTAAATGAAGCATCCATTTCCTTGAACAAATTATACCATCTCAACCTTAACTAGCTGTGGTGTGTGTGTGTGTGTGTGTGTGTGTGTGTGTGTGTGTGTAGATGGGTGGGGGGGGGGTGTCAGTGTCCCCGTGATGTGCTCGGTCCAGGGAAGTGTCCAGAAAGCTCGTTCTAGAATAGGCCTAAATGAAGCGTCCATTTCCTTGAACAAATCATACCATCTCAACCTTAACTAGCTGTGGTGTGTGTGTGTGTGTGTGTGTGTGTGTGTGTGTTTGTGTGTGTGTATGTGTGTGTGTGTGTATGTGTGTGTGTGTGTATGTGTGTGTGTGTGTGTGTGTGTGTGTGTGTGTGTATGAGTGTGTGTGTGTGTGTGTGTGTGTGTGTGTGTGTGTGTGTGTGTGTTGTTTAAGTGAGGAAGTCTGTCATTATCTTCAAGCTCCCTTTGGCACTGAAACACTACGGCTTAGTAAAAATGCATCGGATTTTCAGGGCACGCTTTTTCCTTGCTTGCCCTTCCTCTCTGCCTTCTCCTCTGTGACTCAGATGCTCTGGACATCTCCCCTCAGACCCTGCTTCCTCTCTGATAACCTATATCAAGGCAGAGGGGTCACCACAGCGAGAGCCTCCCAGGAAGACCATCAGACTCTCCAGGGTAAGAAACACGCCGGCGAGAGGTGAAAGGTGTGTAATTGCTGAGCTTTGTGCCGACTCTTAAAGTCGCGTGTTTTAACCATCCCATGATGGCAGGGATTTTTCTGTTTTGTTGTTTACTTTTGAGAGGTCGATGTAATGCTCTCATCTCTCCCCCTGCCCTCCAGGAAAATATAAGAGCAATTCATTTTCTTGGGGATTAACGAAATCTTTCTTCTTCTTTTATGTTGGCAACATGAGGTCTTAGCAGATCTCTGATCATGTGCTGAATAAAAAATCCGGCTTTACAATGGAGTGAAGACTGGGGGCTTGAATCCAATTTGGATTACGGTGCACAGCAGCAGACACTCGGTAGCTAGTGGTGGTGGTGGTGGGGTTTGGAGCGCTGAGAGACAGCCCCTGGGACCGAGCCCCGCACCCCTGTGGGTTGTCCCACTCTAACCTGAGGCCGGTCCCCCAGAGCCTGAGCCCACAATCAGGTGCTCTGAGCCGCAGGCTTGTATCAAGCTGTCAGTCAAGTGGGTGAGAGGCACTGCCACGCAGAAGCCGACCTGCGAAACTTAGGAACATTGGGGATATTGCTTAAAGCATTGGCTGTTTTCATGTGTCAGCGTCTCTGTCTACATGTTTGGCTCAGTCATTTGTATCCCGGGGCCTCACCAGCCTGCAGGTGCAGAGGGGCCACAGTGACTGCCAGTGGGGCTGGGGTTTTCACCGAAACTCGAGAGAGGGGCATTGAGCAGGCAGAGAAGAGGAGGCAGGTCCAGTGGGGACAGAGGGCATGTTAGCACTTTGAGAGGCAGAATTTTTCCAACAAGAGGAGCTCTCTGAGTTAGAATTCTTCAGGTAATAGTGTAAGATTATTTGGGTGCTGGCTGTTTGGCTCAGTGGATGGAGCATCGGCCTGCGGACTCAAGGGTCCCAGGTTCAATTCCGGTCAAGGGCATGTACCTTGGTTGCAGGCTCATCCCCCGTAGGGGGTGTGCAGGAGGCAGCTGATCGATGTTTCTCTCTCGTCGATGTTTCTGACTCTCTATCCCTCTTCCTTCCTCTCTGTAAAAAATCAATGAAATATATTAAAAAAAATAAAACTGTGCCCATGACAGATAATAAGGCATCACATGGAGATGGAAATTTCTGCCTGGTGGGGACATTTGTGAGGGTCAGAGGGCAGGGGTCAGGAGCATCGAAGGTGGTGATGGTGAGGTCAGCTGTTCCCTAGTGTCCTCAGTGTCTCTACTTTATCCACCCCAGTTCTGCTTTAAGTCTACAATCTGAATGGAATCTTAGCGTATTGCTTTGCTCACCTGCTCTGACACCTGGTCACTCCCACCAGGACACCAGAGTCCCATGACCTCTCACCAGGCTCTCCTGCCTTGGCCCCAAGCAGACGGTCTCTTCTATGTGGTCACCCTGTTGGTCTAAGCTCCTCTGACTATTGCCCTGGTGCTATTTCACGTTTGCTTCTTCATGTCCCTCTGTTTCCTCCTCTGTGTAGCCTCGTTAAATGATGATTAAATGTGTTCACCCAGGCAAAGTGCTCAGGACAATGCCTGGCTCCTGGTAAACGCTCCCTATGTGTTAAAAGTTGATAGGTACCCCCCCGCCCCCCCCAACTGGTGGGCGGAGTTATGATGTAATTGACAGAGACATTGAGCCACCAATCAATCACATACCAGAGTGCCCTGTGTCCCACCCCTTCCCATTCCGCCCTGGGCCCAACCCCTGCCTGTTCCGGCCCTTTAAAATGTGTCTCAGTGCGCCACATGGCACCTTTTCTCCTGGACTGTTCTCCCAGGCAGTCCGGGAGGAGGTTCGGCTGGGTCCCCTCTTTTCCCCTTCCCCTGCCCCCAGTCACAGGGCGCAGCTTCCCCGGCTCCATTCCCCCCGAGCCTGTGAACCCACCCGGAGACCCCCAATAAAGCCTGATTAATTCGCTCACTCATTCGGACTCCCTGCCTGCAGTTTCTCTCATGGCGGCGTAGAACCTTACAAAAGTGATTTCCAGTGCCTTTGCAACTTTTTTTAGGAAGGAAGATCTACCCCTGCCTCTGCCTTCATTGGCCAGTAGGATGCAAAAGTAGTTTCTCTGAATGGATGTAGATAGTGGCTGAGCAGATCTATTTTATTCTGAAATCCCGGGGAAATGCTTTGTCAGTTCCGTTCATCCCACCGATGTTTATCTGGTGTCTTCTGCAATGCTCTGTGCTGCGTGCTTGCCCATGTTGGCGGGCAGTTAGATGCGAATGCACAAATGGTCTCCACACTCACCCTTCAAGACTGGGTACAAGTGTCCCTTCTTGCCTGGCTGGCATAGCTCAGCTGAGTGTCAACCAATGAACAGGGGGTCCTGGTTCCTGGTCAGGTTGTGGGTTCGATCCCTAGTGTGGTGTGGACAGCCAATCAATGATTCTTTCATCCTCTCTCTCTCTCTCTCTCTCTCCCTCTCTCTCTCTCTCTCTCAAGTTGAGAAAAATTATTTTTTAAAAGTTTCCCTTCTTCCCCAATAGTTCCATCTCCAACTGTGATTATGTGGGCACGTGTGAGAGCTTGCATGTCTGTGTGTGTGAGAGCCTGTGAGAGAGAGTACATGTGAGGCAGTGGAGGGAAGGGGAGGTGACGAAGAGGGGGGCAGGCCACTCTCACTGTTACAGTGCCTGCGATTAGCCCCAACATGGCATACACTGTCTAGCGCACCACCCTCAGCTATTCTAGAAGGGAGTACTGTAATCTGCATTATTCAGATGTAGAAATAGGATTCAGAGGGACTACGTATCTGCCCAAGGTCACTCTGTGGGTGGCAGAGCTGAGCCTTGACCCCAGGTCAGTCAAACTGGGGGACCTTCTCACCAGAGCACGCTGCACAGCTGATCAGAGCATGTTTCAGGGTAACGGAGCTGGGAGACAGTATCAGAGGGGGTGGTGAGCTGTTCCTTCTGCAAAGTCCTGCAGAGGGAAGCAGGCAGGAAGCTCCCAGGGGTCTCTGGGGGTCGGAGCCTGCACAGCTGCCATCTTAGGTGCCTGCCCCCATGTGAGCACTCCTGGGACAATCACGCTGTGGGAGGAAGTTCAGGGGGAGAGAAGGCCTTCCTGCAATGTAGATGGGACCTTTTAGTGGGGGAAAGTTTTCAGGAAAGGCTAGGCCTTTCCACTTGGCCTTGAGAGCTGCTGGCCCGGAGGACACCTGACAGCGCATGCGAGGTGGCTCGCTCCCCAGCCTCCGGCAACGAGACTCAGGATGGCAGGTCCCCAGCCCGAGCCAGGACACAGGCCAAGGAAGTGAAAAAAGGCTCCGATTGTAAAGTGTAAAGAAAACCCTTCACCCCTTTACTTCTAAAATCCCAGTATCCATGACAACTGGGCCGAGAGAGGAAAATGGCTGTGTCCTCTCCTCCTCATTGTTTAACTTGCAGTTGCTACAGCAACTGCGTCTACTGGGCCGGCCAGATCCGCCAGGCGCTTTCTTCTCTCTCGGTCCCCTCCATGGCGGCCCTCCTCAGTGCCAACATCGCTTTGTCTTTCCCCGGAGAAGGCTGTGAGAACCGGCGTGGGCACGGTGTCAGCTCTGGGTGCTGTTGGGAGCCTGTGAGATGGGAGAAGTCGCTGGAACAAAGGGCCAGCCGAACACAAAGCCCTGAACTGCTTCACCCCTGCCTCCGAGGGTCTTTATCATCCTCAACCGAGGGACTTGGGAGTGTCTGGCTCTGCCTTTCCCAGGGATGGTTTGGCACAGACACTGGTACTTTGTGGGTCGAGGAGACTGGCTGGACAGCCAACTCAGCAGACAGACTGCTCAGGGAGACAAAGCTTCCTTACCTTAGGTCAGTGGTCGGCAAACGCATTAGTCAACAGAGCCCAATATCAGCAGTACAATGACTGACATTTCTTTTGAGGGCCAGATTTTTTACACTTAAACTTCTTCTAACACCATTTCTTCAAAATAGACTCGCCCAGGCCGTGGTATTTTGTGGAAAAACCACACTCAAGGGGTCAAAGAACCACATGTGGCTCAAGAGCCACAGTTTGCCTTAGGTTATGGCTTCTCTCCTTTCTTCTCCTTACCCCTTTCCTTTCCTTTGTTCTTTCTCCTCCCCCTCCTCCCCCTCCCCCTCCTCCTCCTCCCCCTCCCCCTCCTCCCCCTCCCCCTCCTCCTCCTCCCCCTCCCCCTCCTCCTCCTCCCCCTCCTCCTCCTCCTCCTCCTCCTCTCTTTCTCCCTTCCCTTTCTTCCCTTCTCTTTCTCTCTCACTCTCTTTCCCCTCTTTATCTTCTTCTCTTGCATATGTTTCCGGTTAATACTTTGACACTCAAAGAAATCGTGTGCGATTAGGTGGAGTTTCAGCATCTTTGAGGCATCAATCACTTCCTTTCAGCAATCTGTGCTGAAGAAGCCATTGGGTATCAGCACAGAGCACCCTCTGCAGTTCAGGGCAGCGTGGCTTCCATCCATTTCACAGATGAGGAAACCGAGCTGCACGGAGCAAGGACAGAACCCAGGTGGCCTGGGGCCCTGCATTACAGCACCATGCTTGTCCCTCTCAGTGGCTGGAGGGCACACTGAGGACAGGGACACCCAGGCTACCAGGCCATAGGATGTGCTGCCTAGTTCAGTCCATAGTAGATTTTAAATAAAATTTGAACCAGAATAAAGCATAATTACATGAGCTGTTAGCCCTGTCTCCCCAGCTTACCAAGAGTTTCTTAATGCTTGGCTTCCTTCAGTGGGGTAAACCACGGATGTCCCCTCCCGAGACAAAAAGACGATCACTTAATAGACAGGGAGACTTGTGAGGGGCCATCTTGCTCGTGTTTAGCTCACAATCCAGGAGGCTGCTCAGGGCTGGGGCAGGGGGCCACTGCTTGTGTTCAGAGCTGGTGGGAGCACCTTCCTCCCCTCACCCCTGCGACCCTGACCCCCCTACCCCCTGGCCGTCCCCCGAGAAGTGTGACGTTTTCACAGGGATGTGTAGGTCTGACTGTGACGCTCCTACTGCCCCCAAACACACAGACTCCAGGGGGCAGACAGCCTGCTCAGAGGGCCCCATGTGGGGTGCCGGGAAGCTTGGGAAGGTCTGGGGCCAGCACGCAAATGGCTGGCCTGGCTTCCTCTCTCGGGCCAGCTGCTCCCCCCGCCTCACTCCGCGCTGGCGCTTTCCGCAGACTTAGTGCCCAGAGATGTCGCGGGGAATGTTCAGGGGATGACCGAGAAGCAGAGAGGTGCTTCAGAATCCGCCTCTACCTGCTTGTGGCAAACTGTAAGGGACTGGGCCCCCTCCCTTCCTCCCCCCCACCCTTCCTTCCAGCTTTCTCTTTACTTTCTTTCTTCCTAGACCCAGTCGTTAGTGCCTGGCTTTGCTTCCTAATTGTTCTTTTGTGTTGTTGTTTGTGAAGGTTTGGTAATTAGCTCCTGTAATTGCAAACGCCTTCAGGTTAGGAGGGCGTCCCTCTTTCATCACTTTGGGAGCTGTTGTCTGCATTCCCTGAAAAAAACAAAAAACAAAAACACGCCTGCACTTGGCTGGCGGGCTGGAGGGGACTGGAGGGGGTTATGGAAGGGGGGGTGTGCGCAGGATGCACATGGTTCCCTGCACAGTCCCCCCGCCCCCCCCCTCCCCCCCCATTGTGGCACCTTGCATCCTGCCTCCCAGACTGTCTCGCAGCTGCACGCTCGCAGAGGCGTGGAGGCTGGTCTCACAGCTAATGACTCCCAGCCCCTGCCGCCCCCCCTCACCCCCCCCCCCGTGCACGTTTCCACGCCGGAATCTGGACAGTGTTACCCCTGACAATGCAGTCCCTGCCAGAAAGCTATCGCCTCCCCAACGGTTGTCTGTCTGCTTTTTTCCCTTTTCTGGACCAAAGGGACTTTCAGGATTTAAAATAAATAAATAAATAAATAAATACAGTTTATGTTCCCGATGGGAACACCTGTATCTCTTATCAAAACAAAGTTAGAAAACAAACCCAACCCAGAACCTGTGAATTGTCCTCTCCCAGACTCTCCATCTGCCACCCCAACCCCCTCCAGAAACCCCCGGCCCCTTCCAGATGTGAAGTACAACCCAAATGAGGAGTCTCCTACTGGAAGCAGTCCCCCCCCCCCCCCCCCCATCAGCAGTCAGCAGGAGGAGGTGGGACCTGCGCTTGTCATCCTTTGTTACTGGAAACAGAAGAATCTTAAGCTGTGATTGCCATCCTGTTTTTTCTGACCTGCCTTCTCCTCTCCCCCTGCATCTTGAGTTTGATGGCTTTTGATTTCGGACTTAAGGGGCTGCCTTCAGGGGACCAGGAGGAGTTTGGGGGCGCTCTTCCTGGGGTGCATCTGTAACTAGCTCTTGGCATCTCCCATGACAACAGTAACTGCTGCCGAAGCCGGTTTGGCTCAGTGGATAGAGTGTCGGCCTGCAGACTGAAAGGTCACAGGTTCGGTTCTGGTCAAGGGCATGTACCTTGGCTGCGGGCACATCCCCGGTAGGGGGTGTGCAAGAGGCAGCTGATCGCTGATCGATGTTTCTCTCCCATCGATGTTTCTGACTTTCTATCCCTCTCTCTTCCTCTCTGTGAAAAATCAATAAACTATATTAAAAAAGAAAAAGAAAAAAGAAAACAGTAACTGCTTCCAGTGCCTCCCAGCCGGGCCCACGTCAGCCGGTGGGACTCTGACATCCAGATCCACGCGTGGGTTTCTTCAAGTTTCCCCAGAAGTGCTCTGACACCCCAAACAAATAAACATTTAACCCCCCCCCACACTCCCCTTCCCCCCCCATGATCTGAGGAGGGGACAGGCAGTGTTTGAGTGGCTCAATGAAGGTGACATTTATTCTAGATTCTTCTCTTTTCTCTGTGCCCATTCAATGACATGAGAATCTAAGGAAACGGGAGGAGATAATTTCACATCAAGAGAAAACTGACCTAACATGGCTTGTCTTTATTTTTTTATTTTTCAAAATATATTTTATTGGTTTTTTACAGAGAGCAAGGGAGAGGGATAGAAAGTCAGAAACATCGATGAGAGAGAGACATCCATCAGCTGCCTCCTGCACACCCCCTGTGCGGGCAACCAAGGTACGTACATGCCCTTGACGGGAATCGAACCTGGGACCCATCAGTCCGCAGGCCGACGCTCTACCCACTGAACCAAACCGGTTTCAGCAAGGCTTGTTTTTGAATGAGGAAGCAGAGGTGCCCTGAGTGGGTGACATGGTGAGAGGCTCTCCTCTGATGTCT
This sequence comes from Antrozous pallidus, assembly GCA_027563665.1. Taxonomy (NCBI): domain Eukaryota; kingdom Metazoa; phylum Chordata; class Mammalia; order Chiroptera; family Vespertilionidae; genus Antrozous; species Antrozous pallidus. The sequence continues at coordinate 4,826,203 of CM050530.1, forward strand.
GAGCACGCAGGGCGACTGTCTGTTTGCAAAACCTCCATCCTCTTCTGCAAAAAAAAAAAAAAAGGGGTGTGTGTGTGGTTCAAGGGACATTTCCCCTCCATAACATGAACCTCAGCTCACTTCCCTGCCTGTGAGGATGTGTTTTTCGGGGCACTGCAGCGACTGACTATTGATTGATTGGGTTAAAAATGGAGGACGCCCCCCCCCCCCCCCCCCCCCGCTTAAACATTGCAGTTTCTCATTCCTTCCGTCCTCCACATAATTTTTCTTTTTTACATTTTTTCTGAAAATCCACTTGGCAATGGCATGCACATACATGGTTTATTGAATTTCATCTACAGGCTAAATAATAACAAGAAAAATGGTTTGGTCCCCTAACCAAGCAAATAGATTTCTTGGATATTCAATGGGGGAGAAAGAAAACAAATTGCTTAACCCACACTTGGGGAAAATGCTCTGTTTTGCCAGCACAGTGGTAAGAAAGAACACCTCTCCGTCGACAGTGGAAAACACAGAATTGTTGACTCTGCCACAGAGACTGCCTGAGCTCTGCATGTCCTTGTGGGGGCCATGGCCCTCGTGACAATTAAGCTCCAATAACGGGCCTGCTTCCGAGCATAAACATGGACAAATTACATAGCAGAAGTATATTTTCTATTGGGCAGTTAATTTGTTAAGTAAAATAGTGTTTTACCCTTTAAATACGATTTTTAATGGATTTTGAGAGAGAGAGAGAGGAATGGAGAGGGATAGAGAAATAGAAACATTGGTGAGAGAGAGACATCATCAGTTGGGCCTGCCTCCTGCACGCCCCCTACTGGGCACCCAGCTGGCAACCCGGGCATGTGCCCCGACTGGGAATTGAACCTGCAACCTCTTGGTTCCTGGGTTGAAACTCAGCAGCTGAGCCCTACTGGCCTGGCAAGTAACGCTGTGTCTTTTGATCACAGAAATAAATCCCTGAAATTCTGACCCATCTAGGGGAGAGGAGGTTCTTTGATCTTAAGAGAGAGCAAGGGAAAGCTGCTCTCTCTCTCCCTGGATTCAAGCCATAGAGACGGGGACAGGCAGCTCCCTTTGCGCCGCGGGGAGAGCCAGGCTTCAAGAGGAGCCAGTAGTGCGGAGAGCAGAGGGGAAGAGTCCCTGTGCGCTGGCACTGTTGATATCTAAGGCCGTCACTTCTTTGTTGCACAGCCCGCCCTGTGCATTGTGGGATATTCAGCAGCATCCCTGGCCTCCGGGACTGACTGCTTGGGCCAGACATCTCACTGGGGAAGAAATGGATCCTTGCAGTCAGTGTTTCTTACAGTCGCTGGACCGGCAGTATCAGTATCACCTGGGAACAGGTCCAGGCCAGACTCCTGAACCAGACTCTGGGGTTTGACCCAGCAGTCTGTGCTTTAACTCTCCAAGAGACAAACCAGTGAAGGTAATAGCTGAGCGACTTCCAGTTTTCCCAAGAAGAGAGGCTGGTGGGCAGTGTCTGAAGGCCACATGTTTTTTTGTTTTTTTTTTTTTTTTTGCAGACAGTGCCTGGTGGTGGGCCCAGGCGCTCTAATACATTTTGGAGCAACCTGCATTTTAAACGTTTCCGTTTCCCCGTTGAGACAGCGCAGGAAGCTTCATGTAACTTCAGAGGCGCCATGGGAGGTCGTGTGTGTCAGAGGAAGAAGGCCTAAATGGAGAGGCCCGTTTAGACGCGTGAATAGTTCGCATTTGAACGGATAAGCTCATAAAACATGAAAGGCTGGGTTCAGCACAGTAGACGCACCGGGTGTAGGAGGGTGAGTAGAATAAGACCCTTCTGCGCTCGGGCGCAATTGGAAAGAAGGGGAAGCTGCCTTGGCGAGCTGGTTTCTAATTTTTGGTTCTCCCGCCTGCTGACCCCTCGTAGTACTCCCACGAGCTTTGTACCTCCCTCCCCTGGCCTTGCATCGCCTCTTACAGACCTTCAGCAAATCTGTTCTTTTGTCCCAGCCGGTGAGCAGTGTTAGAGAGAATATGTGTATAGCAGGGGCCCACAGCCTGAAGGGTCATGAGTCCGATTCCGGTTAAGGGCAGGGTTACAGGTTTGATTGTGGCCCTGGTCTGTCTGTGCAAGGGAGGCAACCAGTGGATGTGTCTCCCTCACATCCATGTGACCCTCCCTCCCTCCCTCCCTCCCTCCCTCCCTCCCTCCCTCCCTCTCTCTCTCCACCAGAGAGAGAATAGGACTCTGCCTCTGCCTCTCTCTCTCTCCAGCAGAGAGAATAGAAGGCGGCCAGGATGAGCTGCTCAGAAGGGCAGACTCTTAATTTCCCCTGTGAAGGCCCTGAATGCAGGGACGCGTTATTACTCCGTCCATTTCAAGACTCTGTCCGCCGATGAATGGGCAAGCACCTAATTTCACCTTCGGGGGCCAGTGGGGCGCTCTTTGTGCTGAGAGAAAGCGGAGGAGAAAAGAGGACCGTGCAGGGTAATTGGATGGAAATCCCTTTAAGGGGCCAGAAAGCGGCTCCCGTCCCAAAGGGCCGAAACGAGGTCAAAACATGTTTGTTAAAAGTGTGGGGCGTGAAAGCCTTCATTATTTCTTTGGAAAGCCGTGCTTTTTAAAGGCTTTAAACAAAAGCTTCGAGAAGGTGGGAGCTGCGAGAAGTGGTCCGAGGCTTTAGAAAAGGTGGAGGCCGCAAGGAAAGCAATTACTGGGGGACAATGCGGTGTTAATGGGGATTATTCTCCCAGATTGAGGGCACTGTGCTGGTTTGGGGGTGAGGTGTAGCCAGCGATGGGCGGGGGTCTTCCTGGAAGTGGGGGGGCAGAGGGTGGGGTCAGCCTGGCTGTGACTGGGGGGGCGGGGGGCGGGGAGCTGGGCTTGCTGACTGAGGAGGCAAAGAAATAGTCCTTCTAGCTTAAGGCAGTGGTCGGCAAACTCATTAGTCAACAGAGCCAAATAACAACAGAACAACGATTGAAATTTCTTCTGAGAGCCCAAAACCAACTTCTGTGCATGGGCCCCGAAGTTTCAATTGCATTGTATGTGTGCACCGGCACGTGGTGTTTTGTGGAAGAGCCACACTCAAGGGGCCAAAAAGCTGCACGTGGCTCGAGAGCCGCAGTTTGCCGACCACTGGCCTAAAGGAAACCTCATTTCTCTCGGAGCACAAGGGGAGCTGTTACTGAGAGAGCTCTCTGGATTTAGACAGATGTGTGTTCTTATCTCCATTCCCTCTCTCTCTGGCATTGCGGCCCTAGACTTGACCTTGATGTCCTCATGTGTAAAACGGGGAGAAGGTGACCTGCCGCAGTGGAGAGCGATGCTGGGCTCTGGGCACGGTAGATGTGTGGCCGTCAGCCCTCCGCCCTCTGGTGCGTCCCTCTCTGCTTGGTTTGGCCGCTGGGCAGGCTCCCCGCAGCCTGGAGGTCCTTGCAAGGGCTGTGGCCGTGCCCCTCTGGAGGAGAGCAGGAGACCCCTTTGAAAAGCAGGCCCGCCCTGGCGGCACACATGGCACCAGCACTCACAGGGATGGGGGCATGCTTGCCAGTCGTGGCCCTGAAGCCATTTGCTGTGTGTGAGGGCACCGCAGTTGCTCCTCGTGTAGGAAGACTGGTGACTCTGTCCCCTTTCCTCCAGGGACACTCCCAGCCAGGCCAGAGGCGAGGCAGGAGGAAGAGGGGCAGGGCAGGCGAGGTGGCAAGACAGGGCATGCGAGGTGGTTGCCAGGAGGCAGAAGAAAGACTTCCATGCTGACATTGTTTTCAAATAGCTGCAGTTACCGAGAAAGAAACCGCAAGCGATAGCAGCGCATTATTGAGCGCCTGAGAGCTAGAAATGCATGTAGTGAGCGAAGAAAAGCAGCTGGAGTCAGGCAGAGAGAGAGAGAGAGAGGGCGAATGAATGAACAAATGAATGGAATGTGGGTGGGGACATAGTTGGTATGCTACTGAAGTACCCACCTTCCCTCATCTTAGACCAGTGGTTCTCAGCCTTCCTCATGCCTCTACCCTTTAATCCAGCTCCTCATGTTGTGGTGACCCCCAACCATAAAATGATTTTCGTTGCTACTTCATAGCTGTCACTTGGCTGCTGTTAGGAATCGTAATGTAAATATCTGTGTTTTCTGATGGTCTTAGGCGACCCACAGGTTGAGAACCGCTAGCAGCGTCACCTAAGACCATCGGAAAACACAGATATTTACATTATGATTCGTAACAGTAGCAAAATGACAGTTATGAAGTAGCGACGAAAATCATTTTATGGTTGGGGGTCCCCACAACATGAGGAGCTGGATTAAAGGTCGCGGCATTAGGAAGGTGGAGACCCGCTGTCTTAGACCAAAGCACTTTGTGCCTTTCGTTCGCTTTTCTCTTCCTCTTTTTGGGAAAAGCTACCTAGGGCCTCCCCAAAATACAGTCTGCACGACACACACTTTGAATAACTAAAAAGGCAGTGTTTATTAAAATACAATCTCGCTTTCAAAGTTGAGCTGTCAGCTGTTGAAGTGTGTACACATGTCTTAGGGACACCCTGCATAGACACAATTACAGAGCAAAACTCATAATCCACACAGGTTTTGATCATTCTCTTAAAAATATATTGTATTGATTTCGGAGCGGAAGGGACCAGCGACGAGAGAGACCCGCCGATCGGCTGCCTTCCGCACACCTCCCGTTGGGGAGCGAGCCCGCCACCTGGGCACGTGCACCGACTGGACTCGAGGTTTGGCCTCCCGGTGCCTCGGTCACCGCTCAGCCACCGAGCCGTGCCGGGCTGGCTGTTCTGGTCCTTCTTTTGCCTGCCCAACGGTTGTGAGTTTTGCGCTACTGAAAGTGGGGGGGGGGGGGGGGAGAGGAACGCTTGCTTTTTCAGCCCTCCTCCATCTCAGCTCACAGTTCCTGGGCTCAGAGGACCCGGGTTGCTTGTCAGGGTCCAGCGGCTCAGCCTCCGAGGTATAGACTGTGCAGCCCCCGACCTGGGCGCGGTGGGGCACTCAGGCCCCGGGACCATCCTCCTTCCCCTGGCAATCCCCCCCCCCCCCTCTGTCCTCCGGCAGTCCTCTCTCTATGCACGGGTGGCTCTGACCAGGGCAGGAAGCGCCTGGCGGGCACCGGAGGAGGGGGGAGCGCAGCGTGAAGCAGGGAGCCCTGTACCGCTTTCCGCTGGACCCGGGGCCAGGCGTGGAGAGCAGCAGACACCGTGGTTGGACCATAAAATCCTAGGAACGCTCCGCCTGCACTGCGAGCCTGGGAACCCCCGGCGTGACTGTCTATAAAATTTCCCCGCTTATGCGCCTAATACCCGTCTATAAAAATAACGGTCCAACTGGATGACATCATGGGGACATCGCGCGGGGCCATATGCGAGGGGGGCCCCGTTGGTGCTGACTGACGTGAGTGAGGAGGCTTACGTTCCGGGACTTGCTGGTTTGGAAGGAGAAGAAATCGGGGTCGGGGTGGGGCTGGGCAGAAGGCGGCAGAGAACAGGGAAGGGGCTGAGAAGCCCGTCAAGTTCAGCCTGATGGGGAAGCGGCGTAACTCCCATGTGCCAGAGGACATTCCTCTCGCCTCCTTCCACCCTCTGTCCGGTGTGAGTTAGAAAGTGCTAAGTCCCGACCCTAACCCTAGCCCTAGCCCTGCCCTAGTACTAACCCTAACCCTAACCCTAAACCTAACACTAACCCTACCTCTAGTCCTAGACCTAGGCCTAACCCTAGCCCTATCCCTAATCCTAGCCCTAGCCCTAACCCTAGCCCTAGCCCTAGCCCTAACCCTAATGCTAAACCTAACCCGAACCCTAACACTAACCCTAGCCCTAACCCTAGCCCTAGCCCTAACCCTAGCCCTAACCCTAGCCCTAACCCTAGCCCTAGCTCTAACCCCCCCTCCCCCCCCCAAAAAAAAGAGAGAAAGTGCTAAGTCCCATTAGCCGCATGAGGGAGCCGTGTCTTACTCATAGTACCTGAGACTCACAGTGTCTGCGCGAAGGCCGCGGGGGTAGAGGCGGTGGAGCCCTGGGACTTGCTGACCCCAACACTGGCCGTCGTCATGGCTGTTAGGCTGCAGGCATTCACGTCAGGAGGAAGTCAGGGTCCCGCGAGTGAAGCCTGCAGCTGGAGTTCCCAGGGCTGTGGGGAACGACGGAGCTGATCTCCTGTGGGGACCTGAGCAGTTAGTTGTTCAGGAGCCTGTGGGGGAGGCCCTCTCTCTCCTGTCCAGGCGCGGCGATCAGCGATGTGGGATGGGCCGTATGGACAGAGATGGTTGCTGCTGGGCCAGGCTGCCCGGTCAGCCTCTTAGAAAACACCCCGGGGATCTTCAGGTGTAAACTGTGTCGAGAATTTAAAAACCTTGGGTAATGGCACTCTGACGTGGATGGAGCTGGAGAGCATTGTGCTAAGTGAAATAAGCCAGGCAGAGAAAGATAAGTATCACATGATCTCACTCATTTGTGGAATATAACGAACAACATAAACTGATGAACATAAACAGATCCCGAGACAGAGAAACATCAATCAGAATGTCCAGCCTCAGAGAAGGTAGCGGACAGTGGGCTTACATGCTTGGGCATGCATATAAGCCTAAGCAATGGACACAGACAACCGGGGGGCAAGGCGTGAATGGGAAGTGAAGGGTAATGGGGGAATAAGGACTTACATGTAATACCTTAGTCAATAAAGAAAAAAAAGATAATGACACTCTTAAGTTGGAAACAAAGATCTTTCCCTCTCTTCGTTGAAAGTGGTTCCCATTTTTAAAAACAAAATTAAATGTTTCATAACAGCTGCATTGAGATATAATTCACATACCGTACGATTCTCCCATTGAAGGTGTAGAATTCAACGGTTTTTAGTTTATTTGTAGAGGCGATGGTCCACCATTGTTACAATTTCTGAACATCCTATTTCCCCTAACAAAATTACATTCTAAAAGAGTTTTTAAAAATGTTTTTCAATTACAATTTATGTTTAATTTTTTTTTTAAATTAGTGTTAGATGTACAGTGTAGTGATAGACAGCCACATCCCCCCCTGGTATTCCCAGTACTCACCTGGCACCACACAGAGTACAGCACAGGAGACACAGTCAATGATACAGTCAGAATTAAATTTCTAATCAGAGAAAGGAAGGAAACATGAAACAAAATTCCAAAAAAAAAGAAGAGGACCTCTCCTGATTCTAGTGCCTCCGTTTAGCTTTTTACATCGTTGCCACGCTGTGTACTGCAGGTTCAGAGCAACAGGTAGTCAGCCTGTGCATGCTGTCTGATGTCTGCTTTCTCCCACTTCCGGTGCTGTCCCTTCGTAGTTTGAATGGCCCACACTGTTCTCTCCTGTTGGCATGCGGCAGTTGGCCAACCTACCCTCTTTAGCTGAACCCTCAGGCTGTTTCCTATAGTAAATAATGTGGCAGTGAACATCTTCTCTCAGGAAGGTTGGTTTCCCTGGAGCAATGCATTTCTTGGGTTGGAGTCCCAAGAGTGGGATTCCCGGGTCAAAGACTAAGGACATTGCATGTCCCTCTTCCCCTTCTCCCGTGTTGATTCCCAAAGAGGTGACACTGTTTTTACAAAATTAAAAAAAAAAAGGCACATATTTGCACGTACACATACATTATGCATAACAAGTCATTTCGTGTTACCAAGGTTTTGGATTCATTATGTAAATCGGAGAGAGGCAAATCTGTGAGGTCGAACAGCATGCATTTCTTGAGAGCCAAGAAAGATAGCCCTTTCTATTTCCCACCTGGTGCCTCGAATAACTTCACCATTTCCCGCAGAAAATTATTCCCATGGAAAACGATTCCTCAACCTCCTGACCTTTTATTGGCTGCTGTCAGCCTGGGGCAGCACTTTGTTTCCAGCTGTTCTTCCAGCTCCTTCCCCAGTGTTTAACCCTTGGAGGTTCACAGGCTCAGGGACGCGAATAGGGCTGGGGGAGGGTTGGGGTGGGGGCTGGGGGAGGAGGGAAGCGGGGGAGACAGATCCTGTATTTCTGTAGCGCAGTGCCTTCAGGTCAGAGCAGCCAAGTACTGGCTGAAATGAGAACACTCCAACTTGTTGTTAAACATGGAACATTTACTGGTTCACGGTTCTGTGGCCCGGAAGTCCGGACCGGAAGTCCAGACCAGAATCACGGCGTTGGCAAGGCTATTGGGGGCGGCCTGCAGTCCCAGGGGTTTCATGGCTCATGCAGGGTAACCCCAGAGCCTTCCTCTCCCTTCACATGGCCACCTTTCTGTCTTAGCGTCCACCCTAAACCCAGTATGACCTCCTTTTCACTTGATGACATCTTCAAAGGCCCTATTAGCTGTAAACTCTTCCCAAAGTTAATTGTTAACTCAGGTGTAAACTCCTGATGGCTTTAGCCGGACCCCCTCCTGGGTTATTTGCATTTTTTAATGCACTCCTAGGAGACCAGGATTCCTTGAACATCCTAAAAAAATGAAGCCTTAATGGAGGCATATAAATGAAGATCCTTGAAGAATGAAGCCTTAGTGGAGGCATAAGTGTGTGTGTGTGTGTGTGTGTGTGTGTGTGTGTGTGTGAGAGAGAGAGAGAGAGAGAGAGAGAGAGAGAGAGAGAGAGAGAGAGAGAGGGAGGCGGGCGGGGAGAGGGAGAGGGTTTTAAAATTCCTCCAATCTTTTTTAGATTTTTAAAATTTAATTTATTAAGGTATTGCATATGTGTCTTCGTCCCTCCATTAACCCCCCTCTCCAACTCTCCCCCGCTCATGCCCTCACCCCCTGATGTTTGTGCCCATTGGTTAGGCTTATATTCATGCAGACAAGTCCTTTGAATTCCTCTAATCTTAAATGTGTGCTCTACTGAAGGATGAGGGCTTTCTGAGTCATCTGTGATGCTCAGACTTGGGTACTGGTGTAGGAACTGCTTCACATTTTACTTCGCTACAGCTGTTCTGTGTGAGCCCGTGAAACAGCAAGTGTTAGGTCAGCGTGATGTCATTTAATGGTTACTTGGTGTTCTGGGGGGCAGAAAATTATCAGACGGGACTCAGCAGGTTGGAATCTAACCGTTAGAAGATGCTCAAGTCTCTTGGGCAGTAAGAGGTTGCACTTGTGAGCCAGGTGTGGCCTCTGTTCTCTCCCTCCCCAGCCCCTCACCCTCCCAGGGCCCCCCCAGGGATGCTCAGCTCCCCAAGGCAGAGACTGGTCTGGCTGCCTCAGTGCTGGGAGCGTGAGTCTGGAGGGCCACAGGTGCTCCTAAATCGTGGTGAGGGCTGCTGTTAGGATTTCTGTCTTGCACATAAAGTCAGCAGAGACTCAGAGGAATTCGCCCAGCTAGAGCGCGGTCTGTGCGCACAGCCCCCGAGTGTGTGCAGAGCCTGGCCTCTCGCCTCCGGCCTCCCAGGCGGGCGGCCCCAGGACAGGCCGAGCTTGCCCTCTGCTGCCAAGTGCGGGTCTGAATCGGCTCCACTCACCCTCCACCTCCCAGGGCTGGGGCCGCTGGCTTAGCTGCGGAACTTAGTAGCTTTTCAGGATGGAGTCGAGGCTGAAAGCGAAGCACCCTACCTCTTGTCCCAGCACGGCCCACCTTGCTTTCTCAGAAATAAAGTGAGCTGGAACACTCAAGAAAAGGACTGATTGTATGTGTTGGCAGTGATATAATTCGAGCGTTCAAGCAAAAATTCAAATTTTGGAACACTTCTGTTCAAAATTATTAGGAGGTTGATACTGAGACATTTTTTTTTTTTAGCATATTAGGCTTTTATTATAGAGGATGGATACTGAGACATTTCTAATGAGACTGGTAGAGAGGCTAACAAATGGGACTTGTTTGATCCCGTATGTCAGCGGTTGGAAGATCTGCACGATTCGGTGAAGGAATATTTCCCAGGTGGCCAAGGACTGATACACAGTCAGGCACAGACACGAGATCGATGAAAGTGGAGGAAAACGCAGTGGCCTTTCACACAGCAGCGTGTGGAAAGCGTGATACAGTTTTGGATTTCACATTGCAAATAACTTTTAGGCAACTACCACACGTTGAGATTTAATGTATTACCAGGGAAAATAGATCTGAAATTATCTGCAAAGGTTGTTAAAAGATTCTGCCCTTTCCCATACAGCAAATCTTCATGTACTTCAACCAAAATAATACAACAGGTAGACGTTAAAAAGTACTGGAAAAAAGAAAAACATTGCTTCTCTCCTCACTGAATTACTTGTCTTGAAAAATAGTTATTTCTCATAAAAATATGTTTACGTATAGAGTTATTTTGAATGAGTTAAGATTCTTTAAAAACTTTGTTTTATTTTCAGACTGTAGGTTACTGCTCTATCCACTGAGCCAAACTGGCCAGGGCTCAATTTTATTTTAAAAAAAATGTTCAATATTGATAGATATAACAAATGTAAGCAAAAGTTTTGGGGTTCTAAGTTATTTTTAAGAGTGTAAAGATGACCCCTCATCCCCTCTTTATGTCCCAACTGTGTGAACTGCTGATCTAGAATATACAAAGAATTCCTACAGATCAACAAGAAAAATGGTCAGAGGACGCAAACAGGTAATTTATAGAAAAAGCCCGCGGGCATATCAAGAGGTGCTTGAACTCATTCATAACCAGAGAAATGTGAACAGAAGCATGACGGTGCTTTATATCGGCAACATGCAGAAAGCCAAATTATGACAAGTTGGTGGGGCTGTGAGGACAGAGAAGCCCTCCTCTGCTGCTGCTAGGAGTGAGAAAAGGACAGCCCTCTGGGGAGTAGCAGTTATTTCAGTTCCATATGAATATTCCATAAGACCTAGCCCAGTGGTCCACAAACCCATCAGTCCACAGAGCCAAATATCAACAGGGCAACGATTGAAATTTCTTTCGAGAGCCAGATTTTTTAAACTTAAACTTCTGACGCCACTTTTTCAACATAGACTTGCCCAGGCCGTGGTATTTTGTGGGAAGAGCCACACTCAAGGGGCCAAAGAGCCGCATGTGGCTCGCGAGCCGCAGTTTACCGCCCATGGCCCTAACCCATCCTCCTTTTGGGCATCTGAACAAAAGGTTTTGTCGCACAAGTCCTTTGACGTGTGCAGATGTGTGTGGTGCTGGGAGCTCGAAGCTCTGCTCACCCATCACCGAGCGGACTGGGAACGGGAATGCCATCAGTACATCACAGAGAAAGTGCTGCTGGGAATGAGAAAGAGGCTGAAAGGACCCACAGCCCGGGAAACTGGAAACGCAGGCATCCAAAGCAGCTGGCGTTATGCAAAAATGAACGGATCTCTCGTTTGAGTTTCTGAGGGTTGCTAGGAAATGCCACAGATTGGGGGGCTTAGATAGCAGATTCGTTCCCGCACGTTCTGGAGAAGTGTGAAATCAAAGTGTCGGCAGGCTGGTTCCTTTCGGAAGCTCTAAGCGGGGGGTGTGCCTGCCTCTCTCCTGCTTGGGTGGTTGCTGGCAACCTTGCTCCTTCGCTTGAAGATGCATCACTCCAATCTCTCCCTCTGTCTCCCTTCTCTGCATGTCTGTGTGTGCAAACTTCTCTTTTTTGGTAAGGACACCGGTCATACTAGATTTAGGGCCCACTTGAATCAGTGCGATCTGTCATAACTTGGTGGCGTCTGCAAAGACACTATTCTAAACAAGGTCACATTCCAGGTAGACAAGAACTTGGGGCATAAACTATTCAATCACGCACGTACATGGAACAGATGCGAATGGTGGGGCTGCATAGGGACAGGGAGTGGGAGTGTGAAATGAAGATAAATGGGCATAAACAAGCAAGAAAACAATAAACCAGCAGGAGTGGCCCTGACGGGACCAAGGGCTGTGCGTGCAGTCGGTCCCACAAAAATAAACTTCCCTGAACCAGCCTTGGCCCAGATTCAGGAAGACAATAGTAACAACAACAGACCCAAATCAAAAATAAACACGAGGTCTCTTGAGAATTCTCAACCACAATCTGGCCTTCACATGGTTTGGAACCACAATTCACACCCATCCGAAAGTTCCAGAGACCTCCAGCTGAGAGCTAATTGAGTTTCAAGTTTGGTCTTGCCTCCTGCCACTTGGCTTAAGGGATTCTAAATCCTCTTTGGAGAAAAAGCACTTTACTCAGGCCTCCGAGAACTTCCACAAAGAAAGTTTCTCAAGAATCCAGAGAGAGAAAATAATGCATGTAACTTTCACATCAAAAAAGAGAAAAATGGAATAAGACAAATTATAGTCTGTGTTAAATAAGTCAGCAAGAGAAAGCAAAACAAAACTTGTAGAAAGCACAGAAAGAATAAAATGCATTCAAATATATCAAAATTAACTCTCTATATAATGATAACCACATGTATAAGTATATATGTGTATATATGTGTGTATATATGTATATATATGTATATATAATATACTAGTGGCCCAGTGCACAAAATTCATGGATGGCAGGGGAGTGTGGGGGCAGTGTCTCTCAGCCTGGCCTGCACCCTCTCCAATCTGGGACATCCCTCTTGCAGTTGGGTACTGCTGTCCCCTAACTGCTCACCTACCTGCCTGCCTGATCACCCCTAACCACTCTGCCTACCAGCCTGCTTGTCTCCAACTGCCCCCTCCCACTGACCTGTTCGCCTCCAACTGCCTCCCCCCACCTGGCCTGTGATTGCCCCTAACCACTTCTGCTTTGGCCCTGCCACCATGGCTTTGTCTGGAAGGATGTCCAGAAAGTCTTCCAGAAGGTCTCCTAATTAGCATATTACCCTTTCATTAGTATAGAAGAGCATAATATGCTAATTAGACCAGATATTCTCCAAGATGGCCTTCTGGATGAAGTGGTGGCAGCAGGTGGGGTCTGAGACAGAAGCGGCTGCTGTGTTGGTGGGGGCCAAGCCCCTTGCACGAATTTTGTGCATCAAGACTAACACATATATAATAACCTAAACTTTCCAGTTGAGAGATTGTCAGGATGGATTATAAATAAGTAAAACCCAGTCATATGCTTGTTCCCTGACACATTAGGACACTGGAAGTTTGAAAACATATAGATAGAAACAGATTTATTAGCAAACAGTCCACGAGTGCCCATCTGTGGAGCTATATTAATATTAGGCAAAATATGCTTTAGGGAAAAAAGGTTTTACCACCAGGGTAAAACCAGAATGTAAGATAGATTCAAACTGGGCATTGATTCATGTTACTCCTTATGCTCCACAGATTCAAGGAGAAAAGCATATGACCACTGTAATAGGTGTTGAAAAGTTATTCAACAAAATTTAATATTTATTCATGAGAAGCATTCTTAGCAAACTAGGAGAACTCCTTAAATCTGACGAAGGCAATTCCCAAAATAATCCACAGCAAATCTCATACTTAATGATAAACCACTGGAAAATTTTAAAATGAGAAACAAGGCCGAACTGGTTTGGCTCAGTGGATAGAGCGTTGGCCTGCGGACTGAAAGGTCCCAGGTTCGATTCCGGTCAAGGGCATGTACCTTGGCTGCAGGCACATCCCCAGTTGGAGGTGTGCAGGAGGCAGCCGATTGATGTTTCTCTCCCATCGATGTTTCTGACTTTCTATCCTTCTCCTTTCCTCTCTGTGAAAAATCAATAAAATATATTAAAAAACTAAAATAAAATGAGAAACAAGGTAGGAGTGCCTGCTTTAGCTGAATCTTTAAAACTTGGTATTGCAGTCCTAGAGAAAGCAATGCGTTAAGTGAAAATTAAGCACAAGGAATGCCATTAGTTGGACATGAATGTCTCTATAGAAAATCCAAAAGCTCTATAGTAAATTATTAGTTTATGTCGATATAAAATGAATACAGAAAATAAAATCGCATTTCTATGCACCCTTAGAATATATGATTTAAAAAAGTATTATTCAAAATATAGATCAGCTACCTGGAAGATAAATCTAAAAACAGATATCCAAGACCTTTGCAGGCAAAAAGAATATATATTTATATATATAAAAACTTCATTTCGGTCTTTAAGGAAGCCCTAAATAGATGAAAAGCCATACCATGTTTGGGGATAGTATGACTGAACATCGTAAAGGAGTTAATGTTTCCCCAATTGATGCATAATAGTCCCAACTGGACTGTCACAGACTAGCTCTAAAGTGTCCCTGGGTACCTGGCCAGCGGGGCTCAGTGGTTGAGTGTTGACCCAAGAACCAGGAGGTCACGGTTTGATTCCCATCAGGGCACACGGCCCGGGTTGCGGGGCTCCATCCCCAGTGTGGTGCGTGCAGGAGGCAGCCGATCCACGATTCCCTCTCCCTCTCCCTTCCTCTCTGAAATAAAAAAAAGTTATTTAAAAAAAGTGTCCCTGGATGATGAAGGGGCTCTGCACAGCCAAGGGATCCCTGAAGAATAGCAACCTGAGAAGATATTTTTATCTGACACAAAGATGGAAGGGGAAGCTGCAGTAATTAATACATCGGAGGTCCTCCTTCTTGAAACCTGTGGCTGGCTCTTCCCTGAAAAAAAACCCACTTACCTTTTCTGGCCTCCCCTTTTCTTGCTCCAGCGACTGCGGCTCTCACTTTCCCGGACTAACCAGCGTCCTTGAGCGCGGCCCGCTGCTGGGCCCAGGTGGAGTTACTACCGGGCTTGACAGCAGGGCTGGAGACAGTGCAGTGTCTTTTCTTTTTTAAAACATACTTTATTGTTTTTTTACAGAGAGGAAGGGAGAGGGAGAGAGAGTCAGAAACATCAATGAGAAACATCCATCAGCTGCCTCCTGCACAAGGAACATGCCCTTGACCGGAATCGAACCTGGGACCTGTCAGTCTGAAGGCTGATGCTCTATCCACTGAGCCAAACCGGTTTCAGCCACTGTGTCTTTTCTAACAGTAAAAGGCCACTTAGAAGATGCTATTAACATTATTATTATTCTAATCCTCACCGGAGGATATTTTTTCCCGTTGCTTTTCTGAGATGGTAGAGAGGGAAGAGGGAGGGAGGGAGGGGGAGAGGATGAGAAACATTGATATGAGAGAGACACATTGATTGGTTGCCTCCCACACGCACCCTGACCAGGGGGGCAGGGAGCGAACCAGAAACCCAGGTATGTGCCCTTGACCGGGAATCAAACCCTTGTCCCTCTGGTGTAGAGGCTGCTGCTCTATCCACTGAGCCAAACCGGTCTCGGCTACACTATTATTTTGTAAAGTACCCCAATGTATCTGTGACCAGGGCTGCTTAGAATGATACTTAAAACAAAAAAGGCCAGAGTAATGATCCCAACTTTAAACTGCAATTCTTCTCTCCACTTCCTCCTGGTCAGCGTAAGGAATATTGAGTTTTCTATCGAAGTGCTCATATAAGACATGAAAAATACATGGGCAGTGGGAGCAGTTTGCTGCCTAAATTGGAACTCTGCAAATCAATTGTCAGGAACTGGAGCATGCATTTTCTCCTGAGCAAAAAAATAAAATAAAATAAACTTGTTCTTCACAGTGACATTTGGCTGCTGACTGCACGCCAAACCAGGAAGCCAGGTGTGAGCGAGCCTGCACAGTGGCTCAGTCTTCTGGTGAAAAAGAAAGAAAGAAAGAAAAAACACGCACAAACTCCTACGAGAAACTGTAAATCCCCAGAGATGTGTGAGCCGATACTTTCAACACTAAGGAACCTAAGGAGCTTAAGCAAGCAGCATGTCACTCCAGTCCTTTTCTGAGTGGCACACAGCGAAAGCCCCTCACTCCTGTGGGCGACCTTCAGTCTGTTCTCAGCAGGTCCAGGACCCCAGGGCTGCTGTTCTCTGCCTCCGCGGGGTTGTTTCATCATATAAGCGTCAAAAGACAGAGTTTAGCCCAGCTCATTTAGCTCAGTGGATAGCGCGTCAGCCCAGGGACTGAGGGGTCCCGGGTTTGATTCTGGTCAAGGGCACATAGCGGATTCCTCTTGATCCCCGGCCCTGGTCAGGGAGCGTGCAGGAGGCAGCCAATCAGTGTCTCTCTCACCTCCATGTTTCCCTTGGTGTCTCCCCTCCTAACAAAGGAGTTTAGCGGTTCCTTGCAGGGTGCTTCTCCAACCTAGCTGCATGGTGGAATTTTCTGGAATGCTTTTAAAAACCGTGGATGCATGGGCCCTACCCCCGGGGATTCTGATTCAATTGGTCCAGGTTGGGGCTTTGCACTTGTAACAATGAAAAGATTCCTAGGCAGCCGAAACCGGTTTGGCTCAATGGATAGAGCGTCGGACTGCGGACTGAAGAGTCCCGGATTCGATTACGGTCAAGGGCATGTACCTTGGCTGCGGGCACATCCCCAGTAGGGGGCGTGCAAGAGGCAGCTGTTCGATGTTTCTCTCCCAGCGATGTTTCTGACTTTCTATCCCTCTCCCTTCCACTCTGTAAAAAAAAAAAAATCAATAAAATATATTAAAAAAAAAAGATTCCTAGGCAATTCTAAGGTGCAGCCAGGGTTGGAACCATGGGTTCTCATGGAGGAGTCCTAAGATGATGGATGACATGAGAAAAATAAAAAATGGTACCTGGAAGCGAGGTGCTCAAACATGGAGACTTTGCTCTCCTTGCCTCCTCTGATGGCCTCTACCTCTCCCCTCCCCCCCCAACACCTTCACCTTCCTCCATCCCATCCTTCCCGTTCCTCGTCCTGCCCCGGTTCCGGACGAGGTAACGGAACCAGACAGCTCTGCAAACCGCACCCAAGTGCCCCTCCCATGCGCACGCCCCTGCAGGATGGGTTCGGTTCGGGTGGGAAATGGGAAATCTGTGATTTCTGGCAGGGCGTCGGAGCTGGTCCTTCCCCACGAGGGCCTTCACTCTGCACGTGCAGGCTGCCCTAGGCGGGGTGGGCGGCCGGCGTGGGGGGAAAGGTGCATGCTCTTAGGGCCCGGGGACTCCCCCTGAAGTGTGGTGGCAATCATCTCAGGTGGAAACTGCTGTTTGGGTTCTGTGCTTGTTTGTTTGCTAAAACAATGGAGAGTTATTTTGATTTTCTGAACTTATGTGGGATTGAACACTCCATGGACGATGGTTTGAATGTCCCATTGGTTGTGATCTCACTGGCCATCGAAGCACATTCCTCTGGGGACCAGGACAGGACAATTGTCCCAAATTGTCTCAGTGGCTACAGATAGCGCATTCCTGTTGACTCAGTGATCCCAGAATCTGGACAGCACCATCGTTCTAAATTGCCCGGGGGGGGGGGTCCCAGATAATGTGCCTCTGTTGATTCAGTGATGCCTAGATACTTCAGGTAACTAACTCGCTTAGTTTTTGCTTCTGTAAAAAAAATGCTTTTCGAGAAACAGGTTCCTCATCCCACACCCAAATATGTCATCGGTACCTTTGTGCTATTCTGCCCGTATGAGCCAGATGTGGCCAGCTGTTCGCCGCTGCGAGGTCTAGAACGCTTTTGCTCCAGGCCTCGTATGCCGCCGGCCTTTAATAAATGACTTCATAACTCGACTTTTTGAAGTGTCCTTTCTGAGATGGGGGTACACCACAACACCCTCAGGGTGAAGCAGGGAGGACGTTTCCAGGCCTGAGCTCAGCCTGTGAGCTGTTGTCCATGGACCCTCCTGTTGGACAGAGGGCCAGATACGTCCCCACCCCCATGCCCAGCCACCCTTCTCGTGCCACCTACAGGCCGTGGGCTTGGTGGCTGCTGTGTGTGTGCATGTGGGGCGAGGAGGCCTGCACTGGGGTGCTATTCCTTTCCTGGGCCTGGGGTCCATCTCTGAGAGGCCACAAGCCAAACCCGCCTGAGCCAGAGTTTGAGACGCTCTTCTTTCTTTTCTTTCTAATTTAGTTTTATTTTCTATCACCATTTATTCCCCACTATGTTCTCTTCCACTTCCTTGTTTCTTTCTGACTGACCACAGGAAGCAGAAGTGTGCAGGGCAAAGGTGGTGCCTTCTTGGGCCGGTTAAAAGGCCGCAGCAAACCGGTTGTGGGGTGCTGCCAAGGTTGTGATGAGATGTGGGTGTCTAAGCCGGGCACCTGCAGGGGCCCAGAGAGGCAAGAGCCGGCGCTTCACGCAGCTGAAGAACTTCTCTAAGTAGCTGGCTGCCCTGGCCCTCCCAAACCCTTCTAGTGCTAGGTGAGGGACTCTCCTTGGAAGTGCTAATTTCTCTTCTTTGTTTTATAACTCTCATGCTTTTTAAAAAATATATATTTTATTGATTTTTTTTGCAAAGAGGAAGGGAGAGGGATAGAAAGTCAGAAACATCGATGAGAGAGAAACATCGATCAGCTGCCTCCTGCACACCTCCTACTGGGGATGTGCCCGCAACCAAGGTTCATGCCCTTGACCGGAATCGAACCCGGGACCTCTCAGTCCGCAGGCCGACGCTCTGTCCACTGAGCCAAACCGGTTTTGGCAGTTATAACTCTCATGCTAAACATACTTACATGGTGAGTGGCTGGTCTTTGTAGTGAAGTGGCTGTGGCCCTTCATTTCCCTTCAGAATTGCGGAGGATTAAAACACACACCGGGAAACCTTGGGAGTCTGTTTGAAACGAACTTCCTTTTTATTTAAGGTGAGCTTTCGTTGGCCATAGAAATGACGTTCTTAACCAAAGGTGGATATTGGAAAGACACACATCGGCTGTATTTCCTTATTGCTGTTTGTTTTGGGACGAAACTCTTCCAAATGAAGACACGGGGCAGTAGGAGAAGAATTATGGGCCTGGTACATCCAGACGTGGCGGGAGCTCGGCATCGGTGCCCGGCCAGTAGAGACCGCTGGCCTCCGGGGAATGACCTGGGCTGGCAGAGCACTCTGACCTTGGAGCGACTTTAATCCGTGTGCTCCTGTTAAATATTTCCAATTTTTCAGCAGGTTTGTTTGCTGTGTGAGTTTCTTTTCTCTGCCAGGGGGCTGAGCTGGCAGCATTCATTTCCACAGGTGGGCCGGAGCGCGTGGCTTCCCCGCTCGCTTCTCAGCGTGGCGGGAGCTGGGGGGACGGAATGTCACGAGCCATTCCAGCTGCCCGCACCTGGGGCAACGTTTGCGGTGACTCGGGGTGGCCACCCTCTCCTACTGAGTGCCCCCCACGTGGGAGGGGAAGGTTCAGTTGAGGTTTACTGTGGATGCATTTTTAATCTTTGTGGCGGACACAGACAGGAAGGATGGGCCAGGAACCAGATGTCCGAGGGTCACAGATGTTCTGCTCAGGGGAGCTGTTGGCAGTGACCTCTCCCGTAGACGCCGCTGGTGGCAATGGAGATGACTGGTCCGTTCCTAAATCGGTAGCTTAGGAAGCGGAATTTTAAGATTCTGTGCCATTTATTTCAAGTCATAGACATTACTATTTGTTTGTTTTCAATTTTTTTTTTTAGGCAAACAAACAAGAGTTTATTGGCCGCAGCAAAAATATACTTAGGCCAGTGAAACAAGGAAGGGCATAGAAGAAGCAACAGCAGAGCCCAGGCTGGGCTGCTTTAGCTCACTGGGAAGTCAGAGAGAGGGAGCCTTAGAGAGAGGGTCCAGGGATTAGCCTAGGGCGAGCTGCTGTTGCCATTGGGCCCCCCCCCCGCCCCCGATTGCAAGCCTTATGGGAGTCCTTTAGAGGTGAGGGGTTATGTGTCTGTGGGGTGGGAACTCTAAAAGATGCTGAAGGTGAAGCATTGCTTTAGTGCATTTTATATCGGCTTTCAGCCCTCAGTGGGCAGAGGAAAATCCCTTTGGACTCTGCCTTTTAGTCTATATTGTGAGGACATCGCCAAGTATTGATAAGAAGGAAGCAGAGGGAATTGGCCCTCGTTGAGCCTGCTGGGCTGGGGAGCGCAGGGAGGAGAGCCCAGGCGCAGTAAAAGTCAGGATACGCAGGGGGCGAGGCTGGACCACAGATGCCAGTCAGTCTAGTCTGGGAAACACAGGATTGGTGAGGCGTGCACCCGGCCGAAGCCCACACAAGTTTGCAAATTGATGGGTTCTTTGGGATCAAAATTTTTGCATTTTCAGAAGAAAGAGAACACATAATCCCAGGGGGAACGAAGAAGAGCTCCCCCTCTCCCCCATCTGTCTGTCTGTCTGTCTGTCTGTCTGTCTGCCTGTCTGTCTCTTTCCCCGGCACACCCAGTGACACACTTGCCCATTCGTTTGAGTGCTCTCTTGCCCTGGGAGCACAATAATCACGGGTTCAAGCAGCTGCTGGGCCCGCCGTAATCCTCAGCTTCTGGACACTGGCCCTTGAAGACAAGGCTGGAGCTTTCCCATGGCGGGCTGCACACAGGAAGCCCGGGAAGGGAACGCCTTTGATTCTGCATCGCAAATAAGCCTTGCCACGCCACCATCTCCCGGCTGTGGGCCCTTCGAATGTTTTCCTTAGGAGACCACTGGAGAGCCTGAATTCCACGACTAAGAGCAAAGGGAAAGTCCCACAGACTGAACAGGATTCAAAAACGCTTGTGCGCACGCATCCTCACGCCGCCCCCTTGTAGCACCCCTTGCCCACAGCCGTGCCTGGCCCGAGAGGCAGCCTCCCCCAGGGGCTCTGTCTGGCCAGCTCTGGCGGCAGAAAGTGGACCCCCCCTCTGTTCAGCCTGCAGCTTTCTCCCCTCCAGTTACCTTCTTCAGACCTGGTTGGGGGGAATGAGTCCCCTGCATCGGCTTCCCATTCACTGCTAGGCGTCTGATCACCAGCTGTCCCTGGGCTCCTGCTGGTTAAGATCACGTCCAACCCCAGAGGGGACTGTGGGAAACTTAGGACCGTGTGCCGCCATCCAAAAAGGAGCAGAAGAGAGCGCACACTCTTGAATTATACCCAGTTACTGGCGGGCAACTACAGCAGATCACGTAAGATATTGTTGTAGGTAGAGCATGGGTGAGTAAGGCTGCAGCCTCAGCAGGCCAGCAATGAAGCCAGTGTGCCCGCGGGGACATCTCCCTCCTGATCTGGTTCCTTTGTCATCTTGTTCAGTGTCTTTAAAACGGGTATAATTACATATAGCAAAACATACAGTCTGATGGACTTTGTCTAGTGTGCCCAGCCCCCAAGCAGACGGTCAAGGTATAGAACATTTCCATTCCTGGAGACCAGGATTTCTCACCCTGTACACTATTGACATGTGGGGCCGGATAAATCTTTTTTTTTTTTAAATCCTCACCCAAACATATATATATATTTTTTTTTTTTTTACTAATTTTTTTGAGAGGGAGGAAGGGAGAAAGAGGGAGGGAAAATCGACATTAGAGGTAAACAAATAACCAAGGTAAAAATCAGTTGCCTCCTGCATGTGCCCCAACCAGGGCGCAAACTCACAACCCAGGTATGTGCCCGGACCGGGAATCAAACCCGCAACATTTTTGGTGTATGGGACAATGCTTCAACCAACTGAGCCACCCAGCGGGGGCTATCCTGTGCATTAGAGGATAGCTACCGGCATCTGTGTACTAGATGCTAGAGGCAGGGCAATCAGAATGGTCCCAGGTATTGCTAGCTGTCCCCTAGGGGATAAAATCACCCTAATTAGGACCACTGTCACAGATGGCTCATTTCTGGCTCTCTTCAACCAGTCCCCTTCCCTCCCAGAGGAAACTACTCAACTTCCCCTCTCTGTGTATCAGTTTTGCCTGCACTGAAGTGTGCATGTGCATGTAGTATATAGCGGCGTCCCTTGTTCGGGCGCCATAATGCCGGGGTTCTTTTCCCAGCATTACAAAAGGGCCCAGCATTTTGGAGAAAGGGGCTGTATGTGGGTGATTAAGGAGGAGTCCGAGGACGAAAGATAATTTTGAAAGGCATTGGTGGTCAGAGGATCTTCAGCTAAAGGAGCTAAAGACTCTCCTTGCCTAGGACCCCGTGGCATTTATTAAACAACCATTTGCCCTAAGGCAAGGTGGAGACATACACTTCAAAGGGTGGGGTAATAGAAGCATTGTCCGTTTGGGGAATAGCCTACAGCTGTTCAGGTGTTTGGCCAACAGGAGGCAACAAAATGCCCTGAGCTGTCTGGCAGCAGACGATCCTATTCAGGTTTGGGGGAAGTGCCGTTCAGCCGCTTACAACAGTAAAGTACGCATGTGGTTCACCCTTGTTGACCCGCCCAAGCTTCACCAACCTTTTGGCGAAACTCTTGTCATCATGACATGCCGGAATTGGTTCCTGGCAAGTGTGTACCCCTTTGTGGCTGTCGTGTTTTATTCAACATAACGCTTGTGAGGTTCATCTTCGGCATTGTGCCTTATCCGTCTGCGCGCCCCCCCCCCCCCCCACCCCCGTTTTATGTCAATGTGCCACGAGCTCTCCATTCCACTCTCCTGCTCATGGACATTGGGGTTGTTGCCAGCTCTTAGCTGTATGAATGAAGCAGCATGAGACATTCTTGTATATGGCTCTGTGTCCACATATATTTTCATTTCTCTCAGGTGAATACCCAAGTCAGATGTTCAGGTGAATGCCTACCTTTATGAGAGGCTGCCAAACAGTTTTCCAAAAAATGGTCCTATCATTTTGTCCTCCCGCCATTGTTGCTCTGAAGTTGCAGGCTTTCCCCAGGCCCCCCAAATGCCCGCTGTGCTCTGTCCTGCTAATGGGAGCCACTCGAGTGTGCGGGTGCCCTCATTGTGGCTCTAATTTGCATCCCCCTAATGACCAATGACACAGCGAGGCTCTTCCCATGAGAGTATTTCAGATGCACACATCTGACAAAAGGATGTGTGTGTGGCATCCAGAACGCTCACAAATCAATAACCAAAAGACAAACAACCCAGTGAAAATGGGCAAAAGGCAGGAACAGACAGCTCACACAAGATGGCAGGTGAAGATTATATCTTTGTTTCGTATCTCTCCTGACTCAGGCTGTCATTTGTGTGGTGGACATTGCTCGTTAACACCTGTGCTCAATATGTACCAGGCCTGTTCCTGAGCACTTGACAATGCTAACTCACGCATTCCTCCACAATTGGCCTATTTAATTCTCAAAGCAACCTTGTACGGTGTCATCATCCCCATTTTACAGCGGAGGAGACAGACACGGGAGGCCGGGTTACTTGCTAAAGATCATAGTCAGCCAGTGGGGGACCCGGATTCCAGCCCACGCAGCCTGACCCCACGTTCCTACCCACAGGTGGCCCCCTGGCTGTAAGGTGAAGGCTGCAGTCTTGCAGAATAAATTTTCAAAAATAGTTAAGCGCAGGAACATCTGGGTCCAGACACCCAGAATGGAGAATCTAGATTTTTTCCTTCCATAGCTGTCCCTCTTGCTGAGTGCCGTTACGCACGTTTTCACAGGGGTGCCTGGGGAGCTGGGACTTGGCTGTCCCTGGTGAATAAGGAGGTGTTTTCCAAGCTCCTTCTAACCACAGTGCTTGTGATACAGAGAAAGGATGTAGTGTTCAGGAAGAAAAAAAAAAGGGGGGGGGGAGAGTCCCTGTGGTCTGGGGGTCGCCTGGGAAAGATTTATCCACTCTGACTCGAGGCATTCTCCCCCATGGCATCGTCCAGTATCCCCGGAAAAGCTTTTTCCAGCTGCTCTGTGCCAGCGACAGTGAGTGAGGTGCACGGTATCTGTGCACAGCAAAATTCTGCTTCCCCTGGGCTTTCTGCCCCCCCTCTTCCGTGCCCATTGCACGGGTGACGGGGGCACCCTTTTATTGGAAGCTACTGGCACTTTCCTGATCCTGACAGAAAGAGATTTTGTGAGTAAGAACCCTTCGTAGTATTCTTATATTCTTTGGAATTGGCCCCATGCTAACACGGCAACATTTAAATCCGCAATTTAGGAAATTTGCACAAAGTAGCACGTATACAAGTTCAGGGAATGGTATTCAATGACTCCAACAAACATTTATCGAGTACTTGCTAGGTGCCAGGCAGTGAGGGGAGAAACAAATGCAATATAACTGAGCTCCTGCCATCCCAGCCGTGTCGACGGCATGCACACGGGGTCAGATGTGCTACGTATCCATTACCACCCAGTTTTCAAACCACCTTTATAGGGTGCGTGTGTGTGTGTGGGGGGGGAGGAGACGGAAGTAGAAGAACATCTTATATATGCGCGGGGTGGGAGAAACCAACCGCCCCCACCCCCCGCCTGCTCTATTCCGAGCCAACAGAGGAAGCCAACTCTGAGGGACCTGGCCGGGTTAGAATCGTGACCGACGGGCAGGAGCGAGGTGGCCACACGGGCGCCCGGAAAAGCACATGTGAAGTCTGTGAGCGGTCAGTCCGGTCGGTTTCCACGAGGCTGAGAGCCAGCAAGACAACCGGGCTGACAGGGTGGGGTCCTGAGTGTCCGTGGGGGGAAAGGAGGGCTCCCTCCCTGGCAGACCATTCCCACTGTCTCTAGACAGTAGCTGGTGAGACGTGGCAGGAGGCCTGGGATCCTCCAGGATCACCTTTTTACAGCCACATGGGAATACTACAAGGACCGAGAATTCAAGGGGTCATAACAACGCCAGTTACGTTGCCCCCCAGAGAGGCCTACTCTAGTAGGACAGTCCTCAGCCACTCGCCTTTGACGCTGTGTTTCGTTCGGCTCTTCGACCATTTTGGGGGAGGTACAGCACCTGAGATTTTTTTTTTTCGTTTTTATTGAATTTATTGGGGTGACATTGCTTAATAAAACCATACAGGCTCCAAGTGTAAAAAAGAACACGAGCTAAGAACCCTTGTGCTTGAGAGGGAAGGGGAGTCTCGCATTAACTAGAAACCCCACACCTTCCTTGTGTAAGAAG
The DNA here is from genome assembly GCA_027563665.1 of Antrozous pallidus. Taxonomy (NCBI): domain Eukaryota; kingdom Metazoa; phylum Chordata; class Mammalia; order Chiroptera; family Vespertilionidae; genus Antrozous; species Antrozous pallidus. Next base: position 4,850,778 of record CM050530.1, read on the forward strand.
CCGCAGCGGCTGACAAGGACAAGCTCCACTAAGAAAAAACGCAGATGGCTCTAGAGCTCTGTGCCACAGGGTCATTTCCTCTCCGGTGCTTCCGATCGTGTAAGAAAATAAGAACCAGGAATTACCCGGGCCTGGGCCCCGGCTTCTTTCCCGACACCCGAGTGGAAAACGGCGCATGCTGAGCAGCGTTACCTGGACTCAGTAGTACCCAGGCCGTAAAGTCCGCACCTGCGTAAGGGCTGGCATTAAATGAACGAGTCGCCGTGAATGCTGCCAGCGTCTTCCCGTGCCCCGTTTTTTCCTTAGCCACTCCAAAAATGTTTGTTGAATGAATAAATGCATGAGTGGTCAGCTACATTCCCGTTTATCTTTTGAGGCTAATTTCTAGCCTCACTTTCTCTAAGAAGCCATTTCCGTTTTCCCTGCCAACCTGGCTAAGTTAGGGTGCGACCTCGACCCCACGTTGCTTCCGCAGGGACGTGGGCAGTGAGTGCACCTGCTGGCCGCGTGCCAGCTGCTTTGCACACATTACGTCAAGGCCTCACAAAAGAACGGGCGAAGTCCTTTATTTTATAGGTGAAGAAACAGGCTCAGGGAGTTTAGCGTAAGGCCAGCCACTGGTGAGTCCAGTGTCCCCAAGCTCTGTGTGGATGATTCCAGAAATCAAGAGGACCTTGGAGCTTGAGCATGGGGCTGGAGGGACGGACATGCGCACTAGGCCGCAAGCTTCCAGAGGAAGGTGTAAGGTGCTTTACTGCTGCCCCCACTTCCTCCACCGCGTTTGCCCCGTCCTCTGAGCAGAGCGGACGTTGAGTACGAAGGTCTGGAGCGGGCGGGGGGCTCTCTCTTGGTGTGTGCGTGTAGTTTACGCGCGTGACTTGGGAAAGCCGCTTTTCACGGCCTCGTCGCGTGGAAGCCACAGTTCCTGTGCTCGGACCACCTGACAGAGCTGAGGGGGCACTGGGTACTAATTTGTCCTTTTGAGCAGACTTCTCATCACAGCATTTGCCTCCCTGGCCGTTCTCCCGGAAGAGACGTGGCCCCCGGGGAAGGGGAAAAGATTGACCAAAATGAGGAGTGTGAGGGAGCCTTCGGAAATCCCGTCTCCTGGTGAGATGCTGATATGAGTGTGGGGCCTCTGGCTTATGACAAAGATGGGGAGGGGCTTGCGTTACCCTTACTCACTGCAGCTCTCCCAATGCCACTCTGTTAAAGAGCCACACTCACTGTCCAGCCTTTTCTTCTTGAAACTTCCTCCTCCCTTTCCTTCCCTGTTCCTTCTGTTCTTCGAAGCCAGTGGTCGGCAAACGGCGGCTCTCGAGCCACATGCAGCCCGTGAGCCTCGGTTTGCCGCTCTGTTGACTAATGAGTTTGCCGACCACTATTCTAAGCCAACCTCTTGCCCCCTACAAAGTGGACTTCTCCAGAATGACGGGCCCTGCCCCCCCTCATCTCCCAGGCTGTTCTCACGTCTCCATTGACTCCCCCAAACATCTCCCCAGCTGTTCCCCTCTGTATCCCCGGGTGCTTGCACCTGGCTGGGTGGCTCCTTGCAGTGGGCACACCACACTCAGCGCCCCAAGTCGTCATGATCTCCACCCCTCACCCCTCTTGTCAGTGCCCATTAGTTTTGTGAGCACTACTGCCCACCGTCTACCGCTTCCCAAGCCATCGACTGGATTAAAACATGCCTCGTGTTTGTGAGTCATCCTTGGGCAGCTGTCTGGAAATGCGCATGCTCCTTGCAGGGAGGCGGGAGGGCACTGCCCCCGCCCTCAGGGAGCTCACAGTCTAGTGGTGGTGGCAGACACACCAGCCTGCGAGGCGGACGGGGCACGGCCCTCGGGGGTGGGCAGGAGGCAGACACTGGCTCTGCCCAGACCAGGCCTCTTCGGGGAGGGGCGGAGGGTTTCTGAGCGGCCGGTGGCGTTGCAGGGAGCCCCGTTTTCAGCATTGGCCTAGCTCTGTGGGTGGGATGTGAGGCGCACCCCCGTGGGCAGGCAGAGGTCTGCCTGCTGTGGAGGCCTGGGCGCACCAGAGAAGGAACGAGTGGACACCCGACAGAAAGAAAGAGCAGCTTCACCTGGGAACCCCCCTCGTGATTACCCCCCCCCCCCCCCCCCGTGTTTCAGGAGAAGAGCTGTCCTGTTATTTAATCTGCAGAACTGCTAGTGTCCTGTCAGAACGCACGGGACAAGGATCAGGCCGTATCGGGGGGCGGGGGCGGGGGGAGGGAAGCTTAACCTTTACTTCGCAGACCTGCTGGTCCGGGGAGTCCGGATCCAAAGCCTGCACTGAACTTGTGGGGAGGCTCTGGCCTCGACAGCTCCTCCTGTGGCGGCCCTGAGGGTCTCCGCACTCCGCACTCCGCCCACGTCAGCCAGAGTGGGGAAGTCAGACTCCAGTTTTAACCAGATACTGAACTGGGTGGCCAGCCCCCCCCCCCCCCCCCCATTTTCCTTGTCACTAGGACCGGTCCAAGTGACCACTCTGGCAGCCCAATGACATCTTTGAAGCAGCCTTTCTGCGGGCTTCTCTCTCCTATATGTTTATTAAATCCAGACGACAATGAGGGCGTTTGAGCTTTTAAAGACTGCAGCTTTCTTTTTCCCCCAAGAGAGGCCTCTAGAGTGCTCGAGACCAAGCCTCCACTTTGCGGTAAGTGCACTGAGTAAGTGCACCGAGGCCCATGGCTCCGCCTCCTTTACTTGCCCGGGGCCAGCGGTTGGAGAAAGCTAGGACCCCCGAGGTAGCTCCCTCGTGTCTCCAGCCACATGCATCCCTTTCCCCGGCTGGGCAGGTTACGAAGTCCACTGAGCACCTGCTGTGCGCCTGGGCCTGGACCACAGGCCGGGAGAGGTTGGGGGACACCCGAGACCTGAGAGAATCAGCAGTGCTGGTGTGCCCCCAGAGCGGAGAACCATGAACTCTCACATCTGAAGCTTCCGGACGGCCAACAGCCCGTGGCTAAGCCCTTCCCGGAGTCAGTGTATGTCAAACAAGGGAACTATATAAAACAGCCTGTGGGGCACGGACGGCTTTTATGTTACAGAAGAGGAGACTGAGGCACAGAGAGGGGAGGAGCAAATCAGTCCAGACTTACAACCCGCCCCGCCCCCTCCCAGCCTCCACCCCTTGATTCCTCGGTGGCTGTCCATCCTGTGGGCCCCTCCTTTCTCGGGGCCACCCCCACGGGGTCCGCCACGCTGCCTCCACCTGTCCTGCCGTCCCAGGTGGTCAGGGCACTCGCAGTCGACTTGACACAGTGCCCTCCATCACGCCATAGGTGAGCCCCCACCTCCCAATTCTGGGACCTGGGGAGTCCCCTCCCCCCCCCCCCCCCCCCGGAGGGCCTGACCCTGACACCTTCATTCCAACTCGCGCATTCTCCCGGAAGTCCTGCCCTGTTGTGTCTTCACAGGTGTCTGCCCAGGTGGCGGCCACTCTGTTTCCCTTTCCCTCGGTTGCCTCTGGCCACGGCTGTCCCAGGCCACCGAGACTGCCCCGGGGCCAAGGCTTTGAGGACGTGGCCGGGTCCCCAGGCTCCTGGATTGCTGGTGGCTGTTCATCCCATTGGCCTCCCTCCCCTTGTGCAAGGCCACCCCCAGGACGTCTGCTTCTGCGCTGTCCTGCCATGGGGCAGACGGGCACTTAACCCCCCCCCCCCCCCCTCGGGCCAGAGGACTCCCAGCTCCGAGCTCCCTTTCTGGGTCACCCTTCGGGCCACATCCCCACCCTCAATGCTGTTCTGTCCCCACAGGATTAGACTTGGGGGCGCGGGTGCTGTTGGACCCCGGGTAAGGAAGCTGTAGGATGAGCACCAGTTCTTGGAGGATTTGATGTGAGAAATTCAGGGTCCGCATCCAGACATGCTGTGCTGTCACAAGCCAGTGAGGACGGACTCCGCCCCCGGACCCCGCCAGGTCCCCAAGGTGGTGGCAAGCAGCCCAGAGTGAGTGCAGATCCTCCACAGGCACGTGAGACAGGAGCGGGGGGTTCGGGGCCAGGCGGGCTGCAGAGACGGGGGGGGGGGTGGGGGCCGCACTGCCTGGTTTGCAGCGTCTGTTCTCTGTTCTGTGATAGCCTCCTCGCCGCGCAGGGGGGCGCTGTTCGCGGTGCTCGTGGACTGCTTTCTCTCTCTGGCTTTGCTGCCCCCCCCCCCCCCCCCGCAAGGCGCCATGATCACCCCATCCCCCCGCCACAGGGAAGCCTCCGGTGCCGCTTTGGGGAGGGGGCCCATCCTGGGCCCTGAGCAGGGCAGGTGCTCAGCGGGGCTCCCGGCTGGGGGCCTCGGGCACCTCCCTGTGGGGGGCTCCTTGGCCCGCAGAGGCCCAGTGTCATTGAGGGGGCACCGTCAGCCAGGGGGTGCTCAGCCCACCTGGTCCATATTGCCCAGAGAAGGCAGTGGCGTCGCAGGCAGGGCCTCCTCCTTTCTCCTGCGTTCTAGAAAGACGAGGCCCATGTTCCTGACTCCTGGGAGGGTGGGGTGGGGGTAGGGGCTGTTAGGTCTTCCCCCTGGGTGGCCAGAGAGGTGCTTTCCCCAAGTTTGTGTTGCTGAGCAGGGGGAGGGGACAGCGAGAGCCGGGAGAGAAGGGCCTGCAGGCGCTGTTCTGTGTCGTTTGGGAATGAAGATGGGGAGGCAGGTGGCTCCCAGCAGCAAGCGTCCCGCATTTCTCATGAGACCCACTCATGAATCTTCGTCCCTGTCCAGCGCAACCCTTAAAAAAGGCTCCATTTCAGGGCCGCTGTTATCTGGACCGCGGCTGCTTGCCGAGGGGAGCGGGGAGGCCCCCGAGAGCCGGGCGGCGTGCGGGCAGAGTGGAGGCCAAGCTGGTACCAGCGGGAGCAGCAGGCAGGACTCCGGGGGTCAGGGGGTGGCCCTGAGGCGGCGGGGAGGGGCAGAAAGGACCTTAGGGGGGACTGAGCAGAAGGCCCGAGGGGACACCATCCCGTGAGGCTTAGGAATCAGCAGCGGTTCCCGGGGAGAGGCAGCGGCCGGGCCGGGCCGGGCCCGATGGAGCGGATTAGTGAGAAAGAGAAAGTCTGCGGGGAGGGGCCGGGGCTTGGGCCTTTCTCCATCTCTCCTCAGGGCGGTCAGTAAACTCCAGTCTCAGGACTCCTGCCCGAGGCGGGTCCGCACGAGGAAAGAACACAGCAGCGACACGGACGGGCTTCTGGTCTGCGAGCTTGTGCCCAGCGGCACCCTCTATGTGCCGGGGTCATTGGCAGCTGGCGCCTTACGGGCCTCCGCCGGCTCCCGATTGCCCTCGTGCCGTGTGTTCGCTTCCGGAAGCGTGTTTCGGGAGGAGAGAGGGCGCTGGTGCGGGAAAGCCTCGGCACCCTCACCGCAGGACGGGCCGGAGACCGTGGGGGACCTGCGGCCGTTCAAACCCTTTCACTCCAACACCCCAATTCTTAGCGCTTTCCTGAAAACGTTCTCGTCGGCCCAGACCCAAAGACTTGAGCGCACGCCTTTTTTTTTTTTTTTTTTTTTTTAAACCCCGATAAGTTAAACAAAAAGGAAACGGAGCGCAGGTCTTCATGTCACTCCCAGCCTATAGCGAACAGACTGCCCAAAGGAATGGCCTGTGCCCAACACCTGCCACGGTACCTGGTAATTAAAGCGGGGGGCTGCTGCTCCCGGGCGCGGGCCAGCCCCTTCCCACACGGCCCGGTACCCCTCAGACCCCCCCCCCCCAATTCTGCCCCTTCCCAATTAGACTGTGCCCTTTCCGCGGGCGGGGGGGGGGGGGCAGCTGGCACATGAGCACTCAGTCAGCTGGTGGCATGAAACGCTTGGGGAATGCCTTGGGGACGTTTCCTGCTTCAGAGCAAACCCCCTTTCCTCTGCCGAATATTAACGCGAGGAGCGGCCCGGGGCCCTGACCATGGCCCGCGGCCCCGAGGCGCCCCGAGAAGCCCCCCCCGGGGAAGGGAAGCCCGTCAGGCCGAGCCCCCCCCCGGGGAAGGAAGCGCGCTCACCCTTTGGGTCTTGGCTCACAGGGGACCCCGAAGACCATGAAGAACCCAAATCAGAGGAAAAGGGACCAAGAGTTGCTCTGATTTTCTTTTTCTTTTTCCTCCTACTCTGGCAAAGAACAACAACTTCCAGTACAGCCCGGAGCGTCCTTCCCCCTCCGCCCTCCACGGCGTAGCCAGGCATGGCCAGGCGCACGCGCGCGTTGCTTTGCACTCAGACATGATTTTGTCACCTCCCTTCCTTCGGCCGAGGAGACAGACGTGGGGTCTCGGAGCATGTGACAGCAGGCATGTGACGGGGGTGGAGGGGTGTGTGGGGACGATTCCTTCCTTTGGCCTGATCCTAGGGGACGCATAGGACAGAGTCCTCTGGGGGTAGCAGCGTGAGTTCTCTTCTAGAAGCGCCCTCCCCCCCCCCCCCCCCCCGGCGCCTGGCACCAGAGAACCCAGATGCGAAGGCTGGACCTCGTCCCCCGGGCTCCGCTCCGGCAGGGGCCCAGAGCGGGACTCCCACTGCCTGCCGACAGCAGGAGATCCTGGAAGGGCTCTAGCCTCCGAGCAAGCGGGGGGTGGGTGGGGGTAGGGGGGGATGGAAGGTAAGACACCCAACAATAGACCATACAGAGGGGGAGAGGCTGGAGAGGAGGGCCCAGCAGCCTTCAGCGTCAAAGTGAAGTTCATAGAGCAAGACACAGAACGGCCCACGGCTCCGGTTTGGGCCTGGCACGAGCCGGTCACAGATGGAGGAGGAGACCTGGAGGCACAGCAGCTGGAGGGCTGGGATGCATCCTCCTCCAGGGTCCTATTCCTCCACCAATTTCAGCCGCCACGCGGCCTGTCTGCCGGCGACCTGGTGCCCTGGGTCCCTGGGTGCCCAGGCCCCAGGGGCCACCCCACGGTGGGTGGCCAGAGCTCCAGGGCCAGTGAGGAAGAGGGAGGAGCAGGGAGGAGCCACGGCGTTGGCATGGCAGCCGGCCCTGCCTCCGGGTCGCTCCGGAGAAGAGGCCGGTCGAAGGGACCAAACAGCCCCCCCCCCCACCCCCCCCGCTTTCTTCTCCTCATGCCAGGGCGCTAGCAAACCACGAGCACACACTTCTGGACAGCAGGTGAGAACGGCGGCGGGTTCAGCGTCATACAGGCGGCTCTGCACGCATGTGATGCTCGTGCGCGCACGCACACACACACACACACACGCACACACACACACATGCACACACACACACGCACACACGTTCAAAGCCTCGTAATTTTCGAAATCTAAAAGTGTTCAGTCCATAGCTCACGCTTGAAAACAAGTGCTACAATTGGCTAAACTAAGCCCCCCCCCCCAAAGTTAAAGGCTTTAACCCCTAACGGGGCGGAAATGGGGCCGGAGCCCCGACCCTCTGGGCACCTGAGTAACTACGGAATTTTGGGGTGTGGTGAGGTGCGAGCTGAGGTCTCCGGGAGGCGCCGCCATGAATTCTCCCAGCTGGGCACGGCGCGCAGGCCGTGTTTGTGGGTGGCAGCGAAGGAAGGAGAAAGTTTTCCTAGGGAGCCTAGGGCAGCGGTCCTTCAACCTGGGGGTCGAGACCCCTTTGGGGGTCCAGTGGCCCTTTCAGAGGGGTCGCCCGAGACATCCCGCCTATCAGATGTTTGCATTACGATTCATAACAGCAGCAGCGTTACCAGTTACGAAGTAGCCATGATACAAGAAACGTATCAAAAGGGTCGCAGCATCAGGAATGTTGAGAACCACTGCTCTAGGGGGTTTGTTTGTTTGCACGGGAGGTCTCGAGGAGAGGAGACCACCTTAGAGATGAAGGGCATTAACCCAAGAGGCGCTGACCACCCAGCCACCTCGCTGTGCTCTGCCTTGCAAATATCTGCATGGATTCTGAAGTAAGGGTGCGGGGAAAGGGATGGGGAGCAAGGGCTGTCAGCCTTCTGGAAGGAAAGGCGGGTGCAGGGCCCTGGCAGGAAATACCGAGATGCTCTGGAAAGGTCCCTGCCCCGTGCCCAGCCTTCCTCGGCGCCCTGTGGCCCGGGGGGGCGGGGGGGGGGGCTGTGGAGTGCGCCAGGGAGAATACGAGCTTGTGCCCGGGTGAGCAGAATCAATAGCATCCCCCCCTTTTTTAAGCTCGTACGTTTGATGCAAGAAGAAGTCAGAAGAAAGGGAGAGAGAAGGCGGGAGAGAAGGAAGCGGTGGAGTCGCCCCGAAAAGGAGCAGAAAACAGGAGGACGGAACACGCAGCCACATTGAAGGCCTCTCTGGCTTGTCCTTGGGTTGGGAGGGCGCCTCAAAAGGATCAGTGAGGATGAGGGCGATGCAGAAGCCCCGCCGTGCTGGAGGGCTGTGGAAACAATTTTCCGGGTGCAAAAAAGGGGCTGGAGCCTGAAGCGAGGGGGCCAGGGGGCGCTCTGCCCAGCAGGGGGCCGGTGGGCAGAGGCTGAGCCTGCCTCGGCTGCCGTGCTCTTGTCTCGCGGAAACGTCTGACCTTTCCTTTCCTTCCTTCGCCACGTGCCCACCTCCCTCCCCCTGCCCGTTCCCCCAGCCAGAGCTGCCGGGCACCCCACAATTTTGTAAGCACTAGGCAGAGAGAAGACGGTGGGAAAGTTCAGGGAAGTCAGCCAAGAAGAGGGATGTGAGCCAGCCCTGCCCACGGCCAGTCTGGCCTCTGTGAGACTCTCCCGGGGGCACACACACCCCTACGCAGCAGAGCAGCCGCCTGGGGGCGGTGAGGAGGGGAGCATGGCGGGTGGCTGGGGGCTCCCCCCCGCCCCGGGGTCAGTTCAGAGTCTGCATTCCTTAAAAGACAGACTGGAGGTCAGAGTTCGCTTTCTCAAGCATCACAGCGGAGTCCAGCTCATTCTGGAGTAAGAGAGCGGGGCCAACCCCCGTTTGGGAAGAAGTCTGTGCACAAAGGGATGGAGCCCCTTCTTCCGTCTCCCGTGGAACAGGGGTGCCTGTCCGGGCTCCGGTGCTTTCGGGCTCACTCCGCAGAGAGCCTGGGTTGGGAAGGGCTATACCCTGGTTGGTTTAGGGGGCCTCAGAGTTGGGCTGTGAAGGGACACTTGGATAGGCAGAGTCTATCTTGGGGGTCTTTTTTTTTTTTGTGGTGGTAGTGATGGTGGTGAGAGGGGAGGAGGCAGGGGATATTTTAGCTCCTGCCGCGTGGGAACTGGAGGAAGCGAGCTGGGTGCTCGGAGGAAGAGGTGAGAGAGCAACTGGTTGGATTGTAGCAGGGTTGGGGGGGTTAATGAGGCGAGGCTGTCAGCATCTCAGTGGCTGCGTAGCCTTGGCCTTGGGGCCCGACACAGGAGCCACTGGGGGAGCTTATCCTGAGAAGCGCCAGGCAGGCAGCAGGATTTGAGGGAGGCTAGGGCCCCCGGTAAGCAGAAGCAGGCGGGACGCCCCAGGGGCAGGAGGGCAGGGCTTCTGTGTTCGCATTTCTCAGATTCTCTTTTCCAAACCATGTGCAGCCCTCTCCCGCCCTCTGTAACCCGTGTGCCCGCAGCCTGCATGGGGGGGGGGGGGGTGTGTGTGTGTGTGGGGAGGGGCCCTGTTCGACAGGTCGGAGTGGGCAGGGCATCTGTTCCCTGGCAGATGTGCCCACGCTGTCTTCCAGATGATCTTCACCCGGAATTTCTCAGGTTCTGCGGCGCGTGGGTCTGAGTGTGAACGGGCATCACACACACACATGGTGTGGGGGTGGGTTTGCGTCATCATCATCATTTTCGGGGCTCTCTCCCCTGGGGCCCTGCGTCTATTTTTTCCTTTTAGAATCTGGAGAATCTCTTGGCTTTGCGCAAAACCCCTTTAGGTCGGAGATGACTCAGTTATCACTGCTTTAGTGTCTCTGCTGGCAAACGTAGAGTAGGACTCAGCATAGTCGCCGATATAGCCGCATACAGGAATGCAACTGTGGGGGGTAAATTAATTGTCCTTTCTTTTCAAATACCACTTCCAAGCACAGGTGGGCTTGTGCTCGAGCAAGGGGATAGTCCCGAGGCCTCATCTCTCTTTTTCCTCTGTGACTTTCGGCAAGCTCTTCCGTCGCTCCAAGTCTTAAGGCCCCCCCCCCCCCCGCCCCATCTTTAAGCGAGACGTTGGACTTGGAGAATGATGCGCACATATACACACATACACAACAAAGCTGTGCCAGGGTCCCCGGTTCTTGCCGAAACCGTGGTTCGACCCTTGGTAGGTTTCTGTGCCTGAGGCACCTGCTGTTTTTCTCTTCATGGCCGATGCCAGGGAGGAGAATGGGGGTTTCCTAACAGCGGCGGGGGTGGAGCTGCTGGACGTACCCCACACTCACAGCCCCCTATGGCGTGCACATGGGCACGGTCTGACCTTCTGCATTCGGCCCCCCCGCGCTGCCATTGGTCGTTGTGCTTTAGGCTTCAGCATCAAGACCAGAGCATTTCGACATGAACTCCAACAGGAAAACTCGGTCACGACCCCCACGGGCAGGCGTGTTTGGCCCACGCTTGCTGCCCCCACAGCCTCGTTTCTCTCTGAGCACCTGAACGCCTCGTATCTTGCTGTCCTAAATCTGCCACGTTTTCTCTCCTTCACTCATTGCTCCTGCAGTTTCTTCTACCTAGAACCCCGCCCCCTCCCTCCTCTTGCCCACTTCCGCTAAGCATTTCTTACTCCGCTTTTAGATTTCCCTCCTTCGCCTTTAAGGGCTTTGCCCTCTCAGTAGCGGATACTTGTCTTTTGTAACATCTCCCGGGGAAGTGTTATAGAGCTACTTGTCATCACCTGGCGGGGCTGCCCTGCTCCCTCTGGCAGTCCTAACGTCCAGCACATAGTAGGTGCTCAATAAGTACTTGTTGAATGAACGAATGCATGATGTTGTTGCCTGTAGAGAGCATACACCCAGGCTTATCATATCCCCGGGCAGCCCTCTTTGCAAAGCACCAGCTCAGCTCTGGAGACAGAGGCAGCCACGCCGCCTGCCCTGTGAGGAGCCAGCCTGTCAGCTCAGCGCTTGGGGGAGAGGCTGGGTTTCCTTTTTCCAGGGCAGCCCCTCTCTCCCCCCCGCCGCCCCAGTCACAAAGTGGCCGGTTTGCCTTCTGGCCCACTGGCCTATTGGGATGCTCAACCCCTCGGGTGCTCTGGACGCTCAGGTCTCCTTTCATACGTTCGCAGGCCCCTGTGCCCACCTCCCTGCTCTTCAGCCCTTTCCAGCCCCCCGTCTGCAGGGTCTAAAGGTGCCTCCCCTCCCGAGCTCCTCTTCAGGGCGTCTGTGCCCTGCCCTGGACTGTGAATTCTGCCTGCTCTGAGCCTTGCCATCAACTGCCGCCTTCAACTGCCAATAGAATCTTCTGTCCTTAAGGTTCTAAGGGGTTGGTCTGCCACCAGACCCCGAGCACAGGGCTCAGACGCTCAGCCTCCTGAGAGGGCTCAGCGTTCAGCATGCAGCAGCCACCTAGCAGCACACGGTGGCTTGATGTTTCAACCAGATTGTACCAGATTGTACTCTACTGGGGGCGCGGGGGGGGGGGGGCAGTCCTGGCCACCGGCCTCAGCCCTCTGCTGCAGTTTTCACAGCCTGGTTCAGTTCTGCTGTCTGAGCTAAAGGAAGTTGGGGGCCACCCAACCTGGCCCAGCCCCCAATGCAACTCTAACCCTCACCTGCAGCCACCTGGCCGCAAGCGCCCCCGAGCAGCTCCTGCTCCCAGACTGCACCCACTTCTGCTTCCCCGCCCTCAGGGCTGGGCCAGGCTTGGAGGCGGCGGCCAGGCCCTTCTTGGCACAAAGGGAGAGGGCAAAGGCAGCGCTTCCGCTTCCGGTGGCTTCGCTGGAGTCACAAATGCCTTCAGCTCTAGGACATAGGAACGTGTGTTCCCTACCCCGCCAAGTGCCTCAAGCTTAGCCAGTGTCCTGGGCTTCTGTCTTAATAGGAAAGTTGGGCCTCCTCCCTTCTTCGACTGTGCCTTTAACAAAAAGTTGGAGCCCCTCCTTTATTCGACTGTGCCTTTAACAAAAAGTTGGGGCTCCTCCTTTATTCGACTGTGCCTTTAATAAAAAGTTGGGGCTCCTCTCTTATTCGACTGTGCCTTTAACAAAAAGTTGGAGCCCCTCCTTTATTCGACTGTGCCTTTAACAAAAAGTTGGAGCCCCTCCTTTATTCGACTGTACCTTTAATAAAAAGTTGGGGCTCCTCCTTTATTCGACTGTGCCTTTAATGGAAAGTTGGGGCTCCTCCCTTATTCGACTGTGCCTTTAATAAAAAGTTGGAGCCCCTCCTTTATTCGACTGTGCCTTTAATAAAAAGTTGGGGCTCCTCTTTATTCGACTGTGCCTTTAAGAGAGCCTCAATGTTTTGTACAGGGATTGGGAGGCCTATCCCGGCCGAGCTGGCTTTGGACTCCAGGTTTACTCTGGCCACTCTTGGCGCTTCTGAACAGGCCCTAGTTTGTCCCTTCCTTCCTTCCTTCCTCCCTTCTTCCCTTCCTTCCTTCCTCCCTTCCTTCATTCATTCATTCATTCATTCACCCATTCATTCATTTAATACCTATTGAACGCCTATGTGCCAGGCGTTAGCTAGGTACTGGGGGTACAAAAAGTGTCAGGCTGACAGGCTGTCACCCAGGAGAGCTCCAGTCGAACGGAGACCCGTGTGAACAGAGCAGGTGTGCGGGCACCTGGCTGGAAAAAAGGGGGTGTGGGGGAGCCATGGCACACCCCGAAGCCAGTCCCCAAGGTGCCGTGGGAACTTGCAGATCAGGCTCAGAATTTGTTTTCATCCTAGAAGCCTTGAAGAGCCGTTGAAGGACTTCAGGCAGGAGGAAGAAAGGACATATTTTATTCTCTCTTCTTTTTAAACAAAGAGACGCTGGCTGCCGCGTGGCGCGCACGCTGGGCGGTGGCAGGAGCGGAGGCTGAGCAGGAGGCTGCTGGGAAATGCGGTTGCGAGGACTGGGGGGCGCCTGGCCTGAGTCTGGGGGGGACAGTGGCAGGCTGGGGGTGGGCTGAGGGGGGCCACGAGTTAGGTTTGGGGCACGAATAAGTGGCACACGCTGGCAGAATACCCCCAGGCCTGGGCCTCTGGGAGAGGTGCGCCCTGCAGGTAGGAATTGGCGAGGTACCTGCTTGCAGGTCATTATTCCATGACGGGGAGAGAGCTTACCAAAAAGAAAGACTAGAACTTTAGGGGTGCTTGGCGGGGGGAACAGAGGCCCAGGAGGAAGGGCCAGAGAAGGAGGAAGGCCACTCACTAGGAACTGGTGGCATCACTACAGCCTTCAAAGAGGACCTGCTTCTCTCCACGTGACTCGCCCTGGGCGATGTGAGCCGGGGGAGAAGTGTGGAAACCGTGGTAAAGGTCCTGCGCAGGGCATGGGCGCCCTCAAAGTCGCGGGCAGGCGGGCCCAGGGGGTCTCTGGCAAACTTCATTAGATTTGGAGGTGCTTCTAGAGTTGGGGGCAGGCACGGGGATGCTTGTTGAAGTTCAAGGCTGGGTGACAGCATTTTCTCACCCAGCCTTTCATTACCTGCAGGCCTCCGGGCTGTGAGCTGGGGACCTTATAAATGTTGTGGGCGGAGGTTAGGAAGCCTGGATTTGGGCTTCAGCGGGAAGGCTGCCGGGTCTCCAGCTGGGCAGCATCTCCTTTTCCAGGCAGAGGCATGCTGCTTAGAGGAGTCAAAAGCACCAGGCAGTGGCCAGCGTAGAAGGTCAGAGAGTAGTCAATGGGCAAGAGAGAGAGAAGGGAAACGAATGAGGATCTGATCTGGCAGTCCCCGGAGGAAGCATGTCCCGGATGCAAGACTCCTGTTTGCACTCTGTCCCGAGAAAGCCTGCGGCTCACCCAGCCCCCTTGCCCACCCAGGCTTTAGAGAGCTACTCAGAGCATCTCCAGGGTCCAGAGACAAGGGGCAGTGCAGACACAGGCTGAGAACAGCGGGGCAGGGTCCGTGTGGCCACCAGGAAAGGCACCCACAGTGCACAGAGGCAGCCCGTCGGATCCCCTTAACCACGCTCTGGCCAGCAGGCCAGAGCCCAGGGTGGCCAGTCCCCTGCAATGACAGGGGACCACCTGTCATTTTGTGCCTGGGGCTCCAGGCAGCCCTACCTGGAGTCCAATGTGGGGAGACCCAGCACACGGAGACAGAGAGGCCCCGCCAGGTGCAGGCTTGAGGCTGTGCTGCCGAGGGAGGCGGGACCACTAGGCATGGGGAGGGGGGCGGAAAAGGGGCTTTCACACCCCCTCTAGGATATGGCTTTCCCATGCCTGTAAGACTGAGACATATGTTGAGACAAATAAATGGCTTTTTTTTTTTTTTTAGGGGAAGCAGCAGGCTCAGCATTTGCACTAGGGGAGGCTGCCGTAACCTTGAAGGGACAGTTTGTGTCTCTCCCAAAGTTGCTGGGGGGTGGGGTGGCGCGTTGGAGGGCAATACTGTTCTCCAGCCCTAAATGTCCCTGTGGTCCAAAGGGGATACTAGAGTAGCCCCTACTTCCTAGGGTTGCTGTGAAAGTTCCATGAGTTAATTTTGATATGGAATACTTAGAGTATCACACATACTGGTTAATGCTAAAACCGGTTTGGCTCAGTGGATAGAGTGTCGGCCTGCGGACCGAAGGGTCCCAGGTTCGATTCCAGTCAGGATTACATGCCCAGGTTGTGGGCTGAATCCCCAGTAGGGGGGGCATGCAAAAGGCTGCCAATCAATGATTCTCTCTCATCATTGATGTTTCTATCTCTCTCCCTTTCCCTTCCTTTCTGAAATCAATAATAATAAACATTAAAAGAGAAAAGAACCCAGAGGGCAAATAGGATGGAGGCCAGAAAACCTTTTCTGATAAGGTGTCATGAAGCCAAACCCTGGTCCCCCAGAATCAGGGGTAGGGGCGCTTGGGAGGTGGGGAGAGCATTTCAGGGAGGAAGTGATTTTCTTTGCAAATTAGGTGGCTTTTGGGACCGCTGTCATTGTAGAATGAGTAGCCGTGTCTGTCCAGCTGACCGTGCAGAGCTGGTGTGAGGATGAGTGCGATGCTGGGAAAACAGTTCATTCTTATCAGGGAAATGCTCAGAAAATTATCTCGGGATAATTTTCTCCTCGTTCTTGTTACTTTCCCTAAGGAAGTTTCCCTGGGAGGGGCAAGGAATGACCTTGGGAGTCATGAGTAGCAGTGCAGGTGAGGGTGTTCAAGGACGACAAGAGTGATTTTGGGGACAGGAGACGGCTGAGCTGAGTCTTAGGTGATATGGGGGAAATTCCAGGTTTTGGTAAAGCTGAGAAGCTGAGGGAATTTCAGTGTGGAGCTGTCGGGACACATCTCAGTGTTCAGTGTATAACACACCCTTCTAGGAGCCGTCCTGGGGGAAGGTCATGGTTAATACTCCGCATTCTTCCTCCCCGAACTCCTGTTGATTTGCAGGAACAGAGAGGCAGCTGTGCTTTTCAATGTGGTCCCTCCAGCAGATGACCAGCAAGTGTTGGCTGAATGGAAAGCTACTCCAAAGTCGAGAGGCGTCCCTGTAGAGCACTGGTGGCCCTTGCAATCCTTCAGCTAAAAGGACAATGTGCAGGCAGGACCCAAACTTCCTGGGGGTGAGGGGGGCGGGTTTACACAACCATCTTGTTTCTCGGGCACCGCGAAGCAGGATGAAAATGAATGAATGCATGAGTCCGGGAAGGGCTTCCTCTGGAGTCAAGGCCAGCCTCCCTGGGCTGCAACCCTGCCCCGCTGTTGATTATATCATAGGGGCCCCGTGACCTCGGTGGCCACCAGACAGTGCCTACAGCTCCCAGATCCCCTGTGTGAATGTTACTGCAGTTGGCCATTTTGAGAACATTCGGGGGGGAAAGCAAGATTGGCCGGTGGCTGAAGTTGCCTAGAGCAGCACATAGTAAGGCCACATTCTCATAAAGACATTTTCTCAGCTTCACGTTCACCTCTAAAGCAAGCGCTCTGTACAGCAAAGGGGCTCTCGGGTGGCTTGAAGTGAGAAGGTGGGAGAGGGACCCACTTGAAGGGAAGGGGGTGGGAAGAGAGAGCGTTTACATGGACCTAATATTTGTGTTTGGATGCGCTCGTGGGTGTGTGCGCACATATGCCTATGTGTGTGGGCATTCCCCCTCTTCTCTGCTCCCCAGACCCCCAAAATGTGTTTCATCCCAGCACTTGCCAATTTTTTTTCCTGACTCTTGTTCCTCCACC
Source organism: Antrozous pallidus (assembly GCA_027563665.1). Lineage (NCBI taxonomy): Eukaryota > Metazoa > Chordata > Mammalia > Chiroptera > Vespertilionidae > Antrozous > Antrozous pallidus. Next base: position 4,866,917 of record CM050530.1, read on the forward strand.
CAAAGTGTAGATTTTCTTCCCTCACTTCTATCGCTGGACTAGGTCAAGTCAGGTAGCTCCCGGCCCACTTCCTGGTTTTGGGGGCGGGCTCTTGGACAGTGACTTGAAATGTCCTCTCAGATCCGTCTGTCGATCTGTCTGTCTTCTGATTGGATGGGTGGATGGAAGGTGAGCTCCATCATCAGTAGCTACCTGAGTAGTCAGTGTTTCTAACTTTCCCGAGGAGGAAGCACATGAGGATCTAGTTGCACGTCACGCCCTCCTGCCCCCTCTTTCCCTGGGCTCTGGTTTCCTTGGAGTTTCAGGACTTTTGCGATGGTGTTGAGATGGAGCGACCGCCTTCACGGGACCTGCAAGGGCATCAGTTCCGCAGTCGGGAGAAAGCGCGCTTTGTTCAGAGTTGGTGTGTCCCAGCTCTCTGATTGGGTAGCCCTGAAGGGTTGGTGGGAGGGAGGGGGGAGAGACACACTCTGTCCCCAGCTCCTTTAAAGGAGGTAAAGAAGCATTATTCCTTATGGTTTGGTTGTTTTCACTAAGTTAACCTTCTAACTTGGCAGAACTTTCTAAATGCCACTCAGTTTACCGAGAGATTGCTTCCCAGTCATAGTGTGTGTGTGTGTTCAACTTGAACTATTTGGGGATTTGGTAGGAGGACGGGGGAGGAGTATCCCTTTGCCATTTTAAAGAGAAGTTGTGGGCACCTAATCCAATCATTTTCTTGAACCATAATTCATGATAGCTTCTTCCGGGGAGAAGCTCAAAGGGGATGAGGGTAGGAGGGACTCTGTCTCTTTGCAGTTGACAAAGACTATGGCATCTAGGAATATTATTCCTCAGCTGCTCACAGCGGGCAATACAACTCTAACCAGGCAAACCGGATCCTTTCATGGAGTGGCCTTTTCTAGCACTATTTCTCATAGCGGTGACCCCAGAAATAGCAGTCTGTGGCTGCTCTATCTCTATAATGTCTCACTGTCGTTGGCTTTCAAATGAAGGGTTGATGTATACGGGGCGTGCTTGCTTGAAAGTTAGACCTTGTATGATTTGGGATAAGCCACTGGGAACCTCTTGCTGGGTCCTTGAAGGCACCAGGTGTGTGTGCCCTGGGAAAGCAGCCCCAGGTCTCCAGGCTCTCTAACCAGAGGGGAGGAAGAAATCCCAGGCCATTAAAGAAAATGTTCTGCTCTAGAAGAATGTGTCCATAGCCGTGTCCTGAAAAGGACACTCTGATAGCTCACGGAGGCCACTCTGTTGGCGGACAGGGCCTCAGAGTCAGGTGACCCTTATTGAGCTTCATGTACGCCCAGCCAGGCCCCCCGAGGCTGGCTGCAGGTCCCTCTTGGGGAAAGTCTTATCGAAAGTCGTTGATTTTCCCTCCCAGCCCCTCGACCCCTGGGTGATGATGGGAAACGCACCCATTTGGGTCTTGCCTTCTTTACTTTTGAAGGTCTCAGGGGATCTTCACCTGGTGTTGCTTATAAGGAGGGAGGAGCCCCCCGCTGCTCTGCTGGGCTGGGCCTGTGCTCCTGCTCTCCCTGCACCAGGGGCTCTGCGAGCAGAGACGGGGCGTCTGAAGACCAGATATTCCTTCAGAGCTTCCTGTTGAGGCTTCCGGTTTGAATGGAGCGAAGGAAATGATACAGAACTCCCAACCCGAAAACACTCTCCCAGCTCTAAAAGGAGACTCTGGTGCCCACACACAGCCTCTCCTTTACATGCCCACTGCCCTCTCGTTCAGCCAGTGCTCATGGCGTCCCATCGCCCAGCTCCAGAGACAAAAGAGAAATGCGGGATTTGTGATCAGGATGTGGCATCTTATTGGGGAGGGGGGGGGTGTGACGAGAGAAGTCATTCCACCCAATAGCCCATTTTCCACAGGCTAATCTGAAGTCTAGTCGCCCCCGTGCCACACCTGTGTCTGTCAGTGACCCTCAGGTGGCCTATAGGTGAAGGGAACGTACCTCATTGGGAAGGGCAATACTTTCTTTCCTTCATGGTCAGGGATATGGGGGGGGGGGGGGCGGCGCCTTAGGATCAGAACTCTCTGTGCCTTTACAAACTGAAAAGAAAACGGACTGAATAAAAGTGAACATTAAAACGAGCGTCCATATCTGCCTCGGTGAACTTTCCGCCCCGGGTCCGGAGGCAGAGTCCGGCTGCAGCCGTGCTCCTGTTAGTCTCGGTGTCCTTAGAACTGTGCTCCATGGCGGGTGAGGTCGCCCAGGCAGACGTCCAGGCACCTTGACATTGGCCGCGAGGGCTGGGTGTGGGGGCGGCAGCTTGTGTGACGATGTGACAGGAACGCATCGTTGACAGGCAGGTCAGTGGATGAAACTGAACCGCCATGTCCCCCCAGGAGGAGGCTCAAAACAGGCTCACGTTCCTGGAGGAACGCAGGCATTCGAGGGGGTCGTGTGGCAGTCATACGCAAACGGAGGGGCGGGCAGTGGCATGTGACAGTGGAAGCCATCCCGTCCCTTATATCGATGTGCTGGAGGTTGCTCTCTGCCGCCTTGGAGACATCCCAAGTGAGTCACGGACAGCAGAGTCCCCCGCTCCCTCTAGGAGATTGGGAATGATGGTGGGTCCGCCGCTGGCCGGAAACATGAGAATCCTCAGCCCGGTTGCGGATCCATCCCAGTCCTTGGACTGTGCACATGACGGTTCACTGGCTTGAATCAGAATTTCCTCCTTCAGTTCACCTGTGCTGGACAGGTGCTGGGCTCTGGCCGAAGGACACAGGCTGGCCTGCCAGCTGTTGACAGTCTATGGGGGGGTGGTGGTGGGGGTGGTGGCTACTTCAGAAAAGATGGTGGTGCAGGATAGAAAGGAATAGGGTCACGGAGCAGGAAGGCGTAACTCTCCCTGGGCCTTGGGGGGGCGGCTACTACGCTGTGCTTTGAAGTATCAGTAGACGCCCATGCTTGAGCAAGGGTGGAATCCAATGGAGTTGTATTTGGGGGCGAAACTGCTGAGTGCAAGTGAAGAAGGCGGAGGGCCGGGCAATTCTGAGTTTTCCAGTTTGAGATTTGGGGCAAAGGAAAGAGAGGAACACCCCCTGTACCCCCCCCTCCCCAGTTTGGGGGGGGGGGATGTGTGCATTCTGTGAAGGTTAGGCACAAGGTGGGATCCCAGTAAATGTTAGTCCTCCCCTTCCTCCTCGGAGGTTGAGTTCCCCGTTGATGAGTATTTGGAGATGAAATGAAGACACGTGGGTTCATGAACTGGCCAGGATTTCTGCTGGAATTTGGTAGCTCAGCTGTCTCTGGTCATGGGAGCACTGACTGGCTCTGCTAAGCCGTTTTGTTTTTCAGTGACCCGCCGGCCGGCTGACCAGCCTGTCAGCCTAAGGAGACTTAGAGGGACATGGTGAGAAGCTCACGTCATGGGAAGCCATAGCTTCTTCTGACTTTTGTGTACAGGTTGTGAGCAGTTTCGCTCTGCTCAGTAGACCCTCCCGGGTTCCTTTGCCTGTTGGTTGCAGCATTGTGGGGCTCCTTGGGTCTGTGTGAAGCTGCATTTAGGGTCTCGGCTCCTCCCACGGCCCTGTCTCCCTCCCCAGCCTCATCGCCTTTCTGCACTGTGCTCAGCCACTTGCTTCGTTCAGATCCCCGATCCCTCGGGGACATCGAGATGGCGCGGTTATGTCTTACCCTCCTCTCTGGGCACTTCTTCCCCCGGATTCCTGGGCACTGAGGAAAATGGACTTGCCTCCAAGTCCCTCCGGCCTCGGCTCTCAGCCTGCCCAGGGCCACAGAGCCGTCTGCTCAGCCGAGAGAGGCTTTTGAGTTACGACAAGCAGGCTGTTCACGTTGGCAGGTGCTGGGGTGCGCGCCCAGCCCGTTGGCACACACACTGCCTCGGCGCGGGAGGGGCTCCGGGGGAGAGGGAAACTCAATCACAGAGCAGGAGCGGGAGGAGGCTTTTAGTCCAAGTGCCAGTCACGGGGGGGGGGAGCTGATACCATCGCCCGCCGGTCTGGTTACATCTCCCTGCCTCCCTGGAGCGCTGATGAGAAGCCAGCAGTGGAACTAGAGAAGGTGTCCCCTGCGAGCTGGAGGCGGGGGGTGGGGGGGGGCGGGAGGATGAGGAAGGAGAAATGCATGGGCTGGCTGACTCCAGCCAGAGCATTTCATCAGTTTCCCTTAAACCACTGCAGAAAGAGAGACGGTGATAGCTTTCTTCAGGGACGGGGTAGTGCCTCCGCAAAGAGCCACCTTTTTGAAAAAGAAAATTCCGCGTCTTCCCAGACAGACGGTGCCCGTGTGTGTGGCACACGCTTCTGCTCACCTGACCAGTTGTTGCCACAGCCCGGCCTGCTGTTGCTGGGAAATGTGTGGGGCCTTCTCTTCCGAGGGGCGGGGACGGTGGATGATACACCTCCATTTCAAACTCTCTCCCCCGGGGGGGGGCAAAGAAGACGAGGGGCTGCAGAATTCTAGATGAATCAGTTCAGCTCTCTATTGGTTTTTGTGGAACGAAAGCAAAATGCCTCTTTTTTTCTTGTTTATTTTTTATTGTTGGCCTTATTACAGTTGTTGCCTATTTTCCCTCCATTAACGCCCCCCCCCCCCCGCCAGGCCTTCACCACACTGTTGTCTGTGTCCATAGGCTGTGCATATAGGCACACAAGTCCCCCCCCCCCCCCCAAAAGGGAGCCTTCCTTGTGCCAGTGGCGTGTTTTCCTCCAGGCCTGGTGCCCATTACATGTTTGGCGCGCATTGACCCCCATAGTAACCCTCTCAGATGGGCACCCCCACCCCCCACTTTGCAGATAAGGAAACAGAGGTCTAGACAGGTTAAGTCACACACATAAGGTCATGAGTGTGGGAAAGTCTCTTGGCGTGACACGGAGCTGTCATCTAGTTCACAGGGAGCATCTGTCACCACTCGGGACACGCCCCCCTCCCCCCCCCTCGGCCTCGCCTTCACTCACTCATCTTACTGCTGGGGACACACGTGTCGGGGAGGCCTCTGTGCTCAGGCATGGGGTGGGCCGGCCCCGCCACAGGAAACCCCAGGGCTGTAAGCACACCCCTGAGTGCCCAGGAAGGTGGGTCAGGGCGGCCTCAAGGAACCTTCCGGAGAGAAGGCACGGCACGGCGCAGGCCTGGCAGGGAGATGGGGTGTGTGTGTGGGGTCTGCCTGAGGATGAGGCTCGGGTGGGCTGCGTGGAGCCAAACCAGGAAGGGCGACACTGGCCCCGGGCCGGGGAGGCTTTGGGGGGGCTGCGGGCGGGAATGACCAGGAGCACGTCGGGGGTTGGGAAACAGTTCTGCAGTTCGTGTTGGCAGGATAGACATCTCGCCCTGTGGGTTGCCAGGTGCGTGGTGTCTCTGGTGGCCGGTTCCTCCGAGGAGAGAAGGCGCAGCACCTGCGAGGGGCGGGGGGCCGGGTCACTGGCTGGCTGACTCCCGCCCGAGGGAGGGTCCGAGGAGGCAGGTGTTCGTGAAGTTTCTGGATGCGGGCTCCCTGGCCGCACTCCAACAGTGTTTCATTTTTCTTGCAGGGAGCCTCTCTTGCTGTTTTCTTGTGGTTTTTGGTTGCCACTAAAAAGAAAACGCCCCCTACATGTTCAGCACATTCGCTTCAGGCACAGGACGGGCGGGCGGACTTGGGAGGAAATCTCAGGGGATTTGGCCACGTGGTTTCTGCTAGACAAACCGTTATAATTATGCGCGGAAATCGCTCTTCCCTCGTGCGTCCCGTTAAGTTGGGGAGGCCCCAAGGCCCCAATTAGAACTGAAAATTATAGAAGTCATGAGTGATGTTAACAGTTACTCTGAGCGGTTTTTATTGTTCCCTCTGTGTGGCTCCCCAGCCCGCAGTCCCGTGGGCTCTGCCTCAGCCTGACCCAGGGTTTCCCAACCAGCCCTCTGTCACCGTGTGAGGCTGGACAGTCTTTTTTCCGGGTGTCTGTCCTGTGTATTGTAGCATGTTACACAGCACCCCTAGACTCCCCAGTGATACCACCCCACCTGCGACAACCAAAAATGTCTCCAGGCGTCCTCAAAGTCCCCTGGGGAACACTGTCACCCCAGGATGAGAACCCCCTAGTCTCAATTACCTTCTGAATGTTGGCTTCTTTACTTGGGAGCACCCTGGGCTTTGGCAAGTTCCCAGAACCCCCGAACCCCAGATTACATACTTGGAAACTGATGATCAGCATATCTACCTTTTGGGGTTGTGACTTCGTGCTTGGCCAATGCGGACCCCTTCACCGAATTCTTAAAAAAATCCGGTCATCTTGCCAAAACTGGTTTGGCTCAGTGGATAGAGCATCAGCCTGCAGACTGAAAGGTCCCAGGTTCGATTCCGGTCAAGGGCATGTACCTTGGTTGCAGGCACATCCCCAGTAGGGGGTGTGCAGGAGGCGGCTGATGGATGTTTCTCTCTCATTGATGTTTCTGACTCTCTCTCCCTCTCCCTTCCTCTCTGTAAAAAAAATCAATAAAATGTACTTAAAAAAAAAATCCAGTCACCTTTTCCCAGGATCGGCCCAGGAGCCCACGGGAAAGGAATCCTTCCACCGCTCACGTGGCTCTGACTTCGGGTGAGGCCCGGGCGCAGGGAGATTGCCAGCCGGGGCTGCGGGAAGGTCCAAGGGACGGGCACCTTGTGCGCGCCTGCTGGCCCGGCAGTGGCCCGGGGTGGGGTAGAAGGTGCTCCGAACCTCTTGCCACATCCTCATTCTGGTCTGCCTCCCACAGACTCGGGGCTGATTTTGTTTCTCTTCGGGAACCTCGTCCTCCGGGTCCTTCCCCCCCCACCCCCCTGGCTCACATAGAGCACAAACGGTTAAGGGCGTTGGGCTTGGCGGCCGCCCCAGTCGCTGTAGACTCCCGGGGAAGGATCGAATGAAACTGATAGGACTAACACGACAGCGCTCCAACCCCCAAAGAAAGAGCAGCTGGGCGGATGGCAGGAATGACCCCAGAGGAAACGGCTGTCAAGGGCAGCTATTGGTGTATCTTTCGCAGAAAGAGAGAAGGAATGAATTCTAAATTAAGAGGAACTAGAGGCAGCGCCGTTTACCAGCCTGGCAAGGCTGGCACAGCTCATGCCACCGCTCTGGACGGACCGACTGCTGTCCTCGCTCGCGTGCGCTAAGGCCTGGGGCGGCCTGTCTGGCCGGGCCGCCCCGCCTCGGAGGATGGTGTTTGTGTACATTGCAGAGGAACGCGTTTTAAAGGCCAGGGAGCCTGCAGGATGGGCGTGCTGACAACTGCCAGTTCGGGCCACACACGGGCTGGGGGGCGGCTGCGTGCCGGCCAGGCCCACATCTGGGAGTCAGTTTCACCGGCCCTGGCCCCAGAGACCACGCAGGCTCCTCTGGCTCCTCCCCCGACCCCCCACTACCCTCTGGGTATTTCTCCACAACCAGGCAGCAGGGCTTTCTTGTAAGGGAGGTTGTGGAGCTGCATAGAAAGAGGATTTTGCAGGGAAGTTGATCCTAATAGAAAATCGGCCCATTTACCTTTTCCACATATGACCTTGGCCAGTTACTTCCTCTTTTGGGGGTTCTGTTTCTTAATCTTTAAAATGGGGACAACATGGCACCTGGGAGTTTTTTGTAAACAGATATTGTAGAGCTATATTGAGTGGCCCCAGGGCGTGGCTCAGCATTGTTCCAGGGATGGAAGGTGAAGCTCAACACATCGAAGAGATGAGGCTGTAGCCAGCGAGCCAGGGAGCGGCAGAGCAGGACAAGTCTGTTTGTGCTGACGCTCAGGACTGATTCCTCTCCGAGGGAGCCGGCAACCTTTAGGATGCTAACGCACCAAGCAAATCCACTGGTTTGGTGAGCACGAGGAATTCGTGCCTCCAAACGAGGTTCCTGCATCCCTCCCCCTTCCTCCTGATTATGGGTACGATGGCCACAGCGGCTTATTTCACTCCCTATCCTACCACTGGCCAGCTAGTGCCTCATCTTCCCTCAATCTCCCGGGGGCCCACTTGGCTTGGGACCACAGTGGCGAAAGATCTAAGATGTCGCATCAAGGCGAATTGATTCACAGAGAAATAGTTGTGGGGATAGTAGGTGGTGAATGCTAAGAAAGAATGAATGTCTTCTGTAAAGCACATTATTGCGTTAAATTATTGATTCACCTTGGTTCAGGAAAGGGGTAAGAAAAGTGAATTTTGAAGCGGTGTGAAAACCATTGTTTTATTTCCAAGGACTCTTCAGTGGCTTTGAGGTACTTGGATGGGAAAAGAAGCTGGGAGGTGGGGGGTGAGAACCTGGTCATTCATTGCCAGTGTCTTGCCAGATGCCCAGTGTGATGGGCCTGTGTTTTGAGCAGCTGTTTCTTAAAGGGACAGCCACCCCTTTCCCTCATCCGCTGGTGCTTCCCTTCCATCACGACTATGCTTAGTCCAGTCTGTGCAGCCAAGGTCCATGTGATTTCCCGAGTAAAGGGGAGCGTTTGCTGATCCCTTGAAAACACACACTCCCCATTTTAGCCACGCTCACACACTTCCACCTTTTTAAAGTCTTTAATTAAAAACTGCCAAGCTCCTTTGCTCTGAAAGACGAATTGGGCTAAATACCCTATAATTAGCACACGCCACCTTTGGAGAGAAATGTGTCAAGCTGTGATTAAATGCAAATTGGTGCTTAAAAACGATTAGCCAAGATGGCCTGGATACCCAGCAAACACTCTCGTCCAATCACTCCCAGGCTACACATAGAGGGCCTGATGGATCACACTTCTGTCTTTGGAAGCCTGGAATCCTCCCCTTCTCCGTTCTGAGATTGAGGTTCTATAGGATAAAAGACACACAGCCATCATTTGAGGATTAAAAGAATACAGTCTTATGAAGGCAGATGGAATGGACACAAACTTGGGGTCCAGGTAGTCATCTCCCGGCAGCGACAAATGAGCTCAAGGTGCAAGTCAGCAGGATGATTCTTCCCGAAAAAGGCATTGCGCTAAGGGCTGAGGCACCCACAGAATCCATGACCTTGCCTCAGTTGGGGCTGTCCTGACAGAACCCACTCTGACTGGTCAGCATGTGGCTCACCCATCAAACTAACCACTCAGACCACCTGTCGTTTACGGTCCTCTTAATAAATATTCTTCATATGGAGCTGTCTCTGCTCAGTCCTGAGGTGTCCGACCCCGTATGAGATGCTTTGCGTGTTCTATTGCATTCTCCCAATCACTTTCCGAGAGAGGTATGGTTATTACCATTTTGCATATAAGGAAACTGAGGTACAGAGAGATTAAGTCCCCGGGATTACAGAGCTGATAAATGGTCCTACAAATCCATTGCATAGCGTTTGTCAGAACTGTTGGAATACAGAACGTGGGTATGTCAGTATAAACTCCAAAACGATCGGGAAAACAGTTCAGTGGTTGCCTTGCTGGCGATGAGTCAGTAGATCCCTGCAAAGGACTGGTGTTGTGTCACGGTTTACGTGTCAATGCCTGTGTTTTGAGCAGCTGTTTCTTAAAGGGACAGCCACACCTTTCCCTTATCCATTGGGGCATGACCAGAAAATTACAGGCTGGTGGATTAAGATTATGCTTTGGGAGAGGGGGAAGTGCCAGTTAGGTCAGGTATTAGGTGTAGTCTGGCGTCCTGGGCTTTTAGCACAAGCGATGCCTGAGGTTTTCCCCGAACATGAAAGTGGTTGTATGTATTGCTTAATTCTAGAAAGTAATTAATCGCATGATAAACTCTCATCATGACTTAACTCTTTTTGTGATGATAACAGCTTTATTGAGATGTGATTCAGACACTGCGCTGTTTGCACACCCACGGGATTGTGAACACACCACTCGAGAGTATTTTTCATCGCCCGAGAACAAAACCTGGCACTGAGTATTTGCAGTGTGACTTCTTGTATTCTGGAAAGGAGTCACCACAAATGTATCTCTCTGATGGGTGCGTGGGACTGTTTTTCTAGGTGTGTGTGTGTGTGAGCTGATTATAAGCTCGGGGAGAGAGGAGCTTGCCCAGCGTTTAAAAAGTTGTCAGCTGCAGGAATGAAAGCCAACCCTCTGTGGCAGTGCCAGTGTTCACGGCTTAAAGGGGTGATCCCTTTATTTCCGTTTTCCCTCGGCTGGGGAGCTGATCCTGTTTCAAATACATGGAGCATATTCGGGCAGACACCTTGGTGAAATCTTCAGGAAGTTAGGCCATATGCTGCAGCAGAGCTGTAGGCAATCAGCAGTAAGCCAGCCATCTTAAGCATATTTGAAACAATCCTTTTCTCCTGAAGAGACATTTCTGGGGACTCCACTTTGAGGTCAATGAAAGCACTGCCTATGGGTGTTAACAGCAAAATCACGAAACAAGGAACCATTTTGCCTATAAGCAGGCTGGAATGTCAGCTTGTGACCCAGGGCCTCTGGGGATAATTCACTTCCTCCCTCCGCAGAGGACACCAATTTCCTTCCCAGGAGGTCAGTGGCAGGAGGTGTAGGGTTACCATGGAGTCTAGATTCCAAGAGAGGTTTGCAATGTAATTGCCCTGCTGGTTTTGTTTAGCCTCGATGTTGCTCTGCCGCGGAGGCAATAATGAGGAAATAATCGCTGGAGTGGTGGTGGGTTGACCCGTACAGAGAAAGCTGAACTTTTTCTTCCCCTTCAGAGGGGAGGGTGGCCATTATGACTGTCATTGCTCCCAGAGGTGTTTGCGTTGGTGGCCAACAGAAGGAGACAAGGATTCCTAGGTCAGCCCATTTTCCTGAATCCCGAGACATAAATCAAAGCGGAGCGTCAAGCCTTCAGACATCTGGGACTCTGTAAATGGGCTTGAGAGCCCCCCCTCGCCCCCCCCCCCCTCCGGCCCTTGGGTAGAAGGCTGCTTGTATTCAGGGATGGAATTGGGCTCCGGGTTCCCAGATGCTTTGTTGACTTTGCAGCAGTAAATAATTCCAGTGAAAGGACTGCCCAGAGCCCGGAGCCATCGATGTTTCCATAATGTCATCCCGCCTGGAGGCCAGCTCAGAGCAGCCACACACATCGAGCGCTCAGATACTGCCTGTCCGGGCTGCTTTCTAGTACAGGGAGAGCAGGGGCCGCCATCGTCCCTTCCGCCGATTCTTGCACCTGAACTTGAACCCACATGGGAAGAACTGAAAGTTTTGATACAAACACCTTTCCCAGTCTCAAAATAGAAATGCAGATTTTGAAAGACAGTTCCCCCCCACCCCCTTCCCTCCTTTTTTCATCTTTTTTAAAAAAAGTTCTGGAAAACCAGCTTTTGTCAGAATAAATGTCTCGCCTTGACCGGTTTGGCTCAGTGGATAGAGCGTCGGCCTGCAGACTGAAGGGTCCCGGGTTCAATTCCGGTCAAGGGCATGTACCTTGGCTGCGGGCACATCCCCAGTAGGTGTGCAGAAGGCAGCTGATCGGTGTTTCTCTCTCATCGATGTTTCTAACACTCTCTCTCCCTTCCTCTCTGTAAAAAAAATCAATGAAGTTATTTAAAAAAAAAAAAGAATAAATGTCTCTGTTCAAGGCATCTAGAAGCGTATACAGCACTGCAGCATTCTACCATCTCTCAAAGGTGAGGCTGCGTTTAAGTCAGACGTCTGTTCCCGCTTATTGGTGCAGTCTAAGGTGAACACCGGAAACTTCTGGAAAGAGCCTGTGAAATTTCTACATCTTCTTCCCATTGCCTGTAGGCAGGGATACCAGCTTTTACCCAAATACTCGTATTTCTTTGTCCCGTGTCTCATTCCGAATTAAACAGTTATAAAAATCAGCATCTAATGTTCTTAAAGATGGAGACATTTCAGCTTTATGCAGTGTGCACGTTCTATTTTGGGATTCATTTTGATCAGGAAATAGCCCTTTCGGTGCATGAAGGCAACTTGATAATGATAGTATTAGTTCTGCTTCATTCAGATGCCGTTTTGGATAGCAAAAGATAACATATGTAAAAAGTGTTAGACTAGCTCTAGGCAGTTTTACTCAGTGGGTAGAGCTCTGGCCTGTGGACTGAAGGGTCCCAGGTGTGATTCCGGTCAAGGGCAAGTGCCTCAGTTGCAGGCTCAGTCCCAGACTCCGGTTGGGGCACATGCAGGGGGCAACCAATCGAGGTGTCTTTCTCTTATTGATGTTTCTCTGTCTCCCCCTTTTCACGCTCTAAGACAGTGGTCGACAAACTCATTAGTCAACAGGGCCAAATGTCAACAGCACAACGATTGAAATTTCTTTTGAGAGCCCCATTTTTTTACACTTAAACTTCTTCTAATGCCACTTCTTCAAAATAGACTTGCCCCAGGCCTTGGTATTTTGTGGAAGAGCCACACTCAAGGGGCCCAAGAGCCACATGCGGCTCGCGAGCCGCTGTTTGCCGACCACTGCCCTTAAGAAAATCAATGGAAAAACATCCTCCTGTGAGGATTAAAAACAAAAAAGTATTAGACTGTCGTCAGTGTTTTCTTCAGTCTGCTACAGCCTTTATGCTGTCAAAGAACACTGTGAAACGTATTCTGCTTTCCTATTTTTAAGGAAACTTTAGAATTTTGGAGGAACAGTCATTTGTGATCTTGTTTGAGCCTTCTTCGAGGGCTCGGCAAGAATATTTAGACTAGTGGTTCTGTCTTGTTGTTGTTTTTTTTTAAAATCTTTTATTGGATGTAGTGACAGCCGTGAAAGGCACACTCTCCCTCGGCGCGTGGCGATGCGTTGGCTGCCAGCACATTTCCCCCAAGGGGGCTGTGGCCCCCGCTGGATGCCTGGGCACCGATAAAGCAGAGGGCTCCTGAGTGACAGCCGCTCCTGTAGAACTTCCCCAGGGAAGGGACTCGAGGCCACCAGTGCTCGTGTGCAGCACCTGGTGGGCTCCTCCCAGTCGGCCTTTCTGGTTGGTAAGCCCGTCAGCAGAGGGCCATCACAGTGCCCGCATGCAGGCTGGCGGAGGCCGGCTTTCTCTTCAGTTGCTGTGTCCTTGGGTCTCCTCGCTTCCCGCCTTCTCAGCACGTTCAGGTAGCTGCCCTCCAGCAGGCTGTGGGCTGCACCAGGAAAGGAAGGAATGGGACAGTCGCTCGGGAAACAGGGAGCACAGCCCCGCCGGCGTGGCTCAGGGGTTGAGCGTCCACCTATGAACCAGGAGGTCAAGGTTTGATTCCCGGGCACGGCATCGGCCCCGGCTCTGAGCGTGATCCCCAGTGGGGAGCATGAAGGAGGCGGCCGGTCAGTGATTCTCTTTCATCCTTGATGTTTCTCTCTCTCTCCCCTCCTCCCTTCCTCCCTGACATCAATAAAAAATATTTTTCCAAAAAAGGGAGAAACAAGGAGAGCATTTGCCGGCTTTGGGTTTGTATCTGACAAAATAATCTAGATGAGGTTCCCGAGTGACTTTGGCCATTGTCCTATGTGTTCCAGATGACCTCTCCTTGTCCCCTAGGTCAGTGGTTGGCAAACCGAGGCTCTCGAGCCACATGCCAAAGCTCTTTGGCTTCTTGAGCGTGGCTCTTCCACAAAAGACCACGTGCGGGCGCGCACGCGCAGTGCGATTGAAACTTCGTGGCCCATGCGCAGAAGTCGGTCTTCGGCCTGGGCGAGTCTATGTTGAAGAAGTGGCGTCAGAACACTCAAGGGGCCAAAGAGCCGCATGTGGCTCGTGAGCCGCAGTTTGCCGACCACTGACCCTAGGTACTTAATGCTCCACCCAGTGTCCCTGATCAGTCCCCGGATGAAGAGCATCTGATGGTCTTTGTCCGGCCCGGTGCTACTCTACTTGCGGTGTGTCTTGCTCAGTAGCCTGGGAGCCCTACAGGCAGGTGTTTCCCTGCTCTTCCTTCTCAGGGCCGGGCACCCCGTTCTGGCTTCATGAACAAAGATTGCAGGTCTCCTCCTTTGTCACGTATCATTTTGTGGTTGGCACCTGTCAAACGCAAGTGGGAAAAATAGATGACTCTGTCAGCAGGAGCGTGCCTCCCCGTGAACATGGCCCATTTGCTCCCAACTACTTTTCCCGGCCCGTCTTCCCCCTCCCTACCCCCCCCTCCCCGTGTTGACCAGCCTGTGAAGATATCTTACGGAGGAAGGAAAATAGAGAGCAGGGAACTTGTAATGTCTTTGATGCCTAGGAACCTGTCTTCCATTTTTCAAGTCTAAGAGGAAGGCACCAGTTACATTTTTCTAGGAACGCAGAGAACCTTTTGTCTGTGCTGTTTATGACAGAACCGGATGGTGCCTTTAAGAGGACGTCTGGGATTGGCTGAAAGACATTCTCCTGACCTTTAGGGTAGCCTGTGCTGTGTCCAGCACGGTGGAGCTAGCGGTCTCACTGGAGATTGAGGCCTGACTCTGATCTCCATTGGTTTTTTTGTGTCTTTCTCTGACCTTTGAACTTGGTTCACCCCCCCCCCCCCCCACAGCGTGGCTCTTGCCTCTCAGCCCAGGTGTGATGTGCTGGCTACTCTCTGTGTGAGCTGTGGAGGGTCAGTCTGCTTTCTCTCTGGCTTCCTGGACTGTATACTCCATTCAGACCTAATTGACTGACCTTGGCTGGGAAAGCATACCTCTTTGGTTCAATTTTCCCAATAATAGTCAAGTTCTGGATTTACTTCAAGACCCACGTGAGAGAAGTCGGGTCCAGTCACATAGAAGCAAGGAGAAAGGGTTATTGGTCCATCAGGAGGGGCTCAGCAGGCAGACCTCGGTTGCATCACAGGGCAATTAGGCATTTGGGAATGTAGTTTATTTTACTTTTTAAAAATGTTTTTATTGATTCAGAGAGAGGGAGGAAGGGATAGAAACATCAGTGATGACAGAGAAAGAATCATTGATTGGCTGCCTCATGCACACCCCACACTAGGAACCAAGCCCACAACCGAGGCACATGCCCCTACCCGGAATTGAACCATGAACTCCTGATTCATAGGTCAGTGCTTAACCGTGGAGCCACACCAGCCAGGCTAGATTATTTGAGTTGACTTTTGAAGCCGAAGGAGTTGCTGACCTCTACAGGGAGTTAATTTCAAGTATTATGAGGATAAAACAAACAGCTTCTTTATGTTCATGTAACTCACAGTATGGCTTCTCACAGTACGGAAAGACATTGTTGGCTGAATCTTGTCCTCCCTCCAAAATATCCAGGCATCCCCCTCCCCCCTAGTGCCCTGAAGGTAACCTTCCTGGAGACAAGTTCTTTGTCGAGAGGCAATTCAGTGGAAATCTTCAGCCTGGGCCCTCATGCCGCGTGCCTGGTGACCCCGTGGGAAAGGGGACATTTGAAGACTGAGTCAGACCTGTAAGGAGCAGGTGGTGTGAAGAAGCGCAGAGAGAAGGTTGCTGCCCTGCCTGCAAACAAGGAGAGAGGCCTCAGAAGGGGCAGCCCTGCCCACACCTTGATCTCAGATGTCCGGCCTTCAGAACAATAAGGACATGAATTGGGTGGTGGAAGGCCAGGCGGTGGCATTTTGTCATAGCAGCCCAAGAGAGGCCACACAAAGACCTGGGAAAGATTTTTGATTATAGGACCTAAGGAATGTTTGTCATCAAAAACTTTGGTATAAAATCTTTTGCCAGAAACCGATCATTGTCTCACTAATTAGAAAGGTGTGGACAGGGAACCCGGAAGGCTGGTCAGCCTTGAAGCTGTGAAAGGTCAGGGCCAACCACTCCCTGTCTAATTGGGATGGTGGTAGCTGAAGCAACTTCCCCACCAAATAATCATGTGTAAATCCTTACTGATAAGAGAATCTGCCTGTTACTGGAACTGCCTGCCTAAGGGCAATGGGTGTACCCCAAACCTGAACAAAAGGGATGGCACGGCCTCTCTTGGGCTTCCACCTGGCCCCCATTTCCCAAATTAATGCTTTTCTAGTCTCTCTTCATTTGTGGGCTGCCTTCTCCAGAACCCGAATGGAGACCCTGAACCACGTGGGACTCCAAAGGGGTTCCCACAGTCTTTAAAAAGACATGGGTGACTAGATAAAAGAAGTTTGCAAACACGGTTTTTTAAAGAACCAATCCATGCAAAATTGCCACCTTCCGTCAAGAGAATGACTAAGGGACTAGTAACTCCTTCACCGGCTTCTGGGACAGGCATCTGGGCTTGCAGAGCCTGGGGCCACGCAGGCAGGCTGCTCCCCGTTTCTCAGTGGTCATGGGAGTTGCTGCCTTTTTCACAGTCAATTGGAAGACAACAGTCGCAGAGACGTTTGGAAGCACGCACCGGGGTGCCGGGCTACCTCTGCTTGGCCTGAAGCGCATCAAAGGGATCAGGAGTCACAAAGAAAACCATATGGCTTTCATGCTTCCCAGGACACTTCCTGAGTGCCTGCTCTGTCCCGGGTGCTGGCTGGGCGCTGGGGCCAGTGCACGGTTGACTGAAAAGCACACAGTCCCTGCCCACATGGCACTTGGGCTCATTGTTGAGGAAGCAAGCTTAGACCTGAGCAGCGTGGGGGTGGGGGCGGGGCTGGGGGTGGGGGCAGGGGTGAGGTCGGTGGTGGAGCTCAGATTCCCAGATGCAGAAAAACAGCGTTTTAGTTATTTGAGTGGCAGTGGGCTGCGGGGCGGGGGGGGGGGGGTGCGCGGGAGGGACCCGTGGGAAAGGTTTGGGGAGCTGGCAAGACAAAGAGCCCCAGCCCAGGTATTTGGGTCAGCTAGGGCTCTTGGGAATCCACAGGCAGCGCGGTGAGCTCCCCCAGAAGAAACTTTCCTAGTTTCCTGTTCTGCGTGAACTCAAAGAAATAGACACGCTGCTGTGGGAGATTGCCCATCCCTTTCCATTGCTGTCCCTTCCTCTCAAATCAATAAGCAGCATGCTTTAAAAGGCAGAAAGAAAGGAAAAAAGAGGAAAAGAAAGAATGAAAGAGGGATGGCCTTCTAATAATAATAATAATTAGGTGTTTTTATTGCTGATTCTTCCCTGAGCCAGAGGGGAGAAGGCGTGAACCCCAAGACTGGAGGAAAAGGGGGTGTTTCTTTGCATAGTCAAGTTCACTCATTTATTTCTAGGTTGTTCTTTCCTCCCATCTTTGAAGGAAGTTAATTTCTGAAAGTGTTTCTCCCCTCGGCGATTTTATCTTGACAAAACACACACACGCGCACACACACACACACACACACACACAAAATCCCAGCACATAAACATGTGCTGCAGTGTGTACTTTTCCAGGCATGAAAACGGAGTCTTTCAAAAATACATATATTTTTATTGATCTTAGAGAGGAAGGGAGAGGGAGGAGAGAGAGATTAGAAACATCAATGATGGGAATCATTGATTGCCTCCTGCATGCCCCCTGCTGGGGGGTGGAGCCAGCAACCCAGGCGTGTGCCCTGATGGGGAATGGAACCGTGACTTCCTGGTTCATAGGTTGACGCTCACCCACTGAGCCACGCCGGCTGGGCATGAAAATGGAGTCTTGAAGAAACTCGTAGATACTTGTGAGGCTCATGAAATCTTGGCTCGGCGTTACTTCGTGTTTCAAGGGAGCCCTTTCAATAGAGGGTGCATCGTGCAGGTGGAGTGTGAGCATACAAGTGCCCCCGGATTCCTCCCGCTCTCAGACGGGGCGTTGACTCTCCCCGGCTTTCTAGGGGATAGTCAGAAGCCAGTAGGGGGCCCTGGAGCCCTCAGGGTCCTGGGAAAGGCATAAAACGGGGTGCAATTTCTCCCGGGGCTCTTATACCCAGTTTGTTTCTTTCTCTTTCACTATCCCGTGGCCCCACTCACTTTCCCTCCTACTCTACTGTACGTTTGTGCTTCCCAGAAACACATCGTGCTTGATTTAGCCCTTAAAGCTAATATTCTGACCACGTGTTAAATTAATTAAACGAGGCCATTAAACTGACGTGGTGGCTTCTATAAGCAAAACAAAATCTCAGCCTGTAGATGCCTCGAAGTTACAGAATCGAAATGCTGGGAATAATCAGTCACAAACAGCTGATTGGCCTTATAGCTAGAGCCGAGCAGTTGATTTCCTACCTTTGCATCCAAACCTCCTTCATGTAAGTCTCCTAGCCTTTTCCATTTTATTACTACCCGATGGGAATTTATCTGTGCTAAAAATTTTTTTTAAAAAAAGTCAATATACCTCAGTTGGTCTCTTAATGGCCCTACTCTTAACTTTCTATCTGGAAGTTAGAGAATTACAGAATGTCCCAGTGGATGGGACCTCTGACCGAAGAGGAGCTATTTTTTTTAGTTCCAGAGCAGCTTTTCATTACCCAGTGGATAAATTAAAATGCTCTGTAAAGGTGAAAGAAACAAGGGAACTCTTTAAGTCTTTCAAAGGAAACTGACTTGATTTTGCCTTTGCTTGAGAATGGCGGAGTACTCAGCCCTGGGCTAGGCACAGAGACCGATAAGACTGTCCCTGTCCTTAGACCTTAACCATTTAGTGGGGAAGGGAAACGTCCAAGTGATTATAATATCACTAGAGGCCCAGTGCACAAAATTTGTTCATGGGTGGGGGGGGGTGTCCCTCAGCCCAGTCTGTACTCTCTCCAATCTGGGACCCCTCGGGGGATGTTTAACTTCCCAGGGATCGGGCCTAAACAGGCAGTCGGACATCCCTCTCACAATCCAGGACTGCTGGCTTGCAACCTCTTGCCTGCCTGCCTGCCTGCCTGATTTCCCCCTAACCACTCCCCTGCCAGCCTGGTCAATGCCTAACTGCTCCCTTGCTGGCCCGATTGCCCTTAACTGCCCTCCGCTGCCAGCCTGGTCACACCTAACTGCCCTTCCCCGCAGGCCATCTTGTGTCTGCATGGGGGTGGCCATTGGGGGCGGCCATCTTTGACCACATGGAGGCAGCCATCTTGCGTGTTGGAGTGATGATCAATTTGCATATTATCTCTTTTATTATATAGGATTATATAGGATGGTACACTGGGGTCTGTCCCAAGGTGCAGGAGGGGCCTTGTGAGATCGAGGAGCATCCAACAGGGATTCAGGGAGAAGTTGGTGTTGGGCTCAATGACAGAAGGCCATAGCCGTTTGCCAGTAGAGAAAGGAGTTTCAGGCAGGGCAGAGTGGAGAAAATGTTTGAAGACAGAGCGTGGTCCAGCAAAGTACAAGGTGATGGTAGGGAGTGTGGCTGGCAGGTAAGGAATGATGGAGTTGGGACAGGAGGGAGGGTGGGAGAGGTGAGTTGGGCCCTGATCCCAAAGAACCTGTTTGGAGTCTGCAGTGAGCGGCGGTGCTGGGACCACAGGGGCAGATGGTTTAGAGAGAGCCTGCCGGGAGCTGCTGGGAGGCGGATTGAAACATGGCGAGCTGGAGGCAGGGAGGCAGGAACAGGCTGTGAAAGTCCAGTCCAGCTCTGCAGCCCAGGTGTGAGCACTGTGACCGCCGCTTCCGCAGGGTCTGTTACCATGATGTCAAGAGCATCTGTCCCGTAGCTCAGTGGTCAGCAAACTGCGGCTCGCGAGCCACATGCGGCTCTTTGGCCCCTTGAGTGTGGCTCTTCCACAAAGTACCACGACCTGGGCGAGTCTGTTTTGAAGAAGTGGCGTTAGAAGAAGTTTAAGTTTAAAAAAAAAATTGGCTCTCAAAAGAAATGTCAGTCGTTGTCCTATTGGTATCTGGCTCTGTTGACTAGTGAGTTTGCCGACCACTGCCGTAGCTCATCCTGTCCCACTAGGAACATCTGGTGGGCTGTGCTCTGCTGAAGGATCGACCAGAGCGGTAGCTTAATAGGCGTTCTAGCGGCTTCCCTGTGCATCTTCACCATGACACGCAGTCTTCCCAGCTTCCCAGCCCAGAGGAAGCAGACTCATTACTGGATCGTCTCCATCGCTGGGGCCAAACGGATAATGAAATCAACTGGAGTCACTCTTCTGGAGCAGCTGACGTCCTAGTAAACAAGAAATCACGTTGGCTGCCAGGCCGTTTGCATGCAGTAGGCATCACTGCAGCCTGGACGAGGCGATGGTTGAACAAACGTGACCCCCGCAGACCTTCACTTCAACGTCAAGTTGCCTGAAGAGAGGCCGCCTGGGACCGGTGGGATTTGCAGAGGTTCTCTGGTGCCTGGCGGTGCCAAGGCGGCCTGGTCTGCGCCCGCGGAGCGGATGCCACTTGGAGCGTAGGAGACAGACTTGCCTCTGGTGGCTGTGCTGGAAAGAGGTGCCAGTAGACCCGCTCTGGGCCTCAGCTTGACTGTGTGGAAACCGCTCCCCACCCCCCATGCCCCTTGCGCCCCAGTTTATTTGCTAAAGTAAAAATGTTCAGCTCGTGTGGGGCATCTGTTTCCCAGGGAGGCCCGTGTTTCTTACTCAATTTCCCAGCTGCTTTGACTTAGCTGGACACAAGCAGGTCGCTCGACTGGGCCAAGGCCACACAGTGAAAAAGGGTTCAGCCAAACATAAACCCAAGCTTTCAAAAAATTTTTTATTTATTTTTTTATATCTTACTGATTTTTTACAGAGCGGAAGGGAGAGGGATAGAGAGTCAGAAACATCGATGAGAGAGAGACATCGATCAGCTGCCTCGTACACACCACCTGCTGGGGATGTGCCTGCAACCAAGATAGATGCCCTCGACCAGAACCGAACCTGGGACCCTTCAGTCCGCAGGCTGATGTTCTATCCATTGAGCCACACGAGTTTCAGCTTTTTTTTTTTTTTTAATTGCAAAGTTGCTGGGAGCTCTGGGCTGTGGCAGATGGGCTGCTAATGACATTCACCGAGAACTTGACACAGGCGCCGAGTGCCGGGCTGCGCATTGGTAAAGACTGTGTATGAACTGGTTTCCCTAGTGCAGTGGTCGGCAAACCGCGGCTCGTGAGCCACATGTGGCTCTTCGGCCCCTGGAGTGTGGCTCTTCCACAAAATTTCATGGCCTGAGCGAGTCTGTTTTAAAGTGTCGTTAGAAGAAGTTTAAGTTTAAAAAATTTGGCTCTCAAAAGAAATTTCAATCGTTGTGCTGTTGATATTTGGCTCTGTTGACTAATGAGTTTGCCAACCACTGCGCTAGTGGAAAAGACAGATCAAGGGATGTCCCCCACTGGAAAGGCCATTTTGCACATGACTTGCAGGCTCCCCAGTCACAGGACATGGTTCCAGGGCAGCAACATTTTGGGTTGGTGGCTGCTGCTTTTTAAAGTATATTTTTATTTCAGAGAGAAGAGGAGAGGGAGAGAGAGAAATATCAATGATGAGAATCATTGATTGGCTGCCTCCGGCACGCCCCACCCCAGGAACTGAGCTCACATCCGGGACATGTGCCCTGACTGGGCATCGAATCATGACCTCTTGGTCCATAGGTCTATGCTCAACCGCTAAGCCATTCCAGCCGAGCTGGCATCTTCTTCAAAGACCGTAATCCAGGCCCCAGCCTTGCCCACGTTAACTATCTTTTCTCTTCCTGCCCCCTTCTTCTCATCCACTTCCCCAGCCCTCAGCCATTTCAAGTTCATAACCAAATGGATAAGAGTGTGAGGGAATTTCTTGGTACAGATGGCATGCAGTTGTGGGTGAAATCTGAGGGATGATGGCAGCGAGGCTGAGGCGGACGCGGGTTTAGAAAATTGGAAAAGCACCTTCTGGGCATTCCTTTGGGTTAGGTTTTTCGAGCTAATGCATTCAGCTTTAATTTTCTAAACCTTTGGTTTTTTTTTATATGAAGCTGCAGAATTCTATTTTCAAATAAAAGTTAATGCAAAAATTTGGTCTTGCTTTCCTGTATGTTCCATAGGATCCCTGCCCAATAGATTTCCCCATTCTCCTCCCCACTGTAAGCACCCCTTTTTGCCTCAGAGCCCTGTGGGACCTCTGGCAGAGGGTCTTCAGTTCTCCGAGCCTCAGTGCTCTCATCTGTCATTTGGGCACACGTGTATGTACATCCGGGGATCCATGATGATAAGGTTCATTGAGATACCGGCACACAACATGTGTGTTTTTCTAATCAAGCCATTTTCCCACCCCACCTGGGTGCCATCCTTACTTCTGAGACTTATCTTCCTCGAGAGAACAGCCTACAGGTTCAGAGTTCAGTCCTATAAGACCGCCTGGCCCCTTCAGATGCCAAATGCAAGGTCAAGTTGACACCTGAGCGTCTGACCGATTGCCTGGAGTTCAGAGGTTCCTGTGTCCTCCTTAGGTTCCATTAACTTGCTGGAGCTCAGAGACACATTGGACTTGCTAGGCTACTCGTTTATTATAAAACGCAAGAGATATAACTTAGCAAGAGATATGTAGGCAAGGTGTGGGCAAGGATGCAACATGTCCATGCTGGGTCCCATTACCCCACTTTCCCAGCACCTTCAAGTTGCCCAGCCCACAGGCTCTCTGAAACCTGTCCTTCTGGTTTCTATGGAGGCTTAATTAAAAAGGCGTGATTGAGCCTGGGCTGGTTTGGCTCAGTGGATAGAACGTTGGCCTGCAGACTGAAGGGCCCACGCCCCAGTTGTGGGCTTGGTCTCCAGTAGGGTGTATGCAGGAGACAGCTAATCAATGATTCTCATCATTGATGTTTCCTATCTTTCTCTCTCTCTCCCTTCCTCTCTGAAATCAGTAAAAATACATTAAAAATAATAACATTGAAAGGCGTGATTGATGGAATCATCGGTCATTGGTGTCAGTCTCTGGCCATCCACTCGCTAGGCTGGGAGTGTGACTGAATAGAGAGAGGCTCAGCCATTACAAGCAGAGGAGCCACCCAGCATCACACTGGGTCTTTTTGCATGAAATTTGGAGGCGAAAGGAGCATGGATGCATGTCAGCCTTTTGCAGGCCACATGATGTAGCGGAAGAAAGCCAGAAATTCTTCTTTGAAACCCTAGAATTTCCTGAGTAACAACCCTGGGACAATTGCTTAACCTCCCTACACCTTCTTTCCCTAGCTTATGAAATAAGGAGAATAGAACTTTTAGGAGAATTACCAGGTGTACCGGTTAATAATGTGGATTTTTTTTCACTAGATGGAGTTACCCATGTTGATATATATGCGATTTGATATGTATGCTATTTTGTATTGACAACAAGCTTTAAATCTTCATATGTCAAATTTTCTGAAGGTGTTAACATCATAGATATTTTTATGCTTAAAAATGTCGAATTTCGTGCCAAACAAAAAGCATTTGCAAGAAGTTTTAATTCATTACTTTATTTTGAAGAGAAGTGCTGCTGAAAGTTAATGTATACTTCGGGAAGCTTATGGTGAACATGCTCTATCTCAAAATCCTTCTTAACGCTGGCTTAAATGCTTTAAAAGGGATGATTTCGATGTGAAAGACAAAGAAAGTCTAGAATCTAGACTCTAGATCAACCAAAAAAGTTTGAAGACCAACAATTATAAGCATTATTGAATGAAGATGCATGTCAAACTCAAAAAACAACTTGCCGGAAGATTAAATGTTGCTTAGCAAACAATTTCTGACTGCTCACAAGCCATGGGAGAGATTTCAAAGAAAGGAAAACGGGTGCCACATCAACTGAAAGAAAGACAAGTGGAAATCCGAAAAGTCATCAATGAAATGTTGTTTCAACGGCGCGAAAGCAACAGGTTAATAATGCAGATTAATTATTAACCAGTTAAAAAGGCAGATGAACTGTTAACCATTTAATAATTTGGATTATTAACCAGTTAATGTGGATTTTGTAATAAAACATAATTTCAAAATACACATCAGAAGTGCTTTATTCAAAGTAATGTCCATTGCTAGCTACACATTTCCCCCATCTTTCAGGGAATTTGTGGATGCCATCCCAAGAGAACTTTTCTTGTTTTGAGGCAGACCATTCAGAGACCCAATTTTTCCCTTGTATGTCTTGAAGTGCTGCTCAGAAAGTGCGTGTGCCATCGATTGGAACAGGTGGTCATCTGAAGGAGTGAGGTCTGGTAAATATGGCGGGTGGGTTCATACTTCCCAGGCCAGATCTTTTAACCTGTCTTTAGCTGGTGTTGAAGTGTGGGATGGCGCGTAATCATGAAGCAAAATTACTTTGTCGTGTCTTTTTCCTCATTGGTCATTTTCTGATCAAAGCATGGTTCAAATTGATTTTTTGTTGTCGGTAGCGATCAGTATTAACAGTTTCACTGGGTTTTAGGAGCTCATAATACACCACACCTTCCTGATCCCACCAAACGCAGAGCGTGGTCTTCTTTCCAAAGCGATTTGGCCTTGCAGTCGATGTTGACGATTGACCTGGACCAACCCATGATTTTGTACATTAGGGATTCTCAGAATAAATCCACTTTTCATAGTCAGTCACAATTCGATGCCACAAAGACGTTTGTGCCGTTGAAGCAACATTTTATTTTTCAGTTTTCCATTTGTCTTTTCATCCAGTTGATGTGGCACCCATTCTCCTTCCTTTAAAATCTTTCCCATTGCTTATAAACGATCAGAAATTGTTTGCTGAGCAACGTTTAATCTTTCTGCAAGTTGTTGAGTTCGACGTGACTCTTCATCCAATAATGCTTGTAACTCTTGGTCTTCAAACTTTTTCGGTTGACCTGGACGTTCTTTGTCTTTCACATGGAAATCACTTTTAAAGCGTTTAAACCAGGGTTCACAAGTATCTTAAAATGGAGCATGTTCACTAGAAGCTTCCAGAAGTATAAAATGACTTTCAGCAGCACTTTTCTTCAAAAAGTGCTCTTCCACAAACGCTCTTCATTTGGCACGAACTTCGACATTTTTAAGCATAAAAATATCTCTGGTGTTAACACCTTCAGAAAATTCGACATGTGAAGTTTTGAAGCTTGTTGCCAATACAACAAAATAGCATACATATCAAATCGCATATATTTCAAGATATGTGTGATTCCATCTAGTGAGAAAGATCTGCATTATTATCTGGTTCGAAGAGCTAATCGTCTAGACCTGTGGTCTGCAAACTGCGGCTCTCCAGCCACACGCGGCTCTTTGGCCCCTTGAGTGTGGCTCTTCCACAAAATACCACAGCCTGGGCGAGTCTATTTTGAAGCAGTGGCCTTAGAAGAAGTTTAAGTTGAAAAAAATGTGGCTCTCCAAAGAAATTTCAATCGTCGTCCTGTTGATATTTGGCTCTGTTGACTAGTGAGTTTGCCGACCACTGGCCTAGACTGGCCTTAAGCAGGACTCCCAGGAGTGGGAATTCTGTTGTTTTGCTACACACTTCCTCCCAGGTCTTCATTTCAGGCTTCAAATTGTCCCCAAGCCAGTGCGCCCACTGTACTCATCAGACTTGAGCAGGCCCGCCTCTGGTGGTGACAGGGAGTGGCATTGGGGCTGGGGCTGGGGCTGGCCAAGCAGTGTGCCTTTTGCTTAGGGGGGAAACTCTCCCGCCTGCGACTGTCAGCTGCTCTCAGCGAGGTCTCCCTGGGAAAGGCTGCCTTGCAGAATCAGAGTTCTTCAAAGGACACCAGGACCTGGACTCGGAGCTGACAGCCGCGCCTGCCAAGAGCAGGCCTGCACACAGCCGGCCGTCTGGTTCCATTCGCAGCGCCCCGAACCCCTGGGGGGACGTTTCCTGTAAGTGTGGGTGTTAAAAACAGTCTGTTTTGGTGTTGTTTTTGATACGCGCGACTCCTTCCAGCGAGGACGCGAGGGAAAGCCTGCCAGAAACTCACCGCCGGGGGAATCGGGAACATCGGAGCTGCCTCCTGACACCAGCGAGTCCTGATCCTCTCTCTCTCTGCTCCCCCAGTGCCCCCTCCTCCGGTCCCCAGCTCCAAAGCTGCAGACATTCAGCCGGGGCGCCGGGCGGCGAACCATTCCAGAGCTGCCTTGGCTCAGAGGGGCCGCCCATGCGAGGCCGGGGAGGGATCCAAGGTAAACAGGCCGCGTTATCACCCCAGACTTTCTTGGCTCCCGCAGCCCGTTTCCAGCCCCAGAACATATTTTTTGTGTGTGGAGCAGAGACAGGCAGTCACAGCGTAAACACTCAAGGCGTTTGCAGGTGTTGTGTTCCTTCGTGTTTGCCAACCAGATGTTCTTCTCGGGGACTTGCGTTTCGGCCCCCGTGGGCGCCCCAAGCATAACAGAAATCTCTCTCTCTCTCTCTCTCTCTCTCTCTCTCTCTCTCTCTCTCTCTCTCTCTCTCTTTCTCTCTCTCTCAGAGATGAGCCGTAGATTCCACTTGTAAACCATTCATCTGTGCGTGTCTTATTTTGTTTTCTTTTTTTTCCCAACCTGGACTAGACCAGTCGAAAATGGACACGTACATCTTGGCCTTAAGAAAAGCGACTACTGTGGTAGGGCTGTGGCTCAGTGGTTGAGCCTCATCCCGAGGACCGGGAGGTCGTGGTTCGAGTCCCGGCCTGGGTTGCGGGCCCGGTCCCGGCCCGCGGGGGCGTGCAGGAGGCAGCCAGCGGCTCAGGGTGGTCCTCTCTCATCACGGATGTTTCTGTCTCTTCCCTCTCTCTCTGAAATCCATAAAAAAAAAATAAAAAAAAAAAGAAGTCACTCCAGGGAACGTAGCTGCAACAGTGGTGCTGGAGTCTTGTTGCCTGGGTTTGAGGAGCAGTGAAAGCCCCGCCCACTGTGCCCCAAACCAAGGCGGGGGTGTGGGGGGGTGGTGGTGGTGGTGGTGGGGGAGGCAGGTGCCAGTGCTTGGCTATTGTTCCTGGTCACGATGCCCAGCGCGCAGGGGGGCACTCGGGGCGGTGTGGGCAGCATCCTCTCTCTCTCTGCTTGGCTGATTGAGCCGTGCATCCGTGGGTCAGTCCAGAGAAGTCTGACAGATTGAGGGAGGCAGTGAAGTGAATGGACTTGGGCTTAGAAACCCGGAATCCCTTTAAGTGCCACGCTGAAGTTCAGTGGCATGTGTCATTCGACTAGAAAGAGTCCTCCCGGTTCTTGCTGAATGAGACTTGGCCTGGGGGCAGCTCGTCGGCCACAGCCGCGGGAAGATGGCATAAAACCCCTTTTGCTATGAAACCTTAGGCTTCCTGGGTTTTCCAGAAAGGAGCGTCTTCCTCCTCCATCCCACCTTCCCCAGCGGCAAGGACACCGGGCCATTGCTCCTCAGTCACTAAGTCTGAACACCAGCCAGGCTTCCCGTGCAAGGCAACTTGTCCTTGGCCAATGGTAGAAGGAGCTGTGGTCGGCAAACTGCGGCTCACGAGCCACAGGCCGGCCGTACCTCTTCCGGGTGGGCTTGTGGGCGACATTCCCCACAGATCGACGTGTTGCTAAAGCAGCCCCTGCGCGCACGTGGTCTGGCCTCCCAACTCTTCTCTCTGTCCCCTGTGTATCTATTTTTATCTATTTTGGCCCCTTGAGTGTGTGGCTCTTCCACAAAATATCACAGCCTGGGCAAGTCTGTTTTGAAGAAGTGGCGTTGGAAGTTTCAGTTTAAGAAATTTGCCTCTCCAAGGAAATTTCAACCGTCGTCCTGTTGATATTTGGCTCTGCCAACCACTGCCCCAGACTAGTGAGTCTGCCAACCACTGGCCCAGAGGTTAAAGCTGACTGTGGAACATGCACACAGATAGCAGGGCTGGCTGCTTTCAGAGTTCAATGTCACCCGTACTGAGGGCTCCTCAAAGCACTGTGGTTATGAGATCTCATTTGTGATCTGCCTTGATCCTAACTAATAACACCTTGTGCTACCACAAAGTGGTTGTGGTTCCCAAAACTCTCCGCCTTACTTTATTCAGGACAGATTGATGAGGCAGGTGGAGTTAGGCCCCCTTGACAGGTGAATTACCTAGTTCTCAGTGAGGTTACGCGGTTTACCCAAAGTACTGCTCCAGTCAGCAGCAAAACCCGAAGGAACCAAAGCTGAACCTCTTAACTCTAAATCCGGTGCTTTCCCCAGCAGCCTGGGCGTTCAGTGGGGGTAGTGACACTGTTTACGTATAACAGATGAGAACAGCGAGCAGCAATTAAACAACTTTCCACACCGAAAAAGTCATGTGTGACTGAGTCTAAGAAATAACTCACTTTTAAAGATTTTTAAAATGGATTTCAGAGAGGAAGGGAGAGGGAGAGATACAGAAACATCAGTGGATGAGAGCGAATCATCCATCAGCTGCCTCCTGCACGCCCCACACTGGGGATGGAGCCCGCAACCCCCGTGTGTGCCCTGACCAGGAATCAAACTGTGACCTCCTGGGTCATAGGTCGACGCTCACCCACTGGGCCACACGGGCCGGGCTGACCCACTTTACTTGACTCTCAGTCCCATGCTCTTGTCAGGAAGCCGGGAGGGGGATCTGTGAAGGTGGGGGGAGAGTTTGTGGTTAAAGGAAAAGATAGCTAATACGTAAGTCCTATCTTACAGGCAGTGACAAATACGTAGTGTGTACACATCATCACAAGGTCTGAAGCGGTGGCAAAAGACAGTCTCTCCCCATCTGTCCCATTTATGGACTCTGCCGTCTGACTGTCCTGTTGCGTCCTCCCGGTGTGTGTGTGTGTGTGGGATGTGTCTCCCTTGAGAAGGCTGTGATGTGGTGTGAAGACACGATGGATAATCAGACACGGTCGCACTTGCTTGTCCCATCTG
The DNA here is from genome assembly GCA_027563665.1 of Antrozous pallidus. NCBI lineage: Eukaryota > Metazoa > Chordata > Mammalia > Chiroptera > Vespertilionidae > Antrozous > Antrozous pallidus. The sequence continues at coordinate 4,895,279 of CM050530.1, forward strand.
CCGACAGAAGTGATGGAGTCGGTCCCACCTTCTCGACGACACGCGTTGGTTGTCCTTTCGAGTTTGATGGACCAGGTCCCACGGTTTCTCCAGGCCAGCCAGCGGTCGGCAAACTCCTGAGTCCACAGCACCAAACATCAACAGGACAACGATTGAGATTTCTTCGGAGAGCCACATTTTTTTTTAAACTTCGACTTCTTCTAACGCCCCTTCTTCAACACAGACTCGCCCAGGCCGTGGTGTTTTGTGAAAGAGCCACACTGAAGGGGCCAAAGAGCCGCATGTGGCTCGCGAGCCGCCGTTTGCCGATCACGGCTCTAAACAGACAGCCAGATAGATGGTGACTCTGGAATGAGTCCTGCCACATGCAGGGGGCCCCGCATCCCTTGCTGTCCCTGCACATCCACAGCGTGGGGAGAAGCCCAGCCACGGGGGAGGCAGCAGATCCGAGGGATGAGACCCGCTTGGGGGTGCTGGCTGTGAGGCTGTGTACCTCCTCCACTGGGCGTGTGAGTGACATTCTGCAGGGGGACGTGCTGCTAAAGCATCAGCCCCTGCTGCGGAGCCTCTGACACCCTGCACACACGTTATCTGGCCTCCCAACACTTCTCTCTAACCCCCATGTATCTCTTTCTGTGGGTCTAACCTGGCACCCGGTACCCTGCCTGGGCCCTTGGGAACCCGTTGAAGAAACACGTGGGCCAATGACAAGCAAACTTCAGTGCAGCATCACAGCGATGCCCACGTGTCTCCACTGGGTCAGCGTTTCAACATCCACTCGGAATTCAGCCCCACATGGAGGACTGCGGTGTTTCATTCTCTAAGCGAGGTGACATGGCTCTCGGCTTGTTGATGGACTTGCTCGGGGGCCATATTGAAATGTCCTGAGCCCCGCCTGGTACATGTGGGTGTAGGTGTCTGAGAACACCCCTGCTGGGGACCGAATTAAGTCTAAACGCCTTACAGAGCTGCTAAGAGCTTGCTCTCGGTGCCCCCGCTCCGGTGTGCGGTCAGGTCATCTTTACAAAACACGTTGTTCTCCGTTGTTCTCCGGTGCCCATGGCCAGACCCTCGGCACCTTGTGTCTCTCTGTCCCTAGGGGGGCCAACTGTCAGTCAAGAATGCTCTTTTCTCCGAAACCAGTGTAGCTCAGTGGATAGAGCATCGGCCTGCGGACTGAAAGGTCCCAGGTTCGATTCCGGTCAAGGGCATGTACCTTGGTTGCAGGCACATCCCCAGTAGGGGGTGCGCAGGAGGCAGCTGATGGATGTTTCTCTTTCATCGGTGTTCCTAACTCTCTATCCCTCTCCCTTCCTCTTTGTCAAAACTCAATAAAATAAAAAATTAAAAAAGAAGAAGAATGCTCTTTTCTCTGCCTTTTTTTTTTTTTTTTTGGCCTGGAAAAGTCCACATATTTGATGACTCAGGTAAAATGCTCCTTCCCCTTCTTTCCCCCTTAAAGGTTTAAAATCCCTTCCCAACTCTTGCTGGTACATTTTATAGCATTCTGTTTATGTAGTAAATATTGCATTGACCACACTGAACTGGAATTTCTGGAAATTGTTGACCGGATCTCTTTAAAGGCATGGGCTGTATTCTGCTCGTTTTATTATTCCCTGAAAGCCTAGGAAAATGCCGGGTCTGGATTAAATGCTTTGATTTTGGTTGGATGAGCAGTTGGATGATTGGCTGAATGACAGAGAAATAGAAGCAGAATGACTGTGAAGAAAAGACGAGAAGGTTTATTCACAATTTTAGACCAGTAGACATTCCTAGCATGACGTCCTGGGTGACAAGCTTTTGGAATACCAGCCTCTCAGCTCAGTTCCGGGCAGGTAGGAGGGGTCCAGTGAGGTTTGGTTGACCGAATGAATGAAATGCATGAACAAATGGCCTGACATTCTCCTACAAATATGGAAGTTGGCCTTTGGTTCAATTTCTTTAATCATCTGGCTTAGTTTAGAGGCCTGCATTTCTTTTCCCCATCCCTGGCTAATCCCTGAGCATCCGGGACACTAATATCCTTAAGATACGGTGAAAGATGATATAGGGAAGTTTAGCAACTTTGTGAAATACGGTACCGTGTGAAGGCGCACTGGTTATTTTTAAATCTGACTTTGCTTCCTTGGGTTTCCAGCATCCGAGATCATTAAAAATAGATAGCATGTGGACCGTTTTAGACACCTGCATTACTTTATTTCCACCACTAATTTTGCTGCTTCTTCCTGTGGTTCTCTGAGGTTGAAGAGAGAAACCTCAAGGTCACTTTCAATGTCAGGCAGTTTCACTGTTCGGGGCCCGCATTCCTAGTTGAAGGCTGCTTTATTCTTAACCGTCTGTACCTTTTCATGAAAAGATGGTTTGCAAGAACTGTGCTAGGTGCAAAATTTAGGATTGAAACATTAACCTAACCACTCAAGTGCTATTTGGATTGAAAATGCAGTAGAAAGTATTTAGCTAGATGAGCTACCCGATGATGAATTCAGATTCAAACTTTTTAAAATGGATAGCAGGATTTCATCATCAAGTAGATGGCAGATTAATATTCTCATTTAAAAAATATATATTTATTTATTTTAGAGAGAGAGCAGAAGAGGGAGAGAGAGATAGAAACATCAATGATGGGAGAGAATCATTGATCTGCTGCTTCCTGCGTGCCCCACACTGGGGGTTGAGCCCACAACTGGGAATGCACCCTGACTGGGAGTTGAATGTGACCTCCTGGTTTGTAGGTCGATGCTCAACCACTGAGCAACACCAGCCGGGCAGTAGTGTCTCATTTGATCTTCACATTCTTTTTTTAAAAAAATATATTTTATTGATTTTTTACAGAGAGGAAGGGAGAGGGATAGAAAGTTAGAAACACCGATGAGAGAGAAACATCGATCAGCTGCCTCTTGCACACTCCCCACTGGGGATGTGCCCGCAACCAAGGTCCATGCCCTTGACTGGAATCGAACCTGGGACCTTTCAGTCCACAGGCCGACGCTCTATCCACTGAGCCAAACCGGTTAGGGCTGATCTTCATATTCTTTCCCATTAATGATCCATCTGGGCCTGGCCTGCGAACCCTTCCTCACCCAGCATCAGTGCAACTCGAACCCCATCCCCTGCTTATCGCCTCATCACTTTGATTTGCTTCCTCATGGCATCTGTATTCATATCTGTTTTCCTTCTGGATTGCAGATTTCTTTGAGTCAAAGGCTTCCTTATTTATCTTCTTCTCCCCAACCCCTAGCCTGCCATCATGTGTAATAAATGTTCAATAAATGCCGACTTTTCCAGAAGGGTAACAGATCCTCCCCCTCCCCCCCCAAAAAGTACCAAAGACAGAGGCATCAGAGTTTGTGGGCATTTCTGTTCCACTTGAATCCTGCCCACACCGATGCCCTGGTGGCCTCTATTTCTTTCTCCCTTCCACCTTCCCTTTCTCCTGCTCTGAGCACTCCGTGTCCGCTTGTTTAAAAGAATGGCACTGTTGACTGGCTGCATCACTGATCAGACCTCAGGGAGCCAGGACCCCTGAGGCTGGCTGTGCAGGCACGAGGCTGTGGAAGCCGTCCGAGTGCCTGACAAGCTACAAAGGCGCTAGCTTTCAGCTTCACTCTGAAACAGAGTCTGAAATCAATACGCATCTCCCGCCCGGACTGTGGGGAAGGTTGGGAGCCTGCAACGCACTCTGACATTTCAAGAATATCCTGCCGTTCCCGGGGGTGGTCTGGTCTCGTCTGAGCCCATGATAGTGCTGGTCGGGGAGGGGCCGAGGGGGTTCTCTTCCGAAAACCCCCGGCGGCAGCTTTTGATCCGTGCAAATCTGAGGAAAGGAGACCTGACACCCCGGGCTGGTGTTTTGGTCTCCCAGGGCCTGTTTTGATTCGTTTAATTGATCTTTAGGGCTGATGTCACGGAAAGAGTGATGCATTTGGCTGCTGGGCAAGAGAAATGGAGCGAAATGGGACGGTTTGGAGGAGACCCCCCCAGGGCCAACCCATGCAATAGGTGGGGGACAAGGCCACCAATGGGTGGGGACCCCTGTGAGCTGCTAGCGAGGACAGCGCCCGGCAGAGTGCTGATGCTTCCCGAACTGGGGCTCTTCTCCAAAGCAGTCCCCTCTCTCTTATCGGAACCAGCGCAAGCACAGCCCCATGTTCAGCGACTGTGTCCGGGGACACTGAACGAGGCACGGAGCTCTCCTGCCACTTCTCATGGGGCATGATTTAGCATCCAGTTTCTTCCTTCCTGCCACTCCCAGCACCCCCTCGTGTGTCTTCAAGGCTTATTTCCCTCCCGGTTATGGTAACAGGGCACCCTCATTGGGCTTTCTGTCCCCGGGGCCTTCAGCCTATAACGGAGCCCCTCCTCTGCTCTCAGAGTGCTCATTCCAGCACAGCTTCATCCTCATTCCGAGAGGCACACTCTCCAGTGCTTCTCATCGGCATCTGGAGGGTGTTTACAGAAATACTGGCACCGAAAGGTCACCGGTTCCTTTCCCGCTCACCCCGCATGCCCGGGTTGCGGGCTCGGTCCCCAGTGAGGGGCCTGCAGGAGCCGGAGATGGCTGTTTCTCTCTCGTCATCGATGTTTCCATCTCTTTCTCCCTCTTCCTTCCTCTCTCTGAAATCAATAAAAACATATTAAAAACACACGCATTTGAATCGGGTCCTTGCGTCTTTGTCTCCGTCCCCGTAGCAGGCTCTGTCTCTGGCCTCGCCTTTTCCATGGGCTTCTTTCATCCGAGTGCAAGACGCTGCTCCTCCGACATCCCCGTGCTGCTAACTCCCTTGCGCGCAAGCGCCTCTCCATCTGTCAAGACTCCGCTCCAATGCTTCCGATGTCACTGCAGAGCAAGCCACAGCCTGCCCTCTGGGATATCAAGGGGGGACAAGCGACCAAGTGGCACAGCGCCTCCACTTTCTCCTCTAGCGCAGACGTATGACCGAGGTCATGTCAGACTCTGTTCCCTGTTCCTGCAGCTGGTTTTAGAGACGATCTCTCGGGATAATGTGAGCACCGTCGTTCGCCAAAATATTAATCTGACACTCTTCTGCGCTTGGTCGTGATTCAAGCCTTTGAAAAGATAGCTCTCTGTAATGAAGTTAGAGGCATTTTTATTCACGGGCGGTGCGTTAGATCAGGGATTCTCAACCGGGGTCGGTTTGGCTCCCCCTCCCCGCTTCTCCTTCCTGCCCCCAAAGGGGACATTTGACAGCGTTTGGAGACATTTTTTGGTTGTGATGCCTGTGTTTGATGCTGGCACCTGTTAAGTAGAGGCTAGGGATGCTGCTGAGTATCCCACAGTCCACGGGACAGGCCCCGCCCCCCCTCTCAACAGAAATGCATCTGCTCCCAGGGCCCTGGGAGATCAATAGAGCCGAGAAACCCTGAGTTAAATCGAATGGCCTTAAAAACCTTTTGCCCACTTCTAATCCAAAATCATTTAACAATACTTGTTCCTTCCAGCACAGGTAGAGTTAAAGTGGGGTGCTGGCTTCTGTGGCTTTGTCTCAGCTCCCCATCAAAGAGATGATCAATGATGTTTCGGATTCCTGCCTCGCTGTCAGTTATCGACTTTCTCTCGGTCTCTGGTAGCCAAGCTCTTGTGCTGGGGTGTCGGGGGAGATGGAGGTGGAGGCGGGTGCTCCCAGGATGGGTCAGGAGATGGAGATCTCGATCCATCTCCCATCCCCCTGAAATATGCCTCTAATTAGAGAAAAATTACCTAATAAAATCAGGTTAACACCAGGTCAAAGAAGAGATTAAGGAGACGGGAATAGATGTCACTGATAAGAATGAGGAATATGACTTAAATGCTTTAGAGGAAATAATTTATGGATGTGGTGGATAGAGTCCTCTCAGGTCATTAAAAAATGTAATTGTTACATTCCTAGCACTAAGAAACTCCCATTTACCTGCCAAATACGCTGGGCGTTGCCCTTGGCATTCCATCTTCATTACACTAAGTGAAATACAGATGCTTGCGTGATTATTTTATATCAGATTTCAACGTGACTTCCCAGCCCCTTGTCTGCTTTTATACATTAATGAACAAATTATTTTTTCAGGCCGTGTTTTGCTGTCTCATCTATTTCAGTCCTCTGATAGATCTTGAGCAATGCAGACGTGTTCAGAGTGTGGCTCTTCCACTTGAAGAACTGATGAAGTCTAGCGGGAGAAAGGGGTTTTTAAGGAAATATTTAAACTTAAGGGGATCACTGTACAGAAATACAAGGCCCTCTAGGAACACACACAAGACAAATCCTATTTAGGGAATTGAGAAACATTTTATGTGCAAGATAATGGGTATTGAAGAATTAATAGTTTTCCAGGCAGAGGAGTAACACACAGAGGCAAGAACTTATTAAAGAGAATGGATTAGCCCTGATCAGTTTGGCTCACTGGATAGAGCATCAGCCTGCAGACTCAAGGGTCCCAGGTTCAATTTTGGTCAAGGGCATGTACCTTGGTTGCGAGCACATCCCTGGTGGGAGGTGTGCAGGAGGCAGCTGATTGGTGATTCTCTCTCATCGATGTTTTTAACTTTCTCTCCCTCTCCCTTCCCCTCTGTAAAAAAAAATCAATAAAATATATTTTAAAAAGAGCATGGATAGGATGTGACAGGGATATGGTGTTATTTCAGATGGATGGCAGAGATGATATTGGTTGTATTCTCCAAAGTATGTTGAGCTCTTTGGGAGGAAAGAGCTCTTCCCTGCTCTTCCTTGTATCCCCAGAGCTTGCGACAAAACCAGGCACATGGCATATCATTGCTTCCACCATCGGCAACATCAACACCAGCATGGGGCTATAGATCGTATACTCCAAGCTCCTAAGCAGAGGAATAAAACGATGAGGGTTGGAGGTACCAGGAGAGGGTAGGTAGCCACCAAGTAGCAAGTCTGGTCATGAGAACCCTGTGATCTGGGTTAAGTTGTGTCAAGAACGGCGGCAGAAAGAAGGAAGGAAAAAGGAGGGATTCTAGAGAGAGGTGTAGGGAAATCTAATGGCACTGGGCAAACAAGAGATGGAGGAGAGATGTAAGGTGTCGTCGGAGGTGCCACACTCATTGTGGGTTCCAAGTATAGCTAGGAGCCTCATGTCAGAGCAGCACCTAGAGATGCCATGGGTCATCAGAGGTCTGGTCTGAAGACCTGGTGATTTTTGGTGATTGTCTCCGATGCTCTGTCTTCAGGGATCTTGGCTCCCGGCTTCCTGCTTGGCTCCGCATCCGCTGTGACTCCCAGCCTGGTGTTGGCCTCACCGTCTCCTTGCCTGGCCGGCCCCGCACGCCCAACTTGCACCACAGACTCAGAACACTTGCCTCATCTCTAGATGCGCGTGACATGCCCCTTGCTCCTCTGGCCCTCAGAAAACCCATCACCCACGCTCGTCACACACAAGAAGAGGTGAGTGCGCCTTTTCATCACTTCGATGCTACAGTTGGCATTTGAAGCAAAGTGTATTGGCACGCAGCAGCCCTAAGGCAGTGGTCGGCAAACTCATTGGTAAACAGAGTGGCCAACAGTGGCTCTCGAGCTGCAGTTTGCCCACCACTGCCCTAAGGTATTTTCCTCCTGAACAAGATTGACATAGATTAGTACCGTGTCTGTTTACACCAAATTGACTTTGGAAAAGCGTTCTTGTTCTTCACACCAATGGGGGACTTTTGGGGGATATGGCCTTATCTTTAGCCTACACAGCAAAAAAGAAAACCAAACCATAGTCCACAGAGGCCCAGAGTGCTGTGCGATCTACATTGCTGAGTCTCTCAAGAAACAGAGCCAGCGGCGCCTAATTATTTTCACCTTTTTATTTTTATTTATTTTTATTTTTTAAAATATATTTTATTGATTTTTTACAGAGCGGAAGGGAGAGGGATAGAAAGTCAGAAACATCGATGAGAGAGAGACATCGATCAGCTGCCTCCTGCATGCCCCTTACTGGGGATGTGCCCGCAGCCAAGGTACATGCCCTTGACCGGAATCGAACCTGGGACCCTTCAGTCCGCAGTCCGACGCTCTATCCACTGAGCCAAACCGGTCTCGGCTGTTTTCACCTTTTTATGTTTGACAGCACCAGTAGGTTTTTTTAGCATTTATTCTTAAAGGGACATACCAAGTGTATTCCTTAAATGTAGGGTGCTCCTGATTTTATTTGCCAAAGGGTCCTGCGTAGGCTTGCCTGGGTATCACAGAGCACCTCTGAGGCCTGCTGCACCGCTTCACACGCGTAAACATAGCCTATCGCCAAGCAAACAGCATTATCTGGAAAAGGGCGGAAGCCAAAGAGATCCAAGTTGGACTCCCCAGTCTGCTGTTTTCTTGATGCAAAAAATGTACCTCCTCTATGCCTCAGTTTATAAAAGCAGCATTGCAGCGTCGTGTGAGCATGGAGTGTGTGTTGAACGTATCCGCCTGCAGTAGGTCCTTCCGCGCAAGTGGGAGGTTCTGGCTTAAGGTCTGGCTCACGTTCAAGCAACACCAAACCACATAATTGCCCTCATCCCCCGTTAATGCATAAAGAATTTAAACTAGTCAGTCAGTCCAGCACAATGTGGTCATAAAGATATATATTTTCCAATTTGAGTCTTTTTACACATGGAAATTGGGTAGACGTGGAACCCAGGGAGTCCCAGTTAATAATAAGCAATTCAGTCCGCGGCCTCCAAGGCCGAGTCGGGGCCAGGTTGTGAGACGGTCCCCAGGGAAGAGGGGACAGACACAGCCTAACGTGTCCTGTCTCCTGCGAACCAGCCCGTACAGAGTCCTGTCCTTTTACATTTGCTGCTTATGACCAAGCGTATGCAATGAGCTGTTCCTGACTTAACTTCCGGACGAAGTGATAATTCCTCCCAGAGGTTAAGTAACTTTCCCAGGTCACATGGCCAGTGATGATTAATAGTGGGTATTGCTTCAGATTCCATAGGTCTCCCAATGTCCTGCTCCCTCCTGGGGACTGGGACTGAGTCCCTTTGTCTATATTACAGTCATGTGGGGGTTTTGATACCCCTGCTCCCAGAGAGAAGGCTGTTTGCATTGGCTGTGACAATAGAAAAGAGGCTAACCTCAGCCATAGGGTCAATCCCTCCCTGTCATCCCCAGTTCTGCTCAGGCTGGAGATTGTCCCCATGGGCCCCGCCCTGCTCCAGGCTCCGACTCTTGCCACCCTCTGCCTTTCCTGGGCGTCCAGGCATGGATGTGGGGAGTGTCAGGTCTGCACATGCATGCCCCCATGGCAATGGTCGGCAAACTCATTAGTCAACAGAGCCAAATTTCTTTTGAGAGCCACATTTTTTAAAACTTAAACTTTTTCTAGCGCCACTTTTTCAAAAATAGACTCGCTCAGGCTGTATTCTGTGGAAGAGCCACACTCAAGGGGCCAAAGAGCCACATGTGGCTTGCGAGCCGCATGTGGCTTGCGAGCCGCAGTTGGCCGACCACTGCCCTATAGCATCTTGGAGCAGGACATGGCGGCAGCTGTCCCCACCCTGGGCTGGCAGTGCCCAGTGCATTTGATGGTGACCTGGGGGGAACGGACCTCTCATCTACCCCAGTCTGGGTACTTGGCATGTCCTGGCCCAGAGACTGCAATCCCCATTTGCCGTGAGTTGAGGCAGTAGGTTTGGGGTAAGAGGAGATACCGGCTCAGCTTCCTCACTGGGGAGGGAGCATGGAGCTTGCCCAGCACTTGCAGGAGGGGGTTCCTGGAAGTTGGGGGACTGTGGGCCAGCCATGCACACAGGATGTATATGGAGTCACAGGGAGGGCTGTGTGCGAGTGTGCCTTGCCTTTGCCACTTGCCCAGCCTACAGCGAGTCCTGCTGAGAATTTAGAGGACAAGCGGTGTGAACTAGTTACCTGGGGCCCCGCCACTTATTTGTGTGGCCTCACTGAACCTGCAGGCATCTGAGTTTGGGGCTGTGACACACAGGGTACACCTTGAAGTGAGCTGGGAACCGTGCAGCAAGGTCCCTGGTACCCACGGGCTGTGCGTGAAACCCTGGGAGTTAGGGAACCCCTTGTTTCTGCAGCAGTTGAGTGTCCCTGTTCCCAGCAATCGTTCTGACTCTCTGCATGACCTTGAACACGTCACTGGGAGTCCTAGAGCCCTGAAGGGGGACCCCTCACTTGGGAGTTTTCAGCTGTTCACGGACACTGTGGACCGCCTGCTCCTAAACATCTCCTTTCTTGCAGCGACTAGCATCCTGGCCGTCGAATCTTCGCCTGCTCATCCCTGGGTGAGTTTAAAGTCATCATTCGACTTCCCTCATGATTGACTTTTATTATTTAAGGGCAAAACACACACACACACACACATACACACACACACACACACACACACACACACACACACACACACACACACAAAACAAACCCAAAACCAAACAGCTGCTAATTGAACATGCTGTGAAATATTTTTCCTCTTGCTAAGAAAACATGTTGGTTGCTGGCTGGGGACTTGTATTCAAGGGAACCTGTAGGAGCTGAGCAGGCTTTGTCTGACCCTGTACCCCACGAGCTGCCTGTGTTGGGAGGTGTCTTGGTTTCGGTAGCACAGCAAGCTGGGTTGCTGTTTTCCATTTGTGAATCGAGGGTGTGTGTGTGTGTGTGTGTGTGTGTGTGTGTGTTAATATTAATTAACCAGGGGAAAAAGTCAGAGAAGCCAAAACAAAATCTTAATGACTCATTGTTATGGGGGAGAATTTTAATCTGATTTATAGAATTTCCCTCTCCCTTTTTAATGAAAATAGTTTTATTGCTTTCACTGACAAAGAACATTTCTAACCAACTGCTAAAAAAAGAAGAAGAAAAAAAAGGAAAAAAGTTGGTACTGCCAAAGAGAAGTCCTACTGGGCCTAGTTAAGGAATAAAAAGAGGTTCATTTATAATTAAAATTGTTCCTCAGAGGCAAATTAACACATATGTTTTTAACCTAATTACTCTGCATACATGTGCGTGCGTGTGTGTGTGTGTGTGCGTGCGTGTGCGCGCATGCAGGTTAAACAACTACTGTATTTGCTTACTGTATTGATTGCATACAGAATTCTCTTGCTCAATAAGCAAAGGCAAAATCCACTTAGTTTCTAAAAGAGAAATGTCAGCTCATAGCGCGTGCCCCATCCATCACACCCCTCCTCCCTACCAGGGCTTTGAACCGACTGAAAAATAAGATACAGGAATAAGGTAAGTGGAGAACAAAATACTGCTTTTACTGGTGGCAAAAGTGACTGTGAAATGGAGCTTAAGAGTGGGAGCCAGCTGGACAAAAATCGTACACCTATGGATGAGGACAGTGGGGCGGGGGGGAGGTAAGGGCAGAGGGTCGGGTGGGAACCGGGTGGAGGGGAGCGATGAGGGGAAAAAAGAGGAACAATTGTAATAATTGAACAATGAAGATTTATTAAATTAAAAAAAAAAACAATGAGAGCTACATGGACCTCTGGCTAGCAAACCTGCAGGGTTAGCCGACCTCTCCATTCTAGGCTGGGCAGAGTGGCCGGGACAGGCTTGCAGGATGGGGCTTAGGTGGTGATGTTATCAGGGAAAGTGAAAGCTCTGAGAAGTGGCTCCTGTCGGTGGAGATGTGTGGGGAGTGAAAAGGAAGTGGACCTCGATGTAGCAGGTGGAGCTCAGGATTGACAGCCAGAGAGACTTTCAGCTCTGTCACTTACTGCCGGCCGAGCTCGGGCGCGATCTCTCAGGGCATCTGTTTCCTCATTTTAAAGAGTAGTGATCTGCCCGGCCGGTGTGGCTCCGTGGTTGAGTGTGGATCTCTGAGCCAGGAGGTCCCGGTTCGATTCCTGGTCAGGGCACATGCCCGGGTTGTGGGCTCGATCTTCAGTGTGGGGCGTGCAGAAGGCAGCCGATCCATGATTCTCTCTCATCACTGATGTTTCCGTCTCTCTCCCTCTGACTTCCTCTCTGAAATAAATTAAATATATACTTTTTAAAAAGTAATGAGCCCTGCTGCACTGGCTCAGTGGTCGAGCATCGATCCTGGAACCAAGAAATCACTAGTTCGATTCCCGATCAGGGCACATACTTGGGTTGCGAGCTTGCTCCACAGTAAGTGGCCTGCAGGAGGCAGCAGATTGAGGATGTTCCTCTCTCTTCGATGTTTCTCTCTCTCTTTCTCTCTTTCTCTCTTGTAATCAAGAACATATTAAGATAGTTTCTTTAAAAAGGAAAAGTAATAATCTACTTTGCGCGATTATTGTGAGGACTGGCCTTACATATACACATGCGTCTAGTAAGCGCCCAGAGCAAAGAAGGCATTCAAGAAGTGTCAGTGATGGTTACAGGTTGCAGAGTGTAAGAAACTTAGATAAATTATTCAAAGTGGACATGGCATGGGCAGTGTCCTGGATGTGTTCCCACCTTCCGCCTCGCTTCCCCGGTGGGTCATCCTCCAGCGAGTAGAGATAGAGACCTACATTGCCTTAGCAAAATGGGTTGGGCTTGCCCTGCAATTTGCTTTGTCATCCCTGGCGCTCCGATGATTGTGTGTGACTGTGCGGCGTCGCTTTCATTTTAGCAAAATAGACACTGTATCCCTGTGTCACTGGAGAAAACACTGCTCTACCCCCAAGCCTTGCAGCAAGGTTCCATCAAATTCCCTAGACCAGGCGTGGGGAATGTCCAGCCCGCAGGCCCAATAAGGCCCGAGGAATCATTTGGTCTGGCCCTGCCAAGGCATTAGGGGTGAGTTAATTCAATGTTTGGCCAAACAGAACAGGCTGCTTCTTAAACTGATCATTTTGTGCGGCCCGAGAATGATGTTGTCAATATGGCCCTTGACAGAAGAGGTTCCCCCCACTGCTGTGCTAGGTGCTCCGCTCTCTGCTTCCGGTCTCATCGCGTCTCCAGCGCCTGCATTTTGGAAATAGGGGCAGGCTCACAAGTTTGCTCCTGTCGGCCCTTGGAAAGCTGCCTGGTTCTGGAAGTTCCAGTCAGAGCCTTGTCGGGACTCATCTCTGCTCTTTTGTCACGTCCAGAGAAGGGCTCCTTTGCTTTCGGCTGACGTTCCCCTTGTTCAGACCCATCTCCTGCCAAAGTCTCTGTTTTTTCCCAAAGAAAACGCAAGGTGTTCTGAGTGATCGGTTGGTTTCTGCATGTGGGATGATGAGGAGTTGCTGTGAGGAGCCCAGCAGTGAGGAGGTGATGACCAGGATTGGGAGGGATGACCCAAAAGCAGCCCCCCGCAGCGAACAATTAACCATTAAAAATCGGAGCCCAGGTAGATTATATGAGTAACTCACTCAGGCCGAGCTTACAGTCTCATTAAAAATTAGTGATATTCTTTAAGAAGAGGAAGAAGAAAAAGATAAAAGTGTAAATTCTGAACAACTAATACACATGTATCAACAAATGAATCTAAAAGTCAAGTGAATTAATAAGCTGATGAACAGGATAAACTGGTGAATGTAACAGAATCACGGACATAGAGAGGGAATGGACTGACAATTCTTGGGGGGGAAATGGGTGTGGGAGGTGCAGCAAGACTGGACAAAAATCATGCAACTATGGGAGAGGACAGTGGTGGGGGGTGAGGGCGGAGGGTGGGATGGGTACCAGGTGGAGGGGAGCTATAGGGGAAAAAAAAAGGGAACAATGTAATTAATAAATTGAACAATAAAGATTAAAAAAAAATTAGTGAGTCTGCCCTGGCCTGGGGCTCAGCTATTTGAGGCATCGTCCTGCACACCAAAGGCTACGGGTTTGACCTTTGGTCAGGATGTGTACTGGAGGCAACTGATCAATGTTTTTCTCTCACATCAATCAACCTCTCTCTCTCTCTCTCTCTTTCTCTCTCTCTCTCTCTCTGTCTCTCTGTCTCTCTCTGTCATCTGTCTCTCTCTGTCTCTGTCTCTTTCTCTGTCCTCTCTAAAAAATTAGTAAAAACATATCCGCATATGAGGATGAAAAATTAGTGGGTCGGAAGCCAATTTTTGAGAAATGCATACCTATCTTCCATTGAAAGCATATGCCATTTCCTTTGCTCGACAGAATTAAGATTTGGATACCCATATTGTGTACCGATTATCAGTGTGCGACCACTGCTGGATTGGTTAGGAAAGATGAACATGTGTGCATGGCTGTAGGTCATTTTCTTTCATTTCCAAAGCCACAGAATGGATGGCCTGTGTTCGGTGCCCAGTTTGCCAGCGGCGGGGATGTGCGGGCATCCAGAACCTCTCTCCTGCGCCCCCTTCTCCCTGCCGCCCTGTCTGTGCTGTGGCAGGGCCGGGTCAGGTTTTGACATAGAAGCTCAGCCTGCTGTTTCTAGTTTGGGCAGCTTTGCATTTTGGACTTGCATTTCAGTTTCTTTCTTTTTTTTAAAATATATTTTATTGATTTTTTACAGAGCAGAAGGGAGAGGGATAGAAAGTCAGAAACATCGATGAGAGAGAGACATTGATCAGCTGCCTCTTGCACGCCCCCTACTGGGGATGTACCCGCAGCCAAGGTACATGCCCTTGCCGGAATCGAACCCGGGACCCTTCAGTCCGCAGTCCGACGCTCTATCCACTGAGCCAAACCGGTCTTGGCATGCATTTCATTTTCTTAGTTTTATCCCCCCGGTGAGTCATCGTCCTGAGCGACAGGATTCGTAGCGCTGCTGATGTGGCGGCTCCTGGGACCCAGTGTGGCCACGGCCTCCCGGGTCCCCTGCCCTGCACAGGGGACCCCTATGGCCAAGGGCTCTGGTTACTCTTTGTAAAATCATCATCACACACACGTGCAGACACAGAGACAGACACGTACTCATTGTCTTTTTCTTTTTTGAAACTGGGTTAGGGATATACAAATTTCCTTAGGTTTTTAGAATGACTTTTCCCCCTGTATATATACGTGTATGTGGGTGTGTATAAATTCATATGCATATAAATATTTAAAGTTATATCTACATATATAAAAGCCTAATATGCTAAGTGTCCGACTGATCAATTGACTGTTCCGTTGACCACTCGACCAGTTGCTGTTATGCCCACTGACCATGAGGGGGTAGACTCTCTGGCCCGTAGATTAGCTTGCTGCTGGGGTCTGTCTGATTGGGACTGGGCGAGATGGCCCCAATCGTCCTCAATCACCTGCCAGACCAAGGGACCCCACCCGTGCACAAATTCGTGCACTGGGCCTCTAGTATTTCTATAATATATAAAAGCATATCTATATATAATATGTAAATGTTTTACCTCTGTAGTCAAAGCTCAAGAAAAGGCCCCCTTTTGGGTCATAAGGTGACTACATGTTTCAGGTGGAAATGAGAAATTGGCAATCACTTCACTGCAAACTACCGTTCCCAAGTCAGAAAAAGAAAGGGACAAGGATATCAGTAATGACAGAGACTGTTTGCACAGTCAATCCTGTTGGGAGGACATTGAGCGCCCCCCTTCGCCCCCTCCCCCCCGTCTCCCCCTCATCTGACACACTGTGAGGATGGGCGAAGAGGCTCTAGAAGTAGAATCCCTGACCAAACTCCAGCTCCCCAAGCCTTGAAGCGGCTCCTGCAGGAGGCCCGCCCTCCACGCACCGTGTGCCATGGTGGTGGCTGGAGAGGCGGGAAGCCTGTCATTGGGGCCACATTCTTCTCCGGAAGAAGCCACAAGTCAGTTATTGTGGTTGGTGAGCTTTCATTTTGGGCGTGAGTTGGGGGTCAGTTTTGGGGGAAAGGAGGGTTTCCCCCTGGCGTTGGCTCCCTGCAATCATGGACTCACATCTGGGGGTGCCAAAAGCTGGATTCCCCAGGGAGTTCCCAGGGGAACCCGTGAGGGTGTCCTGGGACACTGGGCACTGGGAACCGGTTCCCCCTGGGACACTGGGCACTGGAAACCGGTTCCCCCTGGAACACTGGGCACTGGGAACCGGTTCCCCCTGGGACACTGGGCACTGGGAACTGGTTCCCCCTGGGACACTGGGCACTGGAAACCGGTTCCCCCTGGAACACTGGGCACTGGAAACCGGTTCCCCCTGGGACACTGGGCACTGGAAACCGGTTCCCCCTGGGACACTGGGCACTGGAAACAGTTCCCCCTGGGACACTGGGCACTGGGAACCGGTTCCCCCTGGGACACTGGGCACTGGAAACTGGTTCCCCCTGGGACACTGGGCACTGGGAACTGGTTCCCCCTGGGACACTGGGCACTGGAAACAGTTCCCCCTGGGACACTGGGCACTGGTAACCGGTTCCCCCTGGGACACTGGGCACTGGAAACGGTTCTCCCTGGGACACTGGGCACTGGAAACCAGTTCCCCCTGGGACACTGGGCACTGGAAACCGGTTCCCCCTGGGACACTGGGCACTGGAAACAGTTCCCCCTGGGACACTGGGCACTGGAAACCGGTTCCCCCTGGGACACTGGGCGCTGGAAACGGTTCCCCCTGGGACACTGGGCACTGGAAACGGTTCCCCCTGGGACACTGGGCGCTGGAAACCGGTTCCCCCTGGGACACTGGGCACTGGGAACCGGTTCCCCCTGGGACACTGGGCACTGGGAACCGGTTCCCCCTGGGACACTGGGCACTGGAAACCGGTTCCCCCTGGAACACTGGGCACTGGGAACCGGTTCCCCCTGGGACACTGGGCACTGGAAACCGGTTCCCCCTGGGACACTGGGCACTGGAAACAGTTCCCCCTGGGACACTGGGCACTGGGAACCGGTTCCCCCTGGGACACTGGGCACTGGAAACGGTTCTCCCTGGGACACTGGGCACTGGAAACCGGTTCCCCCTGGAACACTGGGCACTGGGAACCGGTTCCCCCTGGGACACTGGGCACTGGAAACTGGTTCCCCCTGGGACACTGGGCACTGGGAACCGGTTCCCCCTGGGACACTGGGCACTGGAAACAGTTCCCCCTGGGACACTGGGCACTGGGAACCGGTTCCCCCTGGGACACTGGGCACTGGAAACGGTTCTCCCTGGGACACTGGGCACTGGAAACCGGTTCCCCCTGGGACACTGGGCACTGGAAACCGGTTCCCCCTGGGACACTGGGCGCTGGAAACGGTTCCCCCTGGGACACTGGGCACTGGAAACGGTTCCCCCTGGGACACTGGGCACTGCAAACCGGTTCCCACAGCAGGGCCCCGCAGCTCCTCTCTGAGACTTGGGGAAGTTCTAGCCGCCTCTTTGAACTTCAGAGCTTCCTCTTTCTCGACTATGGATTCTGGAATCATAAGTCAGTTCTTACTAACCATGGCTGTGGCTATTTCCTCATCATCAGGGTCAGGGACCACTCTGGTCTGAGTTCCCTTTTCTCGAGCGGATCTCTTTCTGCCTACGGAGATCTCCTCCCTCCCTGCCTCTCTTCTCTTCCCGGCAATTGCTGATACTGCATTTTGTGCAAGGCATCCACAGTGTTATGTTCACCCACCATGTGCAGTTGGAGGAGTTTTATACTTTCTCTGATGTGATCCTCCTGACAAACGGAGGGAGGGATGGATGAAGGGAGGGAGGGAGGAAAGAAGGGATGAAGGGCGGGAAGGAGGGAGGAAGGGAGGGACATATTTCCAGAAGAGCAGAGTAGCTTTGGAAGAGGCTGTGGATTTGGGAGACATCTGGGGATTCAGATTCTTTTTGCATACATAATACATATATGACGTGGACAAATTGTTTCATCTTTTTGAGCCTTGATGCTTACGTCTATAAATCTACACTAATAAAAAAGAGAGATGCAAATTGACCATATCTTTGTGACACCCCACCAGCCAATCAGGAGTGAGTATGCAGATTAACCCAACAAAGATGGCAGGTTAATTTGCATACGCAGGTGTCAAGTGGCCGGGGGTGTCCAGCAATATTCCAGCTGTTCTGGGCCTCTGGGCAGCATGGGAAGGCAGAAAGGCAGCTCTGGTGGAGCGAAGGCAGAAAGGTGGCTCTGGGCCAGAGCAAATACAGTGCCAGCAACCAAGGGAAGGAAGGCCCACTCTTGCACAAATCTTTGTGCATCGGGCCTCTGGTTAGTAATAATAACAGTGTTGTCTTGGCATTTGGAAAATTGGAAGAAATGCTTCCAAACAATGGCTTGCATGCCCAACCAGTGTGGCTCAGTGGTTAAACATTGACCTATGAACTGGGAGATCACAGTTCCATTCTAGGTTCAGGGCACATGCCCAGGTTGTGGGCTCAATCCCCAGTGTCAGGGTGGGGTGGGGGGATGTGTAGGAGGCAGCCCAAATCAATGAGTCTCTCTGATCACTGATTTCTCTCTCTCTCTCCCCCTCTCCCTTTCTCTCTGAAATCAATTAAAATTGATATTTTAAAAAAGTGGCTTGCACATGGCTTAACTCCTAACAGTGGGTTATTGTTATTATTATCCCTTGATTATTAGTCTGATTTGGACGCAATGAAGACAAGTCTCAGCGAGTGGGAGGAATTTGCCAAAGAACACAAAGATAACCCCAGGAGGAGGCAGCACTGGATCGGTGGCCCCCGGACCCCAAGTGTCACTCACGGCCCCTCCTCACAGGGGCGCAGTGCTGGCCTCTTGGCGTTGCTGCGCCCCTGGTGTTCTTTCTGCACAAACCCCGCGTGGAGAGAGGCATTCTCCTGCGCTCTGAGTTGAATCCACTCCTTGGATTTGTATTTTTCCCCTCTGGACTTCTGTGACTTAAAGTGCACCCAACCCTTTTCAGTCTTCCGGAGTATGTGGTTCCATGGGTGGCGAGAGAACCATCAAAGGTGCTGCAGTTTGTCACCCTCAGGGAGGCGGTGGCTCATGGCCCCAAGCTGTCTGCACACACAGGTCGTGGGGGACGCTGGCTCACTTATTCTCTCTCTACTGTGTCCTCTTCCGCCCTTACTGGAGGCACATCGTGGTTTGCCCGAGATTTCACCCGGAATGCCTACAAGGTGGCATTCAGAGGCACTGACTGTACATCTTCCCTCTCCCAAGCAGAAGCAGATAAATAACAAACGCGCTTTCTCTTCAGCGGTGACAACAAACAAGGGACGTTCAGCTGGAGATGTCACGGTGTGTGGTCTGCAGTTGTTTATCTGAAGTCTGCGTTCAGTATTCAGCGAGGGGGGGGGCAGGAGTTGCTAACACTAATGATCCCTCCCCGTGGAGAGCTAGGGCCATTTCTACCTGTGGTGGCTCTGCCGGAGATGCTGGTGTGGGAGGCAGGAAAATGCCCCTCGTATTTGAAAATGCTAGAATTACCACTGCTTGAGCTAAGTTTGATCTCTTCGCCTTCAGAGGGAGAAACCCCCAGGTGCAAAGACCATTGGTGAGCAAAGAGTTTTATTTAAAATCTGTCTCTCTCCCCTCCCCACTCCTGCCCCCCACTCACCACTCTCTCTGGCAACTTCTTTTGACTTCAAGGGGCCAACAGTCCCGAAAACTTCCTTATGAAGACAATATTGAGAACCGTATCCAGAGCATCATGCTGTTTCCAAAGGTATTTTTTTTTTCTAGAATGGTTTAGAAATGTCTAGAAAAAATACGTGGAGGTACATTTGGGACTCTGAATCATTTCTGATTTTGGACACTGGGGAGAAAGACCTGGGGTTTCTGTTTAGAGAAAGATAAAGAACTCCAAGGTCTGCAAAGCATATGCATCCACATAGTCCCATAGTTATCCTGGCTGTGAGCACTAACTTGTACATGAAGGGACATATTGAGTAATATTTAAATTCGTTCTTATGCCAAATGATACGAAAAGGGTAAACGAGAGGGCTTTTCCTAGGATTCCTGGTCACTAACAAACTGCATGAATAAAAAAAAACAACATAGTTTGCCTCTTCAGTCATATCTTGCATATTTTCTTGAGTGATCTGAAGAATAAGGTCAAGTGCATAGTGCTTGATCAGAGTCAGTAAAAAAAAAAAAAAAAAGACCAGTGTCCTGACTCAGCAGGCAGGAGGAGTTTTCTTACTCGGCCTTTTTTGCTGTATTCAGGTCTTCACCTGATTGGACAAGGCCCACCCACATCTGGGAGAGCACTCTGCTTTCCTGTCTCCTGCCACAGTGTTATTCTCATCCGGAACCAGCCTCACAGACACACCCAGCGTCGTGTTTTACAGATGGCTGGGCATCCGTCGACACCTAAAATTAACCCTCAGAAGTGAATGCTATGGGCAGAAAGCCTGTGCTCCCCTAAAATTCCCATGTTGAAGTTCCAATCCCCAATATGATGGTTTGGATTCCTAGCTCTTTTATTGAGAACACCATTAAAAACGTATGCGTTTCCCGGAGGGTTGTTTCTTCAAGCCCTCTTAGTTGACAGAACAAGGGAATATATACATGCGTGTGCACATGGGTAGAGGTGACCCTCTGTATCTCTGTTAGGCCAAATATGGCGACACTGATACCTGCAACTATAACCTATGATCTCATTGGTCACTCCAGCCTCCTCCCCTTGTTTGTCTATAACCTCTCACTCCGTAGTGAGAAGCCTGGCCCCCACCACCCATCCATTTAATTTTGGTATCCCAGAATACATATATGGCGGCATCAGCATTATTAACGCTGTCCTGTGTAAAACAGCTTTAGCAACCAGAGCACAATGGGAAAAAATAGATTTCATTCATTTACTTTTTCTCCCAGTGAGCTTGTTTCGTTTATATTCTGTAATACAGTTAGATTCACAGTCTGCACTCCATCCTGGGATCCCCTGACCTCCTAGATGATTTTTTAAGTTCACATCCTTGAAGGTTGAGTGTTTATGCTATGAAGTTCTGTAGATTTTGACAAATACATAGTATCTCAGAGACAACCCGGGATATTCTTTTACGATAAACATTTTACACTAGAGGCCCGGTGCACAAAATTCATGCACAGTGGGGAGGTTGTTTGCCTTAGCCCCACCTGCACCCTCTTCAGTATGGGACCCCCTCAAGGGATGTCTGACTGCCCAGTGGGATCAGCCCTAAAAGGGCAGTCGGACATCCCTCTCACAATCCAGGACTGCTGGTTCCCAACCACTCACCTGCCTGCCTGATTGCCCCTAACCATTTCTGCCTGTCAACGTAATCACCATCTAACCACTTCCCTGCCAGTCTGATTGACGCCTAACTATTCCCCTGCCAGCCTGATTGCCCTTAATTGCCCATCCCTGCAGGCCTGGTCGCCCCCAACTGACCTCCACTGCAGGCCTGATAACACCTAACTGCCTTTTGTTGCCAGGCCTGCTCCCTTCCCAACTGCCCTTCCCTGCCAGCCTGATCATCCCTAATTTTTCTCCCCTGCAGGCCTGGTCACCCCCAACTGCCCTCCCCTGCAGGCCTGGTCCCCGTCCCCCCACAACTGTTCTCCCCTTCAGGCCTGATTCCCCTCAACTGCCCTCCCCTGCAGGCCTGGTCCCTCGAAACTGCCTTTCCTTGCAGGCCTGGGTCCCCCCTAGTTGTCCTTTTCTGCAGGCCTGATTGCCCCAAATTGTCCTCCCTTGCTGGCCTGATCATCCACAACTGCCCTCCCATGCTGGCCATTATGAGTAAGCCATTTTCTGTTCACATGGGGGCAGCCATCTTTGGCCACATGGGAGCAGCCGTCTTGTGTGTTGGAGTGATGGTCAATTTGCATATTACTCTTTTATTAGATAGGATAATATATCTACACTAATAAAAGAGAAACATGCAAATTTACTGTCCTCTGCTACACCCATCAGCCAATCAGAGTGAGTATGCAAATTAACTCTATAAAGATGGTGGTTAATTTGCATACACAGGCATGGAGCAAAGACTGACAACAGCATAGAAGGGAGCCAGCTGAGGCAGCGAAGATGGGAGCGAAGCCCTCTCTGGCCGTGGGAAGCCCTATTCTTGCAGGAATCTTCCTCTAGTGTGGAAGATTCCACAGGCCTCTAGTGTGTGTGTGTGTGTGTGTGTGTGTGTGTGTGTGTGTGTATCTTTACTTAAATTTTGCTATTCTGGATTCATGATTTTACTCACAAATAATATATTTATTTAGCAACCACATAAAGTATTTACTCGTTTAATATTCTTAGCATTCCTCTGAGATAGGTGCTGTTATTATCCTTATATTACAGATAAGGAAACTGGGACAAAGAAAGGTTAAGTAACTTGACAAGGTCACACAGCTAGCATGTGCTTATCAGCCAAGGCAAACGTGGCAAGTGCGGCCCTTTTGGTAGATGTTCATATCACACGGGTTCTTGGGTGAAGCCGAGCAGATCCGTGCGCCTTCCTGCATGTATGTTGTGCTTCGGGGACCAGGGCTGCAGGTACACAGCCAGCAGGAGCAATGCGATATGCTTTGAACAGTCTCGTCAGCAGTTGAGAAATTGGTGAGATAGAGTGATGTGCAGTTGCTTTGCTGAATAATTCACCAACCAAATCATTCAGAAAAGCAGCAAGATGTGAACTAGGAAGACAAGGGAGGACTGATAACAACCAGCGAGGCTGACTGCTGCCCGCCAGGGCTGGCGATGGTGAAAGGCAGGTCTGTGCCTCCAGGAGGCACACTTGGCCGTCCGCTCAGCTTTCTGCTTCCGACACCGAACGATGAGAGCCAGCGTCCGCTCATGTGGACCGTGACCTTGTCTTCCTCTTACTCGTCTGTTTATTCTGCACGAACGTGTAACTTACTGTCTAGGATGTGGAGCAGCCCTGGGTGCTAGGATTTCTTTTTTTTTAAAAACATATTTTATTGATATTTTTTTTTATTTTTACAGAGACGAAGGGAGACAGATAGAGAGTTAGAAACATCGGTGAGAGAGAAACATCCATCAGCTGCCTCCTACACATCTCCTAACTGGGGATATACCCGCAACCAAGGTCCATGCCCTTGCCTGGAATCAAACCTGGACCCTTCAGTCCAGGCCAACTCTCTATCCACTGAACCAAACCAAATAGGGCCAAGGGCTAGGATTCTATCATAGATTCCCCTAGAGCCGACCAGTGGTCTGCAAACTCATTAGTCAACAGGGCCAAATACCAAGAGTACAACGATTGAAATTTCTTTCGAGAGCCACATTTTTTAAACTCCTTCTAACGCCACTTCTTCAAAATAGACTCACCCAGGCCGTGGTATTTTGTGGAAGAGCCACACTCAAGGGGCCAAAGAGCCGCATGTGGCTCGCGAGCCACGGTTTGCCAACCACTGCCTTAGACCAGGGTGGGGGTGGGGAATGTCTGGCCTGAGGGTCCTAGAAGGCCCTGGAAATCATTTGTTCTGGCCCTGCCAAGGCATTAGAGGTGAGTTCATTAAATGTTGGACCACATAGAGCAGGCTAATGTTTAAATGGATAATTTTTATGGCCCACGAACGATGTTACAAATACCCAAACGGCCCTTAGCAGAAGAAAGGTTGCCCACTTGCCCTAGATCCTTGTTGCAAATTGCATGGCTTCTTATAATGATCACTTGGGACATAGTTTGCCGTTGGTAAAGGACTTTGCATGTTGTCTGTGTAATGTATACAACTCACTCTTAAGGCCAATGTCATGGTTACCTGTACCTCAGAGGTGAGGATCAGTGCATGGGAGGGTAAACCGTCCTGGTCAGAGTGTCTACAGTTCAGAATTCTGAGTCCACCTTCCCCATTCTTTCCCATCTTTTTCAGTTGTCTTCGTCTAACGTGCCACAAGGAAAGGGAAAAATCCGATTTAACTCAGAGAGCTGGCCCTGGTGCTAACCGTTCCATTAGTTTTAGTCATTTCTGCATTCTTTGTTCCATCTGTTATTCCACGTAGACATCTGCATGCTATCACTTGGGAATCAAAGACATTTGCCTTGCAGTGTAAGTTCAAGATGAAATGACCACTTCGAACGCTCATTTCTCTAATCTTGTTTAGTGCCGGCACTACACGCGCCTCTGCTGCACTCCGGGCTTTCCGAGTAACTTGTCTTAATTAACCGCGAAGAAAGCCCAGTGACCGGGCAAAAGAGCAGCAATGCCAGCTTTAGAATCGACTCAGACAGCAAATAGATGGAGCAGAGTTTTCTTCAGTGTCTTGTAGGGGACCTCCTAGCCTGGCTTAGAGAATCTCAGCCTATCTTAGAGAATTATACCGAGGAAATTGTGAAGTCTAGCTTACCATTTCTCATAGTTCAGATGCCAGATGATTTAAAAAATATGTTTTATTGATTTCAGAGATGAAAGGGGAAGAGAGAGAGAGAGAGAACAACGATGAAAGAGCATCATTGATTAGCTACCTCCTGTATGCCCCCCACATCGAGCCTGCAGCCCAGGCATGTGACCTGGGTTGGAATCAAACTGTGACCTCCTGTTTCATAGGCTAACATTCCACCACTGAGGCCACACCTGCCCGGCATGATTTTTTTAAAATTTCTTTACTGTCCTCATATGCCCTTTCCCCATTACCCCTCCCCCCATATGATTTTTTTTTTTAATTCCGGCGGTAATCACTACTAATTTTGCATTGTAACTCACAACCCCAAAAGCGCTTGCATCAGTATTTGGATGTTGATTGGACATCTCCAACTTCCTTCCAATCCTTAAGGTATATGCTGAGAGCTAGACTTCCCAGCGTCTTTGCCATTTCACCTAAATAAATGGGCCATCAGTTAGTGCATCAGATTTCTTTGCCCATTTTAGCAATTGAGTGGAATTTCCTGCCAGTCGATGGATGTGTTAGAGCGGCATTTGCTCATCAGAACATTCCCGATCAATGTGTTATGGCTAATTGACTTATATTGCAACGACCAGCTAGCTTCCTGGTCCTACCCTTTCTCTTGTGGTTGGAATTACGGTTCGTTTTCTACTTTTGGTACTTGGTATGTTAAAATGTTAAATGCATATTTTAAAACTCATCTTTTTCTGTAATCATTTCTGAAGTTAGTCATTGTATTATTCTCTGACCACTGAAAAAACTATATTTTTTATTGATTTTTTTTTTTACAGAGAGGAAGGGAGCAGGATAGAAAGTTAGAAACACCCATGAGAGAGAAACATTGATCAGCTGCCTCCAGCACACCCTCTACTGGGGATGTTCCCGAAACCAAGGCACATGCCTTTGACTGGAATCGAACCAGGGACCCCTCAGTCCGCAGGCTGACGCTCTAACTAGCCAAACTAGTTAGGACTGAAAAAACTTTAGAATTCTACCTCCTTCTATTATCTCTACCATGTCATAATCTATTAGTATAATCTTTTATTTTCATTAATTAATGAAGATTATACATAACTATTAAGAGTATCATTTATTTTGGAGGTAACACATCATCTTCCCTGTTATGTAATTAATTTTTTGATTTTCCTTTATGCATGCTTGAGTGATTCAGAGCAAGTTTGGTGTGATAAACCATTTGCATTCTGGCCTGGCCAAAATATTTTTTTCCTTTTTTGATATCCAGAGTATCCCCCCAAATATATGCACACTTTAAGCTGATAGCTCAAATTTGAAGATGAAATGTATTTTAATAGACACTACCTTTATAATTATTCCAAGTGTGTGTGTACATTTTTGGGGACACCCTATACCTTTTTTTTTTTACCCTTGACTGCATATAGAATCCTAAAGTCCAAATATCTGCTCCTGAAACTTCAAATGTGTTGCTTCTGATTTGTAGTCATTTTCTAGTGATGCTGGTGAAAACTGAACGTAAAGTTTTAAAAGGGATGTCTGTTCATTTCTTTGAGAATTTCATACTTTTGTTGTTATCCCTGGAATTCTAGTTTGGCAAGGCTGTGTTTTATATGAGTCATTTAAAATTTTTTTTCACTTATGCATTTTTTAACTTGTTACTCGGTGTGCTTTTCAGTATAAAGAGCCATGACCTTCTTCATGCCAAAGACTTTCCCCACCCCCCCTGGAATCAACTGATTAATTCATCTTTACCTTTCATGTCTCTGTGTCTTGGAACTCTCACTAAATGGAAGTTGGGCTTTCTAAATTAATCCTTCAGCATTTCGCATAGTGCCTCTAAAGTACTGGGTACCATAAAATCACTTAAATTAAAAATTCTCCCAGCAAAGAACACAGTGCCTCATCTTGATGGGCTCACATGTGAAGAGTTCAGGGCGCAGTGAGTGTATCTGGAAGACAGAGCCAGACTATGATACTTGGAAGTGGGATTTAATGTGAAAGCAGTGACTAAGGCGATTTAATGTGAAAGTTCTGACTGAGGCGTCCAGAACTCTGGCGAGGTTCTGATGGCAGAAATCGCCGGGTTAGAATAAACGGCCTGGGCCGAGGAGTGAGAAAAGACACAGCTAGAGGGTTTTGCACAGCAGATACAGAAATGTAGGTACTTTATGAAGAGGAGCCACAGGATGGAGATCGTTCCTAAGGCACCACAGAAAGTTGCATCTGGTTAGTTGTATGGGTGACTCAGTTTGGAAGAGAAAGGTTGAAGGGTGATCAGTTAGGAGCCTTGATGAGATATGAGAAGCGTTAGGACCAGCGTGATGCCATTAATAAAGGAAAGGAGAGATGGGCTGGAGAAGGGAGAGAGAAAGGAAATAGATAAGGATATGGCCATCGGGAAAAGGCGATACAAGGAAAATCCGAAGCTTATGAGAAACAGAGGCAGTCAAAAAGAGGGCTTATTTTGGCGGAAAGATGATTTCAACTTCCGATGTATTGAAGTTCCGGTTTTTGTAGGCCAGCCCCTGGAGGAAATCCAACAGGCACATGCAAGCGGGGTGTTAGCAGACAAGGGAGAGCAACCCTCCTCGGCCACAGTGTGAAGGATACAGGTGCCTCTAAGATATGTTTCCCCCCTTAGGGGGCTTACAATCGATCCATGACGTCAAGGTAACACTTTATGGCTAGCAACAGTAAAGAGAAAATAAATTAGGGCTACATTGGGCAAAACTCTTCCTTTGTTGTAAGCATTTAGAGGAAGAGGGAATTAAAATTTCTTGGGGACATTGAGAACTTGAGCTGGCCTTTGGAGGGTAGGGAGATCTAGCATGGGAAGGTTGGCATGGATGCTCACTTTTAGAATTAGCAGGTACCCAGAAGCTTTGGTCTTTATGAGTAAACGCCTTGACAAGTGATTAGCCCTGTTGAAAGGCAGGTGCGGGATGCCCATGCACTCTGGGCGCTCTGCTCTGTGGCCAGCTTGATGTCATAGGCCCGTCCTTCCTCCTGAATCGGATGTAGGTCTGCGGCTCCTTGGAACTGTGGCTGGCACAGGGCCGCTATTTCAGCAGCCGATGCAAACTGTGCAAGTGCAGGAATCTGTGTCCCTGTAAGCAGGATGGTGCTTAATCCTCCTGAAAGTAACACACGGCAGGTTTCACAGTCTGTAGGTGGTTTTGTTTCCCAGGAAAATCTAACGTGCATTTGACAGCTAAGAACCCTCAGGATTGGCACCAACAGACCAAAAAAAGTCCTTTCTCAACAGAGGACAGGCTGGCATCTCGCCTCACTTCCCCCACATTATCCTCTCCCTGCTTTCCTGGAAGAGGGAGGAGAATGCATGATTGTGTGTGTGTGTGTGTGTGTGTGTGTGTGTGTGCATGCGTGTGTGAGAGAGCTGTGACATTTGCTCTGAGTCCTGTGTTGGGAAGCTGGGTTTCTCCTGGAGTTCTCAGTGATTTCGGTGGGAAGCATAAACCGTCCCAGTCCCTGCTCCTCTGGCCAGCCTGGAAAGGGATATTCTGGAACCGCTGACTCTGCAGATGGAGACTTGCCCCCGTCTTTTATGACTCAGCTCAAATGTCATTATTTCCAGGGAACTTTGGCTCTCCCGCCCCTCTGGTCCCAACCCGGGCTCTGCCCAGTGCCTCTCCACTCTGTTCCTTCAGCTGAGTTTACAGCCCTGACTTTCTGTCTGCTCATTGTTGGCTGAATTATTAGTCGACCTTGAGCTTCTTGAATGGGTAGGGCTGGTATAGTCATCTGTAGATGCCCAACGCTAAGGCCTGTGGTTGGCTATTGCAGGCCCTTAACAAAGGCTTGCTGAATGGCTGGATGAATGGATGGATGGCATTAGCGATGAATGAATGGATGGCTGAGCTGAGGGATGGCATTAACGCATGGGCTCGGCCACATTTGGTGTCCACATTTTGTTTATATCCACATTCGCGAATGAGCTCATTATTGTTACTCATTCTACATCATGGTGTGAAACATTTCCATTAAGGGAAGAATCCTAAGTCTGACATTCAGATAAACTTGGGCCAGCAGCCACATGGTGGCGCGTAGCTTGGCCTCAAGGCATCGAAACTGCACCCGCTCTGGTCTGGTGGACACTTGGACGGATTGAGATACAAGTTCTGAGTACACTTGTCACTTCTGTTCCTCACCGATTGGGAATTGTCATCTGGGCTGTCCCTCTTTGGAGGCCCTTGCCCCGGGCTGTGGTGTCCTTGGTACCTATGCCTAAAAGAAGAGGTAGCCCTTCTCTCAGGCACGTGACTGGCGTGGCTTGATGCGGACTCCAGCTCTCGTTGCCTCACCCTCCCTTTCTGGCCATCTTTGTGCAGCACCCACGTGTTTAAGCTTCCTCAGTGGGCCTGCCAGCCTCCCACAAATCCTTGGGGCACCGCTCAATGACCCTCCATCCCTCTCTGCTTTCTGGGCTTCGGGAACCCTCCCGCTGATGTAGGGTTAACTATAGAGCCTCAGAGTTTGCTCCTCACAGGTTGTTGGGGACAGAAACCTGGTTCTTCCAATGTCTCAGTGCCCTCAGGCTCTGCCCATGTGGTATCATCTTTACCAGGGACTCATCCAAACCAAACGGAGGCATTTTCCTAAACACGCAGAGAGGTGTGCTGCCCGCCGCACGAAGTAGAAATGCCTGCAGCCAGGTTCCAAGCACTCTCCTTTTTTTGGTTAATTTCTCCAGAGTCGTATACTAATAGCTCCTTTAGAAAACAGAGACTCAGTGGATTGAAAGAACCTTCTCAGCTACTTCTGCTCCTAATTCCTACTAAAAGGTGGAACTGGAATTGATAGGCCTGCGGACACTTCAGGGACATGGGCGAGGGCTTCAAGGGCAGCCTGCTTTCTGGGGGAAATGGTGAGAACCAGCCTTCACTGAGTGCGGTCACCAGCCCCCTGTGGCCCTGCTCTTTCCTGGCCTCCACTGACACCCTGGGTTTATGGTAGGACTTTCTAATGCATGGCTTAGTGCCGTGATGGCGAACCTATGACACGCGTGTCAGCACTGACACGCGTAGCCATTTTCGATGACACGCGGCCACAGGCGGTTGCCTACAGAGAAGTATGGGACCGCATGCCAAGAAGGATGTTTCATCCTCAGCTACTGTACGGCCATAAAAATAATCAAGTATCCTGATGTAGTAATCTACAGTAGTTTGGAATTAAATGATTTCCAATGGATGCTAATTGATAATTTGGAGATGTAACTTGCAGAATTTCAAGACAGCATCTGGGCTCAGGTGTTTGTTGAGTTGAGGTCAAAGCTTGAGAATCTAGAAAGGTGCTGCTTGGAGAATCAAGAGGAGTGCCACTACGAACAGGAAATTTGGAGTCCCTGAAAGTGATTACCAGACACTTTCAGCACCCTGAAAAATATAGCAATGGCTTTACTCACAATTTTTCCCTCTCCGTACTTTTGTGAGACCTTATTCTCAGCGTTAAATAATATCAAAACCAACAAAAGAAACAGATTGACAGATGAAGTTAGTAGTGCTTGCTTGGGCTTGAAGTGTACAAAATACCAACCTTTCAATTGAAGGTTTATCCAATGAAATTCAGCAACAAAGAGTCACTAATAGGTTAGTTAAAGAATGCCCCCTTCCCCTCACTTATCTTAGTTCATGGCACCTCACACAAGTTAAATAATATCAAGACCAACAAAAGAAACCAACTGACAGATGAACAAAGAAGTCACTAAGCAGGTAAGTTAAATAATTAGTTTTTGGTTTAACAAATACAGTTGTATATCACAATTATACATTTTTGTTATTTAAACTATAAATATCGCAAAATTGTGGTGTTTTTTCTCTCGAAGTGACGTACCAACTGAGTTATGCTTGGTTTTTTGGCTAATTTTGACACACCAAGCTCAAAAGGTTGCCTATCACTGGCTCAGTGGTTGAGTATTGACCTATGAACCAAGAGGTCATGGTTCAATTTCCCAGTCAGGGCACATGCCTCGGTTGCGTGCAGGCTTGATCCCCAGTGGGGGTGCGTGCAGGAGGCAGCCAATCAATGATTCTCTTTCACCATTGATGTTTCTATCTTTCTCTTCCTCTCTGAAATCAATAAAAATACATTTTTAAAAAGTATCCCTGAGCTTCTGTAGTACATAAGGAAAGGGCAGTGACACTCAGGGGAACGTCCCAGGCAGCAATAGGCCTGCAATCTTAATGGCCTCGCAGCATTATGGCTAAACATTGTCACAAGGACCACTCGTTTCATTAACTAACTACGAAGAAGTGTGTCTATGGAATGTTGAGCCCAGGGCACATTCGCAAAAGGAAGCAGAGAAAGAAACAAAATGAAAAGCAAACACTCTTTCCAGTATTTCCAAGACTCTGATGTTTGGCACTGGTTGTCAAAGAAAAAAAAAATAAGATGGAAGTACTTGGGACACATAATGAAAGCTTGTGAGCCAGCATGAAATTCCAGCTGCTTTTATTAAAAGATTTTACAGGAATCCGTAGGGACACTGTTGAGACCATTTTAATTTCGGTTCTCCTCAAATGGCCCCGCATCACCCCCTGATTAGTAGGTTTCTTGGACTGTGAGGAAATGACTTCTTCTTATGGACTTGATACTTGGGGGATGACACTCTCCAAAGGACAGGACAAAGAATGAATTGCTCTTTTTGTGAGTGACACAGGCAGTCCTCCCAGAACTCACACTTAACAGATGCTCTTTGATGAGGATAACTAGCTGTGATATTGGGACACAGACATTTTGTAAGACCTTATCATAGTGAGAAAGTTGTTTTATGTGTTTACATATCTAATTTTTAAAAAAATATGTATTTTTGTTGATTTCAGAGAGGAAGGGAGTGGGAGAAAGAGATAGAAATATCAATGATGAGAGAGAATCACTGATCGGCTGCCTCCTGCGTGGCCCCCATTGGGGATCGAGCCCACAACCCGGGCATATGCCCTGACTGTAAACTGAACTATGACATCCTGGCTCATGGTTTGATACCCAACCACCGAGCTACACCAGCCAGACTACATATATAATTTTTAATTCATTTCTATTCTCCTCCTAAAACTTGAATCCCCTTACCTATTTTGTAACTAATGCTAAGAGTTTTCCTTTGGGTGATTCATGCGCAAGTGGATGTTACCCATAATAGAAAGGAGAAGGGTTAGGTTGTGGAGTGCAGAAGGCCATGAGTTTGGGTCATCTGTAATTGATCTGTTTAGTTAGTTCACTAGTTTTAATGAACCAACTGATTAAAATAGAGAATTTGCATAAAGAGCCTTGAATATAGGTGTGCATGTAATAAGCATTGAAATAGTCATGCTCTTCTTTCTCCCTTTGGTACGGTGAAGTGCTCATGCTAACGATCTTTGCCAATTTATTCTTCAACACAGCATTTTGAGAACATCAGTGGCAACCAGATGAGCTTTTGATGAAGTTAATATATCACCTCATTTATTTATTCAGTAACACTGATTAATTCCAGACAGAGTGAGCCAAAGTAAAACACTTTACTTGGTATAGTGATTTCTTTAGTCCCGAGACTTAAGTTCTTTGGATTTTAACTTAAAAAATATCTAGTTTTCTGAACATACAGGGACTATCTCTGAGAGTCAAGTGATTCAAAACATATGGAGGGGGGAAAACTAACATACAGTCCTGTTGTCAGTTGACTGGTATGATTTATTTCTTCCTTTGGTGGACATATTTTTATGTACCATGCAAGGTTCTGATTTCAGTAGGAAAGGTTTGCCGGCTTAGCTTTGAATTTACATCAAGAAGAGTTAGAGGGAAGGTATGTTCTGTGTGGTTTTTTAAAAAAAATTTAGGCTTGATTTATATTTATTGACTTAATGTACTTATTAGTAAAAACTTCCTTACTTTCAAAAGTGTTCCAGGAGGTGCAAGAAGTGTTTGGGTGATGTGTTCCATGGGCTTTCCTCAGAAATAGTGGTTTTGTGGCTCCTTTGGAAAGGTTCTGGAAAGTACTCTTCTTCACCATTTCCTTTTCACGCTCGGGATTCCTTGTGAAGGCCTGGGGCAGTGGTCGGCAAACTCATTAGTCAACAGAGCCAAATATCAACAGGACAACCATTGACATGTCTTTTGAGAGCCACATTTTTTCAACTTAAACTTCTTCTAATGCCACTTCTTCAAAATAGACTCGCCCAGCCCGTGGCATTTCATGGAAGAGCCACACTCAAGGGGCCAAAGAGCCGCATGTGGCTTGTGAGCCGCAGTTTGCCGACCACGGGCCTGGGGCGCAGCAGAGCCCAGCTGTGCGAAGGTTTGCTATGATGAGTGGAAATGACGGGGTGGGCGAGGCCAGAAGGAACAGACAGTGAATGCCCACTTCCGCAGCAGGCACCGACGTTGGCAGTGCCATGGCTAACTGGTGAAAACCCGGCCTCATGAAAAAGGACTTCCCATTTCCAACCTGTTATGAGAGTCAAATTGTGCAAAGATGGGAGAGACAGTGCTTGGAGTAACCCTCGAGGAGGCCGGTGCGAGGAGTGAAAGCATTTGTCTCCCCCACTCCACTGGCGCTTGTATGAAACAGCTATGTAATCCCAATCTTAAACCAGCACAGCCTGGAAGGACTGAGGACAGAAACTCCCGAGGCTTATGTTTCCGTCACCCACAGCTGCTCATCAATAAGAAAGAAGCAACTGTTCCAACAAGCGCTCTCTCATGACAATACAGGGCATTCAGGCAGAACCGGGGAAAAAAGAAACCCGGCCACGGATTTGTGCGCACTTGTGCCGGGAATTTGGCTCAGCGCGTCGCCTGATGAAAACCAGGAGCGCCAGAAGCTT
Organism: Antrozous pallidus; assembly: GCA_027563665.1. NCBI lineage: Eukaryota > Metazoa > Chordata > Mammalia > Chiroptera > Vespertilionidae > Antrozous > Antrozous pallidus. Next base: position 4,928,105 of record CM050530.1, read on the forward strand.
GTTGTTGTTAGACCAAGTTAACCTGGAGCCCACTCATTCCCACCCCCCGACTGTTTACCATTAGGATCCTTGGTGGTCCTAACGCCTGCAGCGTTCTGCCATCTGCTGACCTTGCCATGTGCCAAGTTGGTCATTCAACTGCTTATCAACAGAGTCTAAGCCACGGGAGACTTTCTGGGGAGAAGGCGTGGTCAGTTGGAGGAAACCCCGGGTGAGAAATCTGCCACATTATTTCCCGGGTCCCTTTGTGACCTGGGGAAACTCACCTGGCCTCCTCATGCCCCCCCTTTCTCACCTGTACACATTGCCAACCTGGCTCCCAGAAGCGCTGTGATCTGAAGTGCCAGCAGTTTTCTCTGTCCACCCTGTACTCCTCACGCACCCACCTCCTCTGGGACTCTCCACCTGCCGCTCTTTATGCACAGCTTGATGTATTTTTTTAAATATGTTTTATTGATTTTTTTTTTTTTTTACAGAGAGGAAGGGAGAGAGAAAGATAGTCAGAAACATCGATGAGAGAGAAACACTGATCAGCTGCCTCCTGCACACTCCCTACTGGGGATGTGCCCGCAACCAAGGTACATGCCCTTGACTGGAATCGAACATGGGACCCTTCAGTCTGCAGGCTGACGCTCTATCCACTGAGCCAAAGCAGTTTGGACACAACTTAACACTGTTTTGAGGTGCTGCACAAAAGCCAGCTCTGCCCTGGGACAGTTCCTATTCTTCCGGGTTCTTTGAAGGAAGTCATATCTACCTCCTCTGAGCCCATTCACATGTTCTCTCTCTTTTCTTTCATGATCACGTCCGTGTTACTGGTCACTTTCTCCATTTTGGCAGCATTCTCAGGAGCATGTAAGATGTTCCTGCGGGCTGGCTCTGTTGCAGCTTGGTTTATCTGGGGGCCAGAGGCAGAGACTGGCAAGTTTTATTTGCCACCCTTCTGTTTTCATCAGTCCATGGTATTTTGTGGAAGAGCCACACTCAAGGGGCCAAAGAGCCGCATGTGGCGGTTTGCTGACCACTGGTCTAGTTGGTGTTACTTAAGCAACAGTTCACCCCCTGCCTGATGTGTGCGAGAGCCAGCAGTCGAGTACTGGGAATACACAGGTGAGGGGACTGACCTGGACTCAGAAAATGCCAGCTACACACAGATAATAATACAACAATGTGGGGCATGCAATGTAGGAGACATGAATACTGCATAAGCCATCACACACACACACACGGACACACACATACACAGATACACGCACGCACACGCACACGCACACGCACACGCACTCACACACACGACTTTTGTTTGATCTTACCCAAAGAGAATTGTATTTTACTTATTATCCTGAACTGGTACCTATCTTTTGTAATTTTCCTCTATTCATGTAAGTGTTTTCTCATTGTTTGCTTAAAAATTGCCACATTATATATTCTTTTCTTTTTTTTTAACTTTTCTCGCTTAGTAATTTCTTGCGTAGATCTCTCCTAAATCAAGGATGCAAAAAAGTCTGGATTATTATAATAATCCCCTTTTAATCATTTCTTTGTTTCTATCATTAACTCCAAGTTCATTTCCATTCCACTGGAAAGGAATATTGAATAGTAGCTGTTTTCCAGCTCGAGTTATTGCTGATTAAAATTAAATATTCAGTTCCACCCTCAGATTGATTCTTTCAATTAGGCAAACTAGCATATTATTTGGAAATTTTGTGGTAAATGCTGGCCTTCCCTTACAATTTTGTTCTTGAAACATCTGTGTATGGAGGAGACAAATAAGTCCTGAAATAATTCCACAAATAATATTCAGTTGAAAACTGCCAGCTCAGCCTAATTTTTGCAGCCACATTGCACAAATTCTGCTTAATTAATCTCACTTGTGTTTTTCTCTTTTCTTCGGTCACTTTCCTCTTCCCAGAGAAAATGGGATTTTTTTACAATGTTCCCTTTCCTCCCTCCATGTAGCCATAGGTCAGTGGTCGGCAAACTCATGAGTCCACAGAGCCAAATATCAAGAGTACAACGAATGAAATTTCTTTGGAGAGCCACATTTTTTCGACTTAAACTTCCTCTAATGCCACTTCTTCAAAATAGACTCGCCCAGGCCGTGGTATTTTGTGGCAGAGCCACACTCAAAGGGCCAAAGAGCCGCATGTGGCTCGCGAGCTGAGGTCATTGCTGACTCCATGCTTCCCTGTGCGAGTTCACCAGGATCCCCCTACACATGTGCCTCACTTCCTCAGCCCGGGGGCAGTTAGCAAGTGGAGCCTGACTTTTCCACAAGGTGGGCAATCTTTCTTGAACTTGAATTCTGGGAATCACCAGTTATTTCCCCTAGTCTGGATTGTCTGGGGTAGAACCTAATTGTGATTGGGAGCCTGGGGACATGGCAGGAAGCAGGACCAATCAGAGAGCAGCATCTCTCTGTATGTTTAACTCGCCTTCTGTGAGCAACCATTCTTCCTGTTGCATATTTAGTTATGTGTTTGCTCCTTGAAGGCGGGACAAAACAGAAGGCGTCCCGTCAAGAGTCGCTGTGAGTCCCCTAGAACAGCGGTCGGCAAACCGTGGCTTGCGAGCCACATGTGGCTCTTTGGCCCCTTGAGTGTGGCTCTTCCACAAAATACCACCTGCGGGTGCGCACGTACAGTGCGATTGAAATGTTGTGGCCCACGCACAGAAGGTTGGTTTTCGGCTCTGAAAAGAAATTTCAATTGTTTTACTGTTGATATCTGGCTCTCTTGACTGTGAGTTTGCCGACCACTGCCTTAGAACCTTCTGCAGTACTGTAGATGTTCTCTCTCTGCCGTCCTCCATGGCTTAGCCACGTGCGTCTACTGAGTGTGTGAAACTGGCCAGAGTGACTGAGGCATAGAGTTGTAAATACCGTCCCATTTAAATTTAAGTCAGAGTAGCCCCATGTGACCACCGTACTAGACTGTCTTGACCGTGAACTAGGCTGTTGGCCGTGCGGACAGAACCCCAACACCACAGAAGTGAGCGAGTGAACGTGGGAGTGAAGCAAAGTCAAAATCATGGCAGGTTTTAACACTGCCTTTTCCATCTTCAATGTGCACCCCCAGCCGCCCCCAGCACGCGCCTGGCAGGCTGGCTTCAGTGTGTGTTGGGGGGGCCTTCGGGAGCCTCCAGGCACTGCTGAGGCGTCTTTGCCGTCACAGAGGGGAGTCAGGGGAGCAGGGCAGGCTCATCCTCAGCCTCGCTTCACCCCTGCACAGGGCCCTGCCTTCCTCCGGGCGCAGGGGAGCCATCGGGATGCCAAGGACGTTGGCATGGTCCCCCGAGTCACCAGGAAGCAGCAAACCCTCGCTGGGCGCGTTCCCTGCCCGGGAGGACATCCTGGACACGCTGTGACCTGAGCGAGCACATGTTTCCCTTGTCGCACAAAAGCCCTCTGTCGGCCGCACGGCCTCGCTAATCCAGAGCTCTCGCGGAGCCTGACTCGGTAGGTAGTGAGTAAAGAACAGGTGCCCTCCCCATTCCTGCGGCCCGCGCTGACGGCACGTTCCCCGGGCTGGAGGGGGCCTTCGCTTCAACAGGGGATGTTCCCAGTGGCACAGTTTTTGGGAAAAAAAATATTTTATTGATTTTTTTACAGAGAGGAAGGGAGAGGGATAGAAAGTCAGAAACATCGATGAGAGAGAAACATCGATCAGCTGCCTCCTGCACACACCTCCTGCTTGGGATGTGCCCACAACCAAGGTACATGCCCTTGACCGGAATCAAACCTGGGACCCTTCAGTCCGCAGGCTGATGTTCTATCCACTGAGCCACACCGGTTTCGGCCACCCAGTAGCACTCTGATCCGTGTCTATCAAAAAGTCCCTCACCTTGGGTAACACAGGAGGTCGCAACCCACGTGCCTCAGTTCTCTATTTAGAAGCGGACCGGAAAGGCCTGGCGGGGGAAGTCCAGGTCACTCTCAACAGCGTGTGAGCAGGGCGGCACCGGCTGCTGCTGCAGACCCGCAGGTAGAGGAGGCCCTCAGCAGGGATGCCATTCTCCAGGCTGCAGAGCGAGAAAGGCCTCCCGCCCTTTTTCAGTCCGACACCAGCATTTCAACCGCCTCACGCACGTCTGCGTGCCCCCTGCCGCCGGCTCAATGCCGGGGCTCAGTGCGGGGTCCCTGGGAAAGCTGCCTTGTCCAGGGCGGGGCCGAGCTACCCCAGGGACCTTGACGGCGTTAGTCAGCAGGAACAGAACATTCCAGCAGATGAAGCAGGTCGTATTTTTGGTTTTAATAATGTTGTGGAATAAAGTAGTTGCTTATGCAGTTTTATTCCACCGAATTTCTGTACCTTTTCAGATGTCTCTGGTTCCTTGCAAGGGAACCCTGAAATGAAGCCACAGGTCGGTCCGTGGGGATTGGATGTCCTGGGAGAAGAGCGTTCTGCCTGAGACAGAAAAATGATCAATTGATATAAATATATTGGGGCCAGTTGCTTATATGCTTGGGCAAATACTTCATATCGCACACAAAAATAATGTATATTGCAATACAGTCTTTTAAAAAAAATATATTTTATTGATTTTTTACAGAGAGGAATTGAGAGAGAGACAGTTAGAAACATCGATGAGAGAGAAACACTGATCAGCTGCCTCCTGTACACCCCCCACTGGGGATGTACTCGCAACCAAGGTACGTTCCCCTGACCAGAATCGAACCTGGGGTCCTTGAGTCCACCGGCCGACGCTCTATCCACCGAGCCAAACTGGTTTCGGCTGCAAAACAGTCTTTAAAAAAAAAAATACAGTTTCAGAAAAACAGTTTCCTTTCTGCATGCTCAGCATCTGCTGTCATGGCGCCTGCAGCGGCCAGTGCACTCATGTCAGGCACCTCGGTCCCCAGGACGCTGAGCCTTGGCCCATTGAGGGGCGTGGAGGCCCCTGGTTTCAGCAGCAGGACCATGAGGACATTACACACGCGGCGATTCTGTAGACACCAGGGCCACGAAACCAGGGGAAAGGAAGAGCAGGCTTGCTCTTGACCACGTATATCCTCAATTTAATAAATTTTATACGAAACACAGGTGCTTTCCCTCCTGACCTCATCCTTTGTCTGGCCCGATTCCCAGACTCCATCCGAGGTAGAACCAGCCCTAGGTGAGGCGGCTGTGCGATTCAGCGCTGTTTCTTCCACCTGCACGTGGGTCTTCGCTTTCCCTTCGTTGCCGGGAGGCAAGGACACTACTGTCTGGGCCACTGGGAAACATGATCAAGGTCCCATTGTGTTCTGAGCATGCGCCCTCCACCAGAGGTTGCCATTATGCAAATTACCCCCCCTCCCTCTGCAGCTTCCCGTTTCTTTAACCTGCACTTCCATCTGCATTTTATTTCTGTTGACATTCCTTGACACATGTACCCTTTCCAATAGATTCTGCCCCCCCGGCAGCCCAAACCCACCAACTCAATATTGTATGTTCGCGTTGTGACTAGAGCTTTCGCCTCACCTTCAGAACAAATGGCCAGGCCTAGTTGAGTTGGCTGAGGAGGGCAACACAAGAGAAGGTTCTGGAAGCTGTCAGCTTCCCCCTTTCTCCCAGGCCTGTTTCTCTCCTCACAGCCCTCCCCTTCCGAGGGAGGACCTGGAAAAGCAGCAGAGAAATGGCAGCTTACTGTCAGGGCGATGTGCAGGATTCTGGGTCACAGGCAGCAGTACTGGGTCCAACTTCCACGTTTTCATTTGGAGAAAGTTAGAAACGTAGGTGGCCTTCCCAGCATCATACACCTAGACCCGAAACTCGAGTGAAACAACAAGCTCACTTCCAGAAAATTCGGATGCGATGTATGCAGCAGCCTCTGGAACACACAAGGTCAGTCTCTGGACTGGAGTGTGGGGCTAGCTGCTGGGCCTTGTGCTCCTTAGCATACTGCTCATTATGCCAAATATTAAAGTCACTGTATGCAAAGGAAGAGCGTTATTTTAACTTCACAAGCTGACGTGTAGTCAGCTAAGCATCTTGATGAAATCGTCACTTAATATTCATGACAACTTGGTGAAGTCTGAATTGTCATTCTGCTCTTGAAATTTAATTATCACAGGGTGATTGGCTTTCGCACAAACAGTGTTAACTGGTAAAAGAAGGACTCAGATGTGACTCAATCTCTCCAGGGGCCCAAACAGAAGAGGTTCCTCTAATTCACACCAAAGATGCCTCACCGGAGGTTTCCAGAAAAATCAAGTCACCGAGCACCGGCCCTCCCTCTCGGGGGGACCCCAGTTTGAGGAGACCACGGAGGATCATGTTCTCTTCAACAGTTAGAGCTTCAGATGTCGAAAAAGACATTGGAAGCCAAGAATGAAGTCATACTATATTAGTAATTTTTTTTTTTTTAAAAAAACAAGAGTCCCCATTTCTGGCATTTTTATTTACAATAATTAAATTGGAATGCTCCCAAATTAGTTCAACCAAAATGAGAGGATTGAGGATCCATTTGAAAGGAAAATATAAGTAAGCAGGAATTCTTTCCCGCCTAATTGTAAGCCATTGGTAAGGTGTCAGGGAGTGTATGGAAGGCTCCTGACCCAGCTCCAGAGGCATCCGAGTTCCCCCCTCCTCCCCCTCTGGGGATATTCCTGTAATCCGTCTTCCCATGCTGGAGCGATTCAGTTTCACACACATGTTTGCCCATGATGTCTCCAGGATAATGCCAACCCGCCCGTCAGAACCAGAAAGACAGACACGCTGCTTTGGATGGAATTTTATAGGTTGTCCCCCGCGCAAGTTAAATTCCTGCAAAATTGGAAACTTAAGGGTGATTTGTTGTGGTTTATCGTTTTACGGGCACAGAGCCGGAAGGGATCCTGGGTCCCTGGGGCTGCTCAGTTTTATGTTGTAGCATGTTGTCGTAGGGGAAGGAATGAAGGCTCCGAGGGATTAACGGAGATAGCCTGGATTTTCTTGGCAATTCCCTTGGAAGACAGTAATATGGAGGGGCAGAGCTGAGTCTAAGACACATTAGTGCGGGTCCAGGTCACGTGCTTTCCCCGCTGTGCCTCGCTGCCTCCAGTCCCCAGGTTTTCCTTCTCTCCTGATCTGCTGTGATTTCCAGACAAGAGCACCCCCTCTGCCTCTCTCTCCTGACCCCGGAATTCTGCTGTGACTTCTCTTTGTAAGAATGTCACTGGAGAGCCCCGGCCAGTTTGGCTCAGTGGAAAGAGCGTCGGCCTGCGGACTGAAGGGTCCCTCCCCGGTTCGATTCCGGTCAAGGGCGTGGACGTCGGTGGCAGGCTTAGTCCCTGGTCCTAGTTGGGCGCCGTGCGCAAAGGCAGCCAATCAGTGACACGCATGGATGTTTCTCTCTCTCTTTTTTCCACTCTCTCTAAAAAATCAATGGCAAAATATCCCCCCAAGTGAGGATTAACAACAACAAAAAAAATGTCACTGAAGAAAAATTTTCTTCCAAAATCATACATTGTGCACTGACTTTTCAAATGGCTTTTCTGCTTTAGCTTCTTTTGCTGATCATTATTGCTCATGGGCACAGATTGGCAGTCGCTCCTGAAATTAATTACTGCCCGATGGTGAGATTTCCCTCCCCCAGAGCACATATGAGATGCCATGGCACTTTCCTATTTTCTGGTCTGCGTCCTTGCCTGTGCTGTGTCCACACACGAGAACCTCACTAATGTCTGCTCACGCTCACCATCATTGCCGGAAGCTGCATAAGACAGATCAGCTGGCTTGCTTCTGCAGCATCGTTCATTTCTGAATAATAGCAGCCAGTATTATTAGCTGCCGACCGTACCTGGCTCGGACTAAAGATGTGCTATTGATCATCTCCTTTAAAAGAAAGTTCTAGGGCTAATTTCATTACACAGGTGCTCTGTCTGAAAGTCAAGTGCATTGTTAAGGTCCCGCTGAGTGATGGAACCAGGCTTCACTCTCTGGGGTCTCACTCCCTGCCTCCGACGTGAGCTCATGGAATCCCAGTAAGAGTGAGAGAGGCCCCGGATCTGAATCTGATTCTGTGATACGCCCTTCCTCCCCTCCAAGCGGCCATTTTATCTCTGAATGTCTTTTTTTTTTTTTTAATATGTATTTTGTTGAATTTTTACAGAGAGGAAAGGAGAGGGAGAGAGAGTTAGAAACATCGATGAGAGAGAAACATCGATCAGCCGCCTCCTGCACATCCCCTACTGGGGATGTGCCTGCAACCAAGGTACATGCCCGGAATTGAACCTGGGACCTTTCAGTCCGCAGGCCGACGCTCTAGCCACTAAGCCACACCAGTCAGGGCTATCTCCGAATGTCTTGGTCACACTTTGCAGTCCCATTTAGTTTCTTTTTTTTTTAATTTTATTTTGTATTTTTCATAAACTTTTTACTGTTGATGGTATTACAAATATCGCCCCCTTTCTCCCTCTCCTCCCAGCCCCTACCCAAGCCACCCCCCATGTCTTCAATACCCTATTGCCCGTGCCCATGGGCTATGCCTCTAAGTATTCATGTTCTTCAAACATTTTCAGTTCCTTTTATTTTGTTGGAAGTGGCTGAGCACACACGGTTTATATTCTGTGCCTGTTCACTGTAACCTCTCAAGTTGTCTCTTGCCCCGCTCTTTCTGTTTTTACATATCCTTGTTTACTCTCTGCTGGCGCCTTCTCCAGAGGGGAACTGTACTCTGTTGTAGATACGACACAGCAACGGCTGAGGACAGGCTGAGTGTCAGTGCGTGGCCGGAGGTGTTGAGGACACGTACGGAGTGGCTCCGCCCTCAGATTCTCGTAAAGTCTGGCTGAGGTTTACACACCCGCGGGGAGATGTTTTTCTCCCTCCACCCACTCCCAGTTAGACGTGGGCACCTTTTGTGCTCTCCTGTTTGCTCTGTGACTGTCCCCTCATCCTCCAGAACCCGCATGAACTGGGCCTGAGGGACCCCGGCCGTGGCAGGCACAGAATTCTTAGTTACCTGTCCACCTTGGGAAAACCTGCAGCCGTTCTATCCTCTGTGCTTGGAAATAAAACCAGGCTCCATCAAGACGTGAATCCAGGATAAGCACTACTTTCAGAGGGTGCCTGCCTTTGGTTTTATACTTTTACTACATATTTGGTTGTTGTTGTTTTTTTTTTTTTAATCTTTATTGATTTCAGAGAGGAAGAGAGAGGGAAAGAGAGATGGAAACATCCATGATGAGAGAGAATCATTGATTGGCTGCCTCCTGCACATCCCCTACTGGGGATCAAGCCTGCAACCCAGGCATGTGCCCTTGACCGGATTCGAACCTGGGACCTTTCAGTCCTCAGGCTGATGCTCTATCCACTGAGTGAAACTAAGTAGGACTACATATTTGGTTTTTGGAAGAATTTTTTTTTTACCTTCTTGCAAATGGATTTATTTGAAATTTAAGTGTGTGTGTTTATGTACATATACGTGTGTCTCCACTTTTTGATTTTTTTCCACAGTAGTTTTTTTTTTTAATCCAAATGTGTTTTTATTGATTTTTAGATAGGAAGGGAGAGGGGGAGAGAAAGAAACATCGATGATGAGAGAGAAGCATTGATCGGCTGCCTCCTGCACGCCCCACACTGGGGATCAATCCCACAACCTGGGCATGTGCCCTGACCAGGAATTGAACCCAAGACCTTTTTGTTTTGCTCCTCACTTTATTAAAGGTCATTCTAAAGTTCAGTCCTTTAGTTTAATTGATATCTGAAGGCTTTGATAAAAATGTCTAGTCAGGCCCCTTTTGAGATTTTCTCTTCATCTCTGACTTGAAAATGTTTGCTACCACGTTTCTAAGTGCTTTTTAAAATTTTTATTTCTTAACATTTATCTTAGTTTTGCAGTTTTTTGAATTTATGGCTTGATGTCTGATGGCTGTTTTGGAAGTTTCTTAGCTGTTGTCTCTTCAAATACTGCCTCACTGTCTTCCATCTTTCTGATTCTTTTCATTGTCTCATACATTTTAACACCCCTTGCTGAATTTCCCACATCTACCCTCTCTGTGATTCAGTCTAATTTACCTGCTACTTTATCTTCCCACTCACTAGGATTCCAAATACAAGCAAAGCCAAGTTGTAAGCCTAGGATGACCATGAAAACACAACTTTGGAGTCCTGACCTGGCACTTTAGGGACTAACAGTGGCATAAGTTTGTGGGTGAAGAACCAACTAGCACTATCTCTTATATCCAGATTCACTAATTTCCCCCCTTTGGCTGGTAGGTCTAGAGGAAGTGCCAATTATACATTGAGTGGCCAGATTATTTTTATGATCATAATTTGGCCACTCAGTGTGTGTGCGCGTACACACACACACACACACACACACACACACACATATATTAGAGGCCTGGTGCATGAATTTGTGCATGGGTGGGATCCAGCCAGCCTGGCCATGGGGAGGAGACATGGACGGTTGGCCGGCCTGCCTGCAGGTCAAACTCCTGGTTGAGGGGACAATTTGCACATTAGCCTTTTATTATATAGGATGTACATTGAGTAGCCAGATTATTACACGTTCAGAGATCATCATAACCTGGCCACTCAATGTATATGTTAGTATTTCAATACAGTAATATAAGTGTGCCAACTAAGTAAGGTGAAGCTTTGGGACAATTTAAGAAGTTTCCCTCCGACAGGATTTAGTGCACATTTGCACATTTCCGAGCGGCTAGTGCATCTTTTGACTCTGAGTTTCTGGTTAAGCTCCACCTCCACGAGGGTTTAAAAGTACATTTGCGTTTGCCTTTTCGCTTGTTTGTGCCTTCCATGTGTTAGTGGTATTGCCGCAGGTGTGATCGAGGCCATGTCTCTCGGCCACAGACCGGCTGCTGTGTGTGTGTCCTGTAACATGAATGATCGGACTGCGGCGTGCGGGCCGTCTGGTCATGGTGCATTTCCGAGTCTGCCCACGGAAGACCCTCCGCCTTGGCACGGCGCTCCCTCCCTTCTCAGAATTCTCAGACCCTTGTTTCAGAGGAGACTAGCTTTCCAGGGGCGAGGACAGATCCCGGCCAGATGGCTGGGGAACGATGGGGAAGGTTGGATGACAGAGACCAACCTACATTCCAGGGCTGGTGTGTGAAGGTGGTGAGACACTTAGGAAATGAATTATGTCAAATCCCTGATTTTAACCAGCTGTTTCCCATCTCCAGATGCACAGAAAGAGTTCAATCCCCCCTTGTCTCTTCTGTGACAAACAATACATTATTATAAATTAACGTTTACTCAGAAATGTGCGTAACAGCTGCAGGTCGGGTGCAATAATGTGATAAGCATATGAAAAAAAAAAAAAAAGCCTGATGTGAATGAAGCCTTTTCACACAGAGGGAAAAGTACAATGACTTCGGCTGTGTCTTGCGAATGGCTTGGTTGTTTTGTCTGCTGTCCCTTTTCACAATACGATGCTAAATCCTCTGTCTGTAGGGGGATTTTTGCTGGTTCCTGTGAGCTTACAATCTTTCTCCTCAAGACATTTTATTCATTCTGTTTTGGAGAGCAAAGTTTGCGACAAGCCATAAGGGAGAGACTCACAGAGCTTTTCTCTCTCTCTTTTTTTTTTTTCATGAGCTACGATCTTTTCTTTTGTTAATTCCCAAACGCCTTTGCTATTTGTTCTTGAATAACCGGTCACATGAACAAAGGAGTTAAAGCAAGTTTTCTTGCTCTTGGGAAAACAAACTCATCTATTATGCTATGACTTTAATCTCTCTCTCTCTCTCTCTCTCTCTCTCCCTCTCTCTCTCTCTTTTTTTCCATTTTAAAAAAAGAAGACCTTCTCAGATGAGAGCTTGTTGGGAAGAAACTGAAAGTCTAATTTGTATCTCAAATTTGCATGAACCACATGAGAACAGAGTTATTTATTTTTGAGACACTTTCTTCTTGGACACTCGAATGACTCGCAGATGTACTGTGTGGCCTTCCCAAGTGATATAGGACCTGTGGATTGTGTATCTCATGGGTTCTCAGTCCAAGGTCATTGTCTGCTTCCCTTTACTCTACATTTTAATCCCAGAGAAGCTACAGATGAGAACCCCAAGTCATGTAATGGCTCCGAAAGAGGTCACCGTGCCCATTTTGTTTTTAAAATAAATAGATGGCCGAAACTGGTTTGGCTCAGTGGATAGAGCGTCGGCCTGCGGACTGAAAGGTCCCAGGTTCGATTCTGGTCAAGAGCATATACCTTGGTTGCAGGCACATCACCAGCAGGGGGTGTGCAAGAGGCACCTGATCGATGTTTCGCATCGATATTTCTGACTTTCTATCCCTCTCCCTTCCTCTCTGTAAAAAAATCAATAAAATATATTTTAAAAAATAAATAGATGTCCTCTCCTCACCTGAGGTCGAGGGAGACGATTTCTCTAGGGGAGAGATTTTAACCTACTCATTGAGAATCAGTTGGGTGTATGCAAGCTGAACATATCAGAAACTTAGCAGACGATATACAGGAGTTAGAGTCATTCTGAAGACATTGCACGTTCACTAGTAAAGAATTCCTGCTTTGAAGGCACGTGGCGGAAGTTCTCAGAGCCCAGGCTTCGGAGCTAGCGAGACACGATTTTGAAACTCAGTTCTGCTACTTAATGACTGTGGGAATTTAGACGAAATCCTGAAAGTGGTAATGCATCAGTTTCTCCGTCTATAAAATGAATATTGTAATACGCATCGAATGCATTAGTTATGGCGGATATCGAAGTGCCATATAAACCATGAGAAAGGAAAACAGAAAAATCACAGCTCGTAATCCTTCCCTGAAACTCGGAAAACAGATAAAATGTCTCACACGACGACACGCAGCAAAACTGTCAAAACTCAAGTTGTTCAAATACCAGCTCCTTCTGACCTGCGTGTTCTGGGATCGGACCCTGAAAACCTGTTTTCCCAGTAACTCCGCATGGACCCAGGAGTTTCAGAGATAAGACTGACAAGCAATTCAGCAGTTCACCCAGTTTATAAGTCCTGATCAGTCCCTGCTCAGGTCTTGATTCATAAGTGTCCTAGCCCTAGCTGGTGTGGCTCAGTGGATAGAGCGTCGGCCTGCAGACTGAAGGGTCCCAGGTTCAATTCCCAGTCAAGAGCACATGCCCGGGTTGTGGCTTCAATCCCCAGTAGGGGCTGTGCAAGAGGCAGCCGATCAATGATTCCCTCTCATTATTGACATTTCTATCTCTCCCTTCTTCTTTGAAATCAATTTTTTTAAAAAAAGGTATATGTTAAAAGTAGCCTGTAACTTCCCTTCTACATTTCCATTCTGAGACCTTCTGTTTGATCAATAGGCTTCTCTAGTTTTCTTTATCTGTGTGCTTCGGTGACTACTAAGCGGCCCTTGAGAGCAGAAATTGTTCTTTTTCTTTTTTCCTTTTACGCGGCATTCTCCCAAGACCAGCTTTAATTTGGGGAAAATCAGTGTTTGTTCACTATTCTCACCGCTGTGGTCACCTCCGGGTGAGAAGGGAAGAGCCAGGGTGTGAGGCTGTTTAAAAGCGGGTTGTAGCCCGCCTGGCAACCTATGAACTAAGAAGTCATGGTTAGATTCCTGGTCAGGGCGCATGCCCAGGTTGGGGGCTCCATCCCCAGTAAAAGGCATGCAGGAGGCAGCTCATCAATGATTCTCTCTCGTCATTGGTGTTTCTGTCTCCCTCCCTCTTCTTTGAAATCAATAAAAATATATTTTACAAAAACATAAAAGTGGATTATAGCAGCCTTATTCCGTGAATGTTCAAATCTTTTGCCTCTTTTCCCCTGTGTTGTTATTAGCTTTTTTGTTTCTTAGGAACTCCTTATACATTCAGGGGATTAACTCATTTTCTCTTATGTGAGTTGCCGGTATTTATTCCCCTAGTTGGCATTTGTCTTTTCATTGTGTATATGCTTTTATTTATTGCTTTTGGCTTGTCTTCCAGAAGAACTTACCAAATACCGGTCAATCGACCTCAGCCCAGTTGTCATATATATGCGGACAAACAGACCAGTCTTTTAGTAGTTTCTGAATTTGAGTTGGGATTGTAAAGACATTCCCCACTAAAGATTATGTTTCTTGGGGCGGGGGAAAAACAGGCAAATGAATAAATAGATGAGGGAAGTTTTTAAAAAGAAGAACGGACACTAGAAATATGAAAGCGATGTGAAAGTTGGGTGATGGCGACAGATGGAATAGAAAAATAGGAATTACTAGGAAACCTAAGGCAAAAGCTTACAGAAAGTTATTAGTCCATAAAGTAGCATCTCAAACCAGTAGATAAACTATTGGCTATGGAACAATTGGGGAATTGAAATAATTGAGTCACCATCTGGAAAAACAGAAAAGTTGGAACTTTACTCTGAATAAATCTTAACTGGATCAGAGATGTAACTGTGAAAAATAAAATTCGTTATAATTCTAGAAGGGAAAATCATTTTTAAGATAAGTTTGATTCCTCTATCCGGCCTACTGGGAATTGGTTACCTTCCCAGCATGATTCCCTGCAGATTAAATGCCCAGATTTCCTAAAAATGCATCGATACAGGGAAGGCATTGGCGGCTGCCTGGCGCTGGGAGGAGGAGCAGGAATGAGAACTGCGGGATGGGGCGTCTTGGCGGACATGGGAATGTGCTAACCGCGGGCTTTAGAGATGTTACCGTGATTGATCGTGCATTGAAAATGAATGAATTCTGTGATCTGTAAATTCTACTTCAGTTAAGCTGTTCAGATCAAGTCTGGCTTAGTGAGACCGCTATTCCTGGCCAGAAAGAGCCAGAGCTGCCCTCTTGGCGAGGTCCGTCTCTGTCCAATGGCACTTCTTCACCAAGACTAGGATGCCCATGTGGGGCGTGCACGAGGCAGCTGATCAATGGCACTTCTTCACCAAGACTAGGATGCCCATGTGGGGCATGCAGGAGGCAGCCGATCAGTGATTCTCTCTCATCATTGATATTTCTCTCTCTCTTTGAAGTCAACAAAAATACATATATTTCTAAAAAGAAATAGAGGTATTGCCGAAACCGGTTTGGCTCAGTGGATAGAGCGTCGGCCTGTGGACTGAAGGGTCCCGGGTTTGATTCCAGTCAAGGGCATGTACCTTGGTTGCGGGCACATCCCCAGTGAGGGTTGTGCAGGAGGCAGCTGATCGATGTTTCTCTCTCATCGATGTTTCTAACTCTCTCTCCATCTCCCTTCCTCTCTGTAAAAAAAAAAAAAAAAAAAAAATCAGTGAAATATATTTTTTCAAAAGAAAAAGAAGAAAAGAACAGAGGTGTCCGTGATTCCCCCAGGAATAAAGAGGCAGACCCGGAAGAAAGGGGAGATTTTTTTCCTAAACGTCTCCTTCCCTTCCACTGGTTCGATGCCCGGTCAGGGCGCACGCCCGGGTTGTGGGTCCAGTCCCCAGCAGGGGGCGTGCAGCGGGTCCTGCCCACCAGTGTTGGCAGTGGCGTGCCGACTCGCTTCCACAGCTGGTGACCCGCACAGCCTGCCTCACGCCTGACAGTAACCGGCACCTTTCGCTGACCTCAGGCAGCTGTTGCTTCTCTTGCTTCATCGGCTCTGGTGGACATGCTGCAGCCGACAGCATGTCATTTTTATTTTTATTTTTTCATTTCTCCCGGGCCGGCGCCAGAACACAATTAATTTCAAACACACAGCGTTTCCATCTGAGCCTGCGGTTGCTGTCTGAGGCATCATGTATTTATGTCCCTGTCGGAGGGAGATAACCCCGCCAGCTGGGGGAACACGCACACGCGCACCCCGGGGAATGGCCTTGCTGTTGGTCTGCCTCTTCTGCTGGCCGCCGCCGCCTGCAGCTGCGGCTGCCTCTGCAAAAATGGTAGCAATCAAGTGTACCAGGGACCATGGCTCCCCTTTCTTTCTTCTGCGCAACTTGACTTTATGGGACCAGCTCATAATCTGCATCGGACCCTCCCGACTGCGGGAATGTTCCCATGAAATCTTCCATGCAAAGCAATAGTATTCCAATTCCGGAGGGATTTTCATGTCCCTTTCAACTTGGACTCTAGAAGGAAAGAAAAAAAAAAAAGAAGGAAGGAAGGAAGAAAATCATACTGTCTATCCTGTTCATGTCTCTCAGGAACCCACTAATGTTTCATTCACCCTGATAAGTCTATGTCTCTGCATCTATGTTTTATTTCGCTCTGCCGGGCTCTGCTGCTGTCATTCAACTCATTAGACTGGTCCTGGCCGGGTGGCTCAGTTGCTTGGAGCGTTGTCCCGTGCACCACAGGGTTGTGGGTTCAGTTCTAGGTCAGGGCATACACTTAGGTTGTAGGTTCGATCCCCAGTCAGGCCACATATGGGACACAAGCAATCAGTATTTCTCTCTCACATCGATGTTTCTCTCCCTCCTTTTCTCTCTCTCTAAATTCAATTAAAAAGTCAGCCAAGACCGGTTTGGCTCAGTGGATAGAGCATCGGTCTGCAGACTGAAAGGTCCCAGGTTCAATTCCGGTCATGGGCATATACTTTGGCTGCGGGCACATCCCCAGTTGGAGGTGTGCAAGAGGCAGCTGATCGATGTTTCTCTCTCATCGATGTTTCTGACTTTCTATCCCTCTCCCTTTCTCTCTATGAAAAATCAATAAAATATATTTTTAAAATCAATTAAAAAGTCATATCCTAGGGTGAGGATGTAACAAAATTTAAACAATAAACAAACTCGCAAGGTTATCACAGAGAAGGATTGCCTGGAACAGTGGTTGGCAAATTGCAGCTCAAGAGCCACATACGGCTCTTTGGCCCCTTGAGTGTGGCTCTTCCACAAAATACCACGGCCTGGGAGAGTCTATTTTGAAGAAGTGGCGTTAGAAGAAGTTTCAGTTTAAAAAATGTGGCTCTCAAGAGAAATTTCAATCGTCCTGTTGATATTTGGCTCTGGTGACTAATGAGTTTGCCGACCCCTGGCCCAGAAGGACAGCCACACGGCAGGGTGCTGCTGGGGCACACGCGTGTTCCAGACCCCACCTGAGGGGTGTGGTGGGCAGCTCCAAGGAGACGGGCCTGCAGGACAGCGTTGTCCGTAGTTGTCTCACTCTATTGCTAATTGGAGAGCTTTTCATCACTTCTGCTTAGACCGGAGAATGCCTGTTTCTCGGCCCAGGCCCTCTCTCCTGGTCAGCTAGCTTGCAGTTTCCCTTCTATGCGGATGGAGCCTGAGGACGCTATTGGCACTGTTCGGTTAAAATAAGCCGTGTAGCCGGGCCAGCGTGGTTCAATGATTGAGTGTCAACCTGTGAACCAGGAGGTCACGGTTTGATTCTTGGTCAGGGAACGTGCCCGAGTTGTGGGCTCCATCCCCAGTGTGGGGCATGCAGGAGGCAGCTAATAGATGATTCTCCCTCCTCAATCTCTCTCTCTCTCGCTCTCGCTCTCGCTCTCCCCCTTCCTCTCTGACATCAGTACAAAAACATTTAAAAAAATAAGCCATGTATTTTGTGTTAAAAGGTTGTTTCTATTTCTTTAAGAAGAATCTGGCGCTAATAAAAATTGTCAAATTTGTTTGTTCTCAAGTGACATCAAGCAGGGAAAAGGATATGTTGATCATTCTTGATTCCTTGAGCAGTCTATTCCCATCTCAACATTTTCTCTCTTCCTTCCCTTTTCTTCCTTCCTCCTGAACCTAGAGCAGTGGTCGGCAAACTTATTAGTCAACAGAGCCAACTACCAACAGGACAACGATTGAAATTTCTTTGGAGAGCCACATTTTTTTAAAACTTCTTCTAACGCCACTTCTCCAACATAGACTCGCCCAGGCCGTGGTATTTTGTGGAAGAGCCACACTCAAGGGGCCAAAGAGCTGCATGTGGCTCGCGAGCCGCCGTTTAGTGAACACAGACTTAGACAAACCTAGAGAATAAATTAAAATACCAGAAGAGCAAATGTCAGCTCACAATACAGGCAACACCGTAGACGCTCACACGGTTGTGAATGTGGAACCGAAAACCTGGCTCATGGACAGAGCAGGAGAGAATCATCTTAAGCTGACCACACAGAGGACACACACCAGCTTCTCTAGAAAAGCAAAGGGTTCTGGCATTTGTTCTGGAAGCCACCATCTCTGCTTCGAAGTAGCTAGGAGACAGGCGCCATGCAGTGTATAAGGCAATGGCTTTGTAATAAAATTGATATAGATTTTAATAACCCTGACTCTGTAGCATGCAGCCTAGCAACACGAGAGCCCGGGCAGTTTTGTCAAACTGAAGTCACTTTCTGATTCTCTGGCTTAAGCAATAGATGAAGCATGGAATTCATTGAGAAGTGGATTATCTGGTTGGTCTTCAAACCAGGCGGTATAAATATCAATGATCTTGGCAAGGCTTTTGATAAGAGTTGGGCAACAGTAGTTGAGAGATATGTCCGCTGTCAGCTACCATCATGGAATAATTTCTCTCCTCTTTAACCTCCCACCCATTTGACAATGAATCCAAGACATAAGCCGGAAGCCAGAGCGTGTGTTAGGGAATTCTTGAATGCCGAGGACTGGCGCATTGTCCGAGAATTGGTTTCACCTTCAGAAAAATGGGGAGGTGGAGGAACCTCAGTATCTTTGGTGAATGCTGATGCCTCTTTTTTTTTAAATATATTTTATTGATTTTTTACAGAGAGGAAGGGAGAGGGACAGAGAGTTAGAAACATCGATGAGAGAGAGACATCGATCAGCTGCCTCTTGCACACCCCTACTGGGGATTCACCCACAACCAAGGTACATGCCCTTGACTGGAATGGAACCTGGGACCCTTCAGTCCGCAGGCCGAAACTCTAGCCATTGAGCCAAACCGCTTTCGGCTGATGCCTCTCTTTGACAAATGACACAGCGCAGCTCTGCAGGGCTGGCCATTCATCTTGTTGGAGGGCGCTCACTGTTGCCCATCTCGGACTCCAGGGGATCCATCCGTGTTCATTACGCTCCGTAGGGTGGTGGAGGGGCTGGATAAACAGTACCTTCTGGTTTAACAAAGGTCTGGTGTCACAGTGGCGATTTATCTAGAAAACCCAGGCTGGCATCTGCATCCTTCTGGAACGAGTGTTCGATGTAGGCCCGTTCAGCTTTTGTTGTTGCTGCTGCTGAGATCTGATCATCTCCCTTTCTGTGAACAACTGACGTAGTCGCGTGATTGAAGAAGCATACTGGAATATCACCAGGCATCTGTTTCCAAAGCTAGTCATGATTTAAGACTCTGTCCCTTGTCTTCTTATGAACCTTACTCAACAAATGGAAGGTGCTCCCCACTTTCTTTAATTTCTAATATGGATCCTCTTATCCCCAGCTCCTGAGCATGGAGTCAGGGGTCTTTGGGGTAGATTAATGAGGATCAAAACAGAAGAATCTTATCCAATGGGACTCAGCAGGGCAAGGGAGTAAGGACACGGGGAAGGGTGTTAGAGAAAAAGGGCCACCTAGTTAAAAATATTTACTTTCCCCTAGTTGGTGTGGCTCAGTGGTTGAGCGTGGACCTGGGAACCAGGAGGTCATGGTTCGATTCTCGGTCAGGGCACATGTTCAGGTTATGGGCTCCATCCCCGGTGTGGGGCGTGCAAGAGGCAGCCGATCTATAATTCTCTCTCATTATTGATGTCTCTCTCTCTCTTCCCCTCCCTTCTTCTCTGAAATCAATAAAGATCTCTAAATCACCTTCTTACTGTTCTTGGTTCTAGGGTGAATTAGCACAGCTCCCCTGCCTCTGGGGAGTTTCAGTATCAAGTTGACCTCTTGTGAGCATTGCAGAGACTGGACCGTCACCTTTCTCTCCCCTGGCTCTGGTTGGAAACACACGGCAATGCGGGACTTGCTTTATTTCATGGCCTAAGTGTCTCCCTGTTGAAAGATCCTTCTGCCCTTTCTGAGTTGCCCACACCCCGAGTTGTGTAAATTGCAAGAAAATAGTCCCATGACCTGTCTTTCCCGAGGCAAAGGGGCGTTTCTCGCTGCCTCAACGGAATGTTTCATACGCCACCCGGGCAGGGAGGGCCCCCCGTGGTCACCAGGAAGCCAGCCGGTATTTGTGCAGAGGTGAGAAGCCATGCTTTCCCTTCCTCATCGGGTCCCTGCAATTTGCACATCCCATTACCTGCTTATTAAGCAGAGCACCTCGTGAAACATGCACACGCGGCCGCTCACCAGCACGCTCTTAGGGGTCATCCTGCGATGCCACTGCCATAACGAAGAGGCAGAAGGCGAGGGTGGGACAGTGGTCTGTCCAGCGAGGGCAGGAGATCAGGGTTTGACCTAATGCAACACGACGTGCTCACAGCACAGTTAGACCGTCACACGGGCCGCGTGAAACCCACTCCTTGGCGTAATCTTCCTTTTGCATCCATTGTTCTTCCCGTCCTCCGATTGCCATGCAGAACAGCATGCAAATTAGGCTTTCATTAGCAGGCTCCCTTTTATCTTTATTCCGCTTAATGGCGACTTCTATTTTTTTTTTTAGCTTAATTTATTCTGGGTGCGTGTGGGTAGATTAGCAATATGATGGGAAAAGAGAAAAAAGTGAAGCTATTCACCGACTTCTGGGTTAGGAATGCTCAGTGCCATTGAAGGTAGAAATATAAAAGCAATTTCTTTGAAAGCAGGTATAGTCAGAGTTAAAATAAATGGTCTAAAATGACGCATTTTGGGGAATTTGCTATGTACTAATTTTACCCTCAGGGACCTCTCAGAAACACAATCTTTTGCACTTTATCTTCCATTAAAACAGCAGGAGATGTCTAATGTCTTTGCAAGAAGGACAACTCACAGTGACATAGGTGCCCTGGGCCGCCACTCGGATATAACACACGGTGGCTGATTGGGTTTCTACAGCAGCCCTTAAGGAGGGAATTACCAAGACTGCCTCTGTCCTCCTCAGCCAATCAGGATGCTCACAGGAGCTGAGGAGCCTGCCTTGTGGGCGGGGTCAAGTAGCAAAGATCCTCTCTACTTTGGAGGGCGCTCACTGTTGGCCAAGCACAAAGGTGATCTATCCTGAGGCTCTTGGGAGTTAGAGCCCTCAACTGCAATCTGAAACGTTGTTGCCCAGGCTTCCGGCTCTCCTCCTGGCAGACTAACCTTGCCGCTTAGTGAAGAGTTGCCCTCTCCCTCCCTTGCACCTGGGCTGTCATCACTGGCTCCGTCCTCAGCTGGGGTGGCCTGGGTCCCCCTTCCGTCTTGCCGCCGCCACCCCTCCCTGTGATGGGGTGAGGGGATGTAGACCCTCCTGTAGGCCACCTCATTTATTTCTCAATCCTCTCTCAGGAAGAACCCATTCTAAAGGTTGCATTTATTTATTTTATATCTAGAGCATTCTTTTTTTTAAAAAATATTTTATTGATGTAGAGGAAGGGAGAGGGATAGAGTTAGAAACGCCGATGAGAGAGAAACATTGACCAGCTGTCTCCTGCACACCCCGCACTGGGGATGTGCCCACAGCCAAGGTACATGCCCTTGACCAGAATCGAATCTGGGACCCTTCAGTTCACAGGCTGATGTCTATCCACTGAGCCAAACCAGCCAGCGCAATCTGGAGTATTCTTGATCAGGCATCTGGAAAATGGGTAAGCCCTCTCTTCTTGAAAAATGCAGAAATGTTCAGTGGACACAACACGGCCCCAGGAATGCAGCCATTCTGGTCATTGTTCTGGAGAAGACATCCAGTGCCAATAAAATGGAAACCAGTGCCGAGCCTGCTTCGGAAGAAACTCAAGCAGCTTTGGAAATGAGCCTTTTAAAGAGAGAAGCAGGCTTCTCGGCTCCCCTTGCCATGGCAGTCGGCTGCATTAGCAGGTCCTGGTTTGAACTTGAAGGTCAAATAGTTAACTTATGATAAATGATACCACGCTGAGGTTGGAGCCAAGGCAAAGCGTGTGGGAAAGCTTATAAGAAAGCCATTAAGGTTCCATTTCTCCTGACCTGTGCGGACTCTGGGTAGAAAAAGTATAGATTCTTGCAATAAGCACTTTGTGGGGAGGCCAGAGCAGGTATTACTGGCTGAGCTGAGGTCAGAGGGAAGCAGGGTATCAGAACCCAACAATAAGCCCATTCAAGGCTGCACTTACAACCTGTCCTCAGAAATGTCAGATTTCCCCTCTTTTCTTCATCCGTTCTCTCATTGGCCAGAAGAAGATTCAGGTAATAACCCGTTTGATTTAGTAGAGAGAGCCGGGATAAGGGGTGTCGTGGGATGCAAGTCAGGAAGGGCTCAGTGGTTGAGCATCCACCTATAAACCAGGAGGTCACAGTTCGATTCATGCACAGGCCCGGGGTGTAGGCTCGGGGGTGTGCAGAGGGGTGTGCAGGAGGCAGCCAGTCAATGATTCTCTCTCATCATTGATGTTTCTCTCCCTCTCCCTTCCTCTCTGAAATCAATAAGAGTACGCGTGCTTTTTTCTTTTAAAGGACTTTGCATCTGTGCTGAATACCTTGAACACTTTCTTAAAACTCACAAAGCACATCAAGGCAAAGGGTGTCATGATCTGATTATTTTTATTATTTGTTATTTTTAAAAAATATATTTTATTGATTTTTTTACAGAGAGGAAGGGAGAAGGATAGAGTTAGAAACACTGATGAGAGAGAAACATCAATCAGCAGCCTCCTATACACCTCCTACTGGGGATGTGCTTGCAACCAAGGTACATGCCCTTGACCGAAATCGAACCTGGGACCTTTCAGTCTGCAGGCCGATGCTCTATTGACTGAGCCAAACCGGTAAAGGTGATCTGACAATTTTTAAAGACAACACTGGTGGATAGTGGAGTCAAGAAGCGCTTAATTATTGAGATCCTGTCTGTACATGGGATCCTTCTTGTTCATCGGCAAAGAACTTTTGAGGGGCTTCTAGAAGCAACTGCCCGTCAGTTGTGATACCAGGTCATACCAGCTTTGAGGAATGCAGAAGGAAGCAAAGGGGGCAATTGGCCAGCAGTTTGGAGGCAGGATGGCTCTTGCACACCTGTGTGCACTAATTTGAAGGTGAAATATAAAAGGTGAAGGGTCATGATAGAAGCAGTCATGAGTTAATTGGCTAGTTTCCGCCAATCCGACATCAGGGGAGGTATAAATTCATCCGCCTTTGGCGATCTTCATGCTGTACCAGACACATTAATTACAGATGCTTTTAAAAATGCCAGCATAGCCAAAACCGGTTTGGCTCAGTGGATAGAGCGTCGGCCTGCAGACTGAAAGGTCCCAGGTTCGATTCCGGTCAAGGGCATGTACCTTGGTTGCAGGTACATCCCCAGTAGGGGACGTGCAAGAGGCAGCTGATCAATGTTTCTCTCTCATCGATGTTTCTGACTTTCTATCCCTCTCCCTTCCTCTCTGTAAAAAATCAATAAAATATATTTTAAAAAAATAAAAATAAAAATGCCAGCATAGATGGCAGGACCCAGAAGCTAAGTTGCTTATAACCAATCCATATATGACATTTCCTCTTTTAAGATTTGAGCTCGGGTTGACGGGGGTGAGGAGGGTGGTTAGGAAGAATGGCAGGTTGCTTCAGTTTAGAACATGCTGTTAAAATGGAAACAGATTTGCATGTACTTCATTATTTATGGAACTATAGCTATTTATATGGTTATTGTTCTTAAATTACATATCTCCACGTACTACTGGGTTCAGTTTCAACTGTGCTATCCTAGCAAGAAGTAACTGGACCTATTGAACTTGACTTTAGCTTAATGATGACTAGGCTCAAAAGGTAATGCTCAACTAAACATTGATATTTCCCAGTTTAATTAGGACTAATAACTAAATAGTAATTTAATTGAAGAGTAAGCAATTTAAATCATCCTGTCATAAAAATGCCTTAGAGTTATACACTAAGAGGCCAGATTATTATGATCTCTGAACACATAATAACCTGGCCACTCTGTGTATATCCTCCTATATAAGCAAATTGTCCCCTCGACCAGGAGTTCAACCAGCAGGCAGGCCGGCAGCTGCCCATGTCCCCTCCTCCTGGCCAGGCTGGCCGGATCCCACCCATGCACAAATTCATGCACCAGGCCTCTAACACACACACACACACACACACACACACACACACACTGAGTGGCCAGATTATTATGCATTCAGAGATCATAATAATCTGGCCACTCAGTGTGTAGTCACTTGCTATTTTAAAACAGTCTTATGCTCTGTGGTATTCTCTGAACCCCCTGCTGTGTCAGTAGGGCGTGTACAAGCACAGTAATTTGTATGGAGAAACGAGGGGTAAGGCTTACAGAAGCTCTCTCAGCTCAGCCTCTTCTCCCAAGTTCTCTGTGCATTTGCTTTCTTCCATCACAGCAAACCCACGTTGTCGAGATTCTCCAGCTCGGATTCCAGGAGCCCTCACTCTGCAGCCCCAAAACCCTGCCCTTGCAAACCCATCTTTTGTGGATTTGTCGGCGGCTCATGCACAGAATGTCATTTTAGATTTTTATGGATTCCAGGAGCAGTCTGGCCAGTTGGAACCCCTTCGTCAGTGCCCTTCAACTTGGCTGACTGGTGCCTGGCAACCTTCTCCAACTGGCCTGCTGCTCATGTGCTCATATTTCCCGTCGGGCGCGCCCCTGGCCCCACGTTCCCCATTGCCATTTTGTGCAAGTCCTCTTTTTAATTACGGTTGATTTGTCCCAAAGGGGAGGTGCTGTGGTCATCATATAAAATAGTTTCTGAGTTCCTGCTCATGGCTGGGGAGATACAAGAGAAAACGGCCCCAGTCTGGAACCGATTACTTGGCGTGATAGCTGACAAGCGAGGACCCGAACAGATGGAAAAAGGGCTAAAAACAGAGGATCGCTCGCCTGATCCTAATTACACACACCTCCCGTCAAAAGTCTTTCTGCCAGACATCTTGAAAAGCTCAGGCCAGGAGGAGGCGAGGTCCCCAGGACCCGGTGAAAATGCAAACCTCGGTGCTGAACAAAGAGGTCACGTGACGAGAAATGGGGGAAATTATTGCGTGACCGAGACACCTGGGATGGAACACTGCAGGCCTTACCTTTTATAATCACACATGTGATTGCATTCTACACATCTTGGCACCTTCAAAGGGCGTTCCGCCCTTACGTTACAGATACCACTTTACAAAGGGAAGCTTGGAATGCTTTAAACACACAGTCTCCATGCTATAAAAAGGAAATCCAGAGGGTATAACGTACATCGCAATTACTTGAGCATCTAGCAAGGGTCTGCAGGTCCATCCCGGGGAGGAACACAGGGGCCATGTGGACACAAATTAAGTATCCACCTCTGAGAGTAGAAGGACAAAGTAGAGAAAGCGGGCAAAGTGTGTCCAGTATGTGCTGAGTGCCAGGAGCTCATGCTTATAATTTCTCACTGTGACTTTTTGTGATCCTTTGAGGTACTTTACAATATATATATATATATATATATCTCCTATCTAATAAAAGAGTAATATGCAAATTGACTGTACATTTGCTACACCCACAAGCCATGCCCACCAGTCACACCCACTAGCCAATCAGGAGCAGGGGTGGGGCCAAGGTGGCCTGGGCCAGGGGTAGCAGGGCTGAGGCGGCCAGGGCTGCGGGGGTGGGGCCAAAGCAGCTAGAGCCAGGGGGCAGGGTTGAGGTTGCCCGGGGCCATGGGCGACCAGAACCACAGGGGCGGGGACGAGGCGGCCAGCGTGTGCTGGCCAGGGATAAGGCCTGGGCCAGGGGGCGGGGTTGAGGCCCGTGCTAGCTGGGCATGAGCTGGCTGGGGTGAAGGCCTGGGCCTGGAGGCTGGGGGGGGGGGGGGGCGTGGCTAGGATGGAGCCAGCCAGCAGCTCTGTAGCAGGGCAATGGCTGGGTGCCCAAGGCCTAAAACCTCAGCCAGAGGCTATAGGCCTTGGGCAGGCTGGGGGTGAGCGGTCAGTAGGACATCACCTGAGGGCTCCCAGTATGTGTGAGGGGGCAGGTTGGGCTGAGGGATCACCCACCCCCAGTGCATAAATTTTGTGCACCAGGTCCCTAGTGTATGTATTTGTGTGTGTGTGTGTGTGTGTGTGTGTGTGTGTGTGTATATATATATATATATATATATTTATATATATATTGATTGATTTCAGAAAGGAAGGGACATCAAGAGAGAGACAGAGACATCAATGATGAGAGAGAATCATTGATCAGCTTCCTCCTGCATGCACCCTACTGGGATTCGAGCCCGCACCCTGGGCCTGTGCCCTGACCAGGAATTGAACTGTGACCTCTGGTTCATAGGTCAGTGCTCAACCACGGAGCCATGCCAGCCGGGCCAGCGTTGTATTTTTTAAAATACTTTTTCAACCCTACACTCTCCTTCTGGAGCTTGAATGCTAGAGACATTAGATCTTTTTGCTGTTGTCCCACAGATCGCTGAAGCTGTTCCTTTTCTTTCCCAGCCTGTTTTCTCTCTGTGGCTCTGCTGATGTTTTCAGTTTTGCTGATTCTGTTCGTTTCACTCTGCCAGTATTGAATCTCTCCACCCACATTTAAATTTTGGTTAGTCAGTTATTGTAATCCTCTCATTTCCATTTGGTTCCTCTTTAGAATTTCTCTTTCTTTGATGAGATTTGCTGCCTTCCCGCGCCCCCCCCCCCCCCCCAGGAGAATTTGTCATTGATTGTTGAAACGTCCTTGAGGGCTTATTTTGAAATCCTAAGCAGACAATTCTAACATCTGATTCATCTCAATGTTGACATTGGGGGCCTGTCTTTTAATTCAGATTGTGGCTTTCTTGGTTCCTTGGCCAACTTATGCTTTATTCTATTCAGACACATTGGTTATTATGTTAGGAGACCCTTGATTCTATTTAAATCTTCTATTTTAGCGAGCAGTAGCCTTGCTTAGATTTATTGCGTAAATTCTGGCCAGCTTTTGTGAGCTTTATTTGCAATGACACTTCAATGCTCAGAGCTCTTACAATGCCGGTTGGATTTTTGTTGTTGTTGTTTTTGTTGTGTGTTTTTTTTCCCCCCTGGTGCTGGTGGGAACCCTACTCAATCCTTGATGGCGACATCTCTCTCCCAGGGTTACCCGGTGTCACTGGGCCACCTTCTGTGTGTGTGTGTGTGTGTGTGTGTGTGTGTGTGTGTCGGGGGGCGCTGGTGAGGGCAGAAGCCAGCGGACATGAGTGTCCTTATGTCTGTGGATGGAGATCAGGGAGACACAAAGCTGGTACTGCTGTCCAGAAACGGGGCTGCCCTCCAGGCCTAGGTCAAGGGCAGGGTGGGGTTGGCCTGGGTCAAGGGCGGGATGGGGTTGGCCTGGGATTGGCTGCTGGGCTGCAGGGGACTGGACCACTTGCTGGCTGTCCGGGGCTTCAGCCAGAGCACTCAGGCCTTGCTTCTTTTCTGTGTTTGCCTGTGGTGGTTCCGGGTTGTGGTCTCTCCAGAACCCAGCCTGGAGAAGATGGGACATAAGGCGATATGTCCCTTCCTTTCTGATAACCCAGCAAACTCACCACATCCTTGTTCCTCAAGTCCTGGGATTCCCAGCCGGCCCTCCGCCTGCCAGCTTTCCAAGCCCATTTATCCTTGTCTGGTGAATAATTTCCAGGATATTCGATTCAACTTAGAACAGAAACCAATGAGGCTATGTCATCTTTTTCCAGAATTGGAGGTCTAGCCAGTGTGACACTTCTAATAAGAAAAAATAATGTCCATTATGTTCTCAGTGAACGTGTAAGGTCTGAAACAGTATGCATAATGTTGACCTATGTTAAAATATACGAGTGATACTTATAAGTATTTATAAAAATGATTCAAAGAAATATACAGTTATTTTTTATTTTTTTATTTTTAAAAATATATATTTTATTGATTTTTTTTTACAGAGAGGAAGAAAAGGGAGAGTTAGAAACATCAATGAGAGAGAAACATCCATCAGCTGCCTCCTGCACACCCCATACTGGGGACGTGCCCACAACCAAGGTACATGCCCTTGACCAGAATCGAACCTGGGACTCTTGAGTCCACAGGCCGAAGCTCTATCCACTGAGCCAAACCAGTTAGGGCCAATTAGCATGTTTTTAGAGTGAGGAAATTAAGCCTGATTTTTTATTATGCCACATATTCACCTGGATTTTACAATTATTTTCATAAGGAACATATATTGATTTTAGAATCTAAAAATAAAGGTTAGGCCTTATGATTTTATTTTTTAATTTTATTTAAAAAATATTTTATTGATTTTTCACAGAGAGGAAGAAAGAGGGACAGAAAGTCAGAAACATCAGTGAGAAACATCGATCAGCTGCCTCCTGCACACCCCCTACTGGGGATGTGCCCGCAGCCAAGGTACATGCCCTTGACCAGAATCAAACCTGGGACCTTTCAGTCCGCAGGCCGGCTGATGCTCTATACACTGAACCAAACCGGTTTCAGCAAGGCCTTATCATTTTACTGGCCTTTGAAAAGAATTCCACCCACTGGAAAATTAAATGTAATCACAGGGAATAATAAGGTTCCAATTTTGACAAGAAAATCTGGGGGTGGATACTGTGCTTGCGGTTTTTTTAAATCCTTAAAAGTTAACTGTCAAGGTGTAAAGAGGGATTAAACTAATACCTTCCCCCAGAGGCAAGATTCACAATGAGGACAGAAATGACAGGCAGGGACATTCGGCTTAATTTGGTAGAGAACTTCTATGACATCAGTTTTGTGTACCAATGTCATGCTCACTTGTCAAGTGTGTTAGAGAGAGAGCTTGTGTGATGGGGGTGTCCGCCAAGGGGACAATACAGCGCCCCGTGCATTTTAATGACCTAATTATCCAGATGAGAACACCTTCCCGAGACTTGACTGTTGATCAGAAAGCATATTTGGCCCTGGCCAGTTTGGCTCAGTAGATAGAGTGTTGGCCTGCAGACTGAAGGGTCCCGGGTTCGATTCCCGTCAAGGGCACACGCCCAGGTTGCAGGCTCCATCCCCAGTGGGGGGCATGCAAGAGGCAGCCAATCTATGGTTCTCTCTCATCATTGATGTTTCTATCTCTCCCTCCCTCTTCCTTCTTCTCTGAAATCAATAAAAATATATTTTTAAAAAAAGGAAAACAAATTTGTCTTGTTGGGAGAAAGTTAGAAAGTGAATGTTTAAGATTACAGCTTCCCTACGTCTCTTTAAGAGGGACACCTACTTCTCTGAGCCTCTCCTGATGCCATTTTGGAGGGAGAAGGTACCTTCTCCCTATTGTTAAAGAAGGAAAACAATTCTCGCGGCAACATCTGGCTTCTATCTTGTCCAACTCTTCGTCATTTTGGCAACCAGATGAGTTTTTCCCCTGAACATTTATTTTCCTTTGTGTTTGAACAGTTTTAGGCATCTTCGGGAGGTACCCCAGATGTCGGAGGTATGGAAGAGATGGGGCAGTGGCCCTGGAAACAGCCCTGTTGGGGGGAAGGGGGGGCAGAGCCCTGAGTTTGAGTGTCCGTGCTATAGCCCATTAGTGTATGACGCTGAGTCACCTGCTCAGATCCCTTCTGAATCGTGCTCCCTGTAGATAACCTGGCACCTGGGGCGTTCAGGACATGTTTGCTGAAATGGTAAACAAGTACCTGCAGCTGTAAAATAGTGTCTTTGATCTATGTGAGTGGTTTTCAGAATATGTTTGGGATCAATCGACGGGTCCAGTGCATTGATTGCTTCAGGTCCCTTCATAAGGAGAGCGTAGGCATTGCAGGGAGAACTGTGGATGCAGCATTAGCCTAACCCAGTGGTCGGCAAACTGCGGCTCGAGAGCCACATGCGGCTCTTTGGCCCCTTGACTGTGGCTCTTCCACAAAATACCACATGCGGGCGTGCATGTGCAGTGCAACGAAAACGTTGTGGCCCCGGCGCAGAAATCGGTTTTCGGCGCTCAAAAGACATTTCAGTCGTTGTACTACTGTTGGTATTTGGCTCTGTTGACTAATGAGTTTCCCGACCACTGGCCTAACACCACACGCGGACCAAACCAGAGAATCAGAGAAGCAGGGGAGCAGCTTCGGAGAGGAACTGTGCGGTGTAGGAACCTCAGCCTCCTTAGTTCTTTCCAAGTAGAGCTTTCTCAGCTCAGCCTGGGGAGTCTGCTTTCTGGCCTCTGAGCGATGAAAGCATGTCCTTTAAGAGCCGGCCAAAGCCAAGGCCACAGTGGGCATCAGTGGAAAGAGCCACAGGCCTCCCTACAGAACATGAAAGGAGCTTTGAACAGGTGGACTTGGCCTGCATCAAATACAGATATTGAGTTACTTCAGCAGCACATGCACCTTAACAATTCTTTGTTCTCGGGGAGTTCAAAGCTTGCTGTCTGGGCGCTGGGGAGAGAGCCGGCATCAGAAACTGTCCACGTAGAGGCCTGAGGAGAAATCAGAGGGCCCAGGGGTCTTTCCAAGGCTTCTGGCCCCCTACCGGGGATGGAGCCCACAACTTGGGCATGTGCCCTTGACTGGAATCAAACCTGGGACCCTTTAGTCTGCAGGCTTGTGCTCTATCCATTGAGCCAAGCCGGCTAGCGCTGGAATTGATTGTTTTAAAAATACATTTTATTGATTTTTTTTAAAGAGAGGAGGGGAGAGGGATAAAGAGTTAGAAACATCAATGAGAGAGAAATATTGATCAGCTGCCTCCTGCACACTCCCTACTGGGGATGTGCCCACAACCAAGGTACATGCCCTTGACTGGAATCAATCCTGGGACCCTTCAGTCCGCAGGCCGACGCTCTATCCACTGAGCCAAACCCGTTAGGGCTGGAATTGATTTTTGAATTTAGTATTAGGTGGGGGGGTCAACATTTACTTTGTCCCAAATGGCTATCAACTCATCCGATACCTTGTGTAGGAAAAAACACCCTGTCCCCACAGCAAATCAATCGCCATAGAGATGGTGGTTTCTGGGCTCCCCTTCAGCATTGTGTTGGGTTTAGTAACTTCTTCATTTCTGCATTCAGCCAGTGCACATTGAGTGACCCTTTCCAGATTCTCCGGGGTTCTTCTCCTTTACTCCTTCCCGTAAACCAGCATCCCTGGGGTACGGTCTTAGCATCAGGGAATGGCAAAGGCATAGAAACCCAACCTGCTTATCTCCTCACGGCTCCCCATCTACCTGCAGATGAACTTGGGTGAAGAATTCAGTGTGTCAGATGTAACATTTCGCTGCCTGAGGAAAGCAATGTTATCTGTTGGTTTGAATAGGTGCATTTATTCTTGAATTTGTTCCCAGGCCTGTAGCTATCAGTTCTGAGTCATTTCAGTCCCCGGCTTTCCCTCATTTCCAGCGTCTCCTGCTGCCTCAGTAACCTTTGCAGTAATTACATCAAATGTTATCAAGCATTGCAACCAATGGCCTTTTAAATTAGCATTTTAATTCTTATATCGAATGTTACATAGAGCCAATTTTATCTTTAATCTGAAATGAATTACAGCCTCATAAATATTTACTTAACTTCTGGGGGACATTGTTCATGCTAAATAAGATAACATTGTAGGTTATTAAACCTACCGTGGAATCTGCATTCATTTACTCTTTAGGAGGGAAAACAGTAAATTAAAAAGAAACCATAAACATAGCCATTAAAGTCAGGACTATTTACTGTTCCCCCAGATAACATGACATTTCTTACCCCCATAATATTCCCTTGGTTTGCTATTGGTTCAGGCAATTCCCTTCACTTCAAACTGCTCTTTTTCTTTATCTTACTATAGATTGCCCTTCGAAGTTGAACTGAAATGTCACTCCTTCCATAACCTTTTCTTCCGTGCTTCAACTGACATTATTCCCTCTTTCCTTTATGATTATATGGCTCTTGCAGTAATTTCAAAAACAGTTTTTAATGGAATAATTTTTCCTGGACAGGCACATGTAGGAAATTCATCTCGGTACATACATCACACATTCCTCCTTTATAGCATTATGTGTCTCCTGGACACCCACAATATCTGGGCACGTGTCCTTGACCGGAATCGAACCTGGGATCCTTCAGTCCCCAGGCTGATGCTCTGTCCACTGGGCCAAACCGGCTAGGCCCAAGAAATGTGTCTTAACCTGACGTGGACAGTCTCGGTACCCAGAGCAAAGGCAGTTATTTTGAACCCGTAATTAGCAGGGGTTATTTTTTCTTCTTCTCTGGGAGGAAACACGGAACTCCAAGTGCAATCATTTCTCCACACAGGCTTCCCCGCTGTTGAATCTTGAATGCCGTTAATTGGCTGGCTGTGCGCTGACAAGAAAGGACTGAACACTGTTTGCAAAGCAATTGCATCCTCTCCAGAACCAGCGCCTGGTTTTCAGGGCGAATAAAAACAATCACCAGCCGTTCATTGGCGAGGCTTCCAGGCCTGGCTGATAAGATTATGGAACAAAACAATTTTTTTTTCTCAGAAAACATACCTCTTGTTCCAGAAATGCTAATTGGGGGTTTTCTTCTCCACTGATGACGGCCTTTGAAATCTCCTCATTGGTTTCATGCGGATCGGGGGTGAGCCCAGAAAGCCAGTCTCTTAGGATCAGTCAGGGTTTTCCTAAACGCTGGTTTCTTTCCTTTCATACTGATTCGCCTCTATGGGCCATTGAACTCAAAATCTTCATCCCAGCCAGGGTAGGTGATGAGCCATTTGGCTGGGTTACCTGCTGTCCCTGCACCCATGGTGGAGACTTAGTGTGGTACACATAGTGCTTCACACTGAGGGGGGCGGGGGCAGCATCAGTGGGAGTTTGTTAGAAATTCAGGTCCTTAGGCCCCTCCCCAAAGGACTGAGTCAGCAACTGAGGATTTATGTCGGAAAGAGCTTTTGAGGGCATTCGTAAGGTAGGGAACCACTGGTGCAGGTCAGGGCTGTGTCTCTTCCTCCGAGCAAGAGGACACTGTTTCCCGTCCTCGCCTAGGGCACCCACTCCCTGGGGGGAAGCAGAAGAGGTGTCTCCACTCACCTCCCTGAGGAAATGTGGTAAGAAATAAATTGTTGTTTCGTGGCCACAACGCCCCTGCAGCATTGGCCTTGAGCAGCTTCTGACCCCTGCTAACGGAGATGGCCATTTCAGTTGCTGACTTCTCATGTCTTTTCTGGTTCACAGAGGTACATAACCAGGGCCAGGGAGTTAGCCTCCAAGGCAGGGGTGGGGAACGTCCGGCCCGCGGGCCGTAGGAGGCTCGTGAAATCCTGAGGTCTGGCCTGCCAAGGCATTAGGGGTGAGTTAATTAAATGTTTGACCAGATACAGGAAGCTAATTTGTAAGTTGGTAAGTTTGTGCAGCCCACGGATGGTGTTATAAATATCCAAACGGCCCTTGGCAGGAAAAAGGTCCCCCACCCCCTGTTCCTGAGGGCAGAGGAAGCAGAGGTGCAACTCAGTGGAAGAAGGAAGAACAAACAGCCCCTGATCTCTAAGCAGCCCTGTGTTTACAGAAGCTTGCCCCTTAAAGAAGGCAAATGCCAGACAGCAGGGCACACAGAGGAGGATTTAGCCTGACCTTTTCTCTCGTCTGCCTTCGGAGCTTAAGGGAAACCCTGAGTGTGTTACAGGCTCCGGACTAACGCGTTCTGTGTGTTCCCGCCACAATGTGAAACCTCTAGCCGAGTACCGCATTCCACTGAAACAAGCAAGCCCCCGACAGAAGCCTGGGGTGAAAGGGCCCTGTTGGACCGCACCTGTGGTTCTGATGCTATTGCAAGGCCAAGATGCAGAGGGCCCAGGCTTCTTAGCTTGGGGGGTGGCGGGGGTGGGGGGCGGAGAGGGGCAACTCCTAGCTGGTGAAACCATCAGATTTTGGAGGATGGATGTCCTAACACAAGTCTGGGTGTTCAGGACATGCCTTGGGAAGAAAAGACAGGACATATTGGCCACCGTAAGACAGAACCCCAATGCAATTCTGAGAACTCCATGCCAGGACAGAGACTTGAGTGGGGCCAGAGGGGAAGGAGGTGGGAAAGGGGAGGGTTTAAGGCTGAGAACACTTCCGTCTTGCCACAGAAGGGCAGGTGCGCATCAGCAGATTCACACAGTCCGGCCAGCGGGGCTCAGTGGGTGAGCGCTGATCTGTGAACCAGAAGGTCACGGTTCGATGCCTGGGCAGGGCACAGGCCCAGGTTGCAGGCTTAAGCCCTGGTAAGGGATATGCAGGATTCTCTTTCACCACTGATGTTTCTCTCTCTCTTCATCTTCTTTCTTCTCTGAAATCAATAAACAATATTTAAACTATCTACTGATGTTTATTTATTTACTTATTGGTTGATTTCAGAGAGGAAAGGAGAGGGAAAGAGAGAAACAAAAACATCAGTGATGAGAGAATCAGCTATCGGCAGCCTCCTGCGTGCCCCATTGGGGATCGGGCCCTCTTGGGGATTGGGCCCACAACCTGGGCATGTGCCCTTGACTGGAATCAAACCTGGGACCCTTCAGTCCAAGGCTGACTCTCTAGCCACTGAGCCAAACCAGCGAGGGCAATAAAATATATTTTTTAAAAAATCCACATAGGTCCCACTCCATGCATTTCTGCACTAGACTGTGAAATGAGTTTCTCTTTGATGTAGTGGAAGAAAGAGCTGGT
This sequence comes from Antrozous pallidus, assembly GCA_027563665.1. NCBI lineage: Eukaryota > Metazoa > Chordata > Mammalia > Chiroptera > Vespertilionidae > Antrozous > Antrozous pallidus. The sequence continues at coordinate 4,962,517 of CM050530.1, forward strand.
CCTAAAAGGCATCGCTGTTTTCGTTGCTTTAATACTGGAAGGCTCGACGATGGTGTGTTTGCTACTGGAATGCTGAGCGCTGCTGCACGCCCCTCATGAAGTCGGTATGGCAGGGGAATGGCACAAGGCCCTCCCGTTGTGACATGCCCCCTCTTACCCAGGCCTGCGTGTCATGCTGGCTGAGACGACCCCTTGTCGGACGGGGATGATGCGGTGAATTCTGAATGCCGCATTATCTTGCTTTATGACTGTGTTGCCTAATAACAGAGAGAGGGCTGTGGGCCATAATTAATAGCCATTCTTACAGATCTTTGAACTCTCTGCCGTCTCCAAGGAGCTTGCTTTCCATTAACGTCTCCAGAAATAGCTCACTTTACATTATGAAAGTGCTTCGAGTGATAGTTTCCAAATTATCCCTAAGCTAATTATTAAAAAAACGATTGCTCAGAAAGCTTTTCCCTCTCTCGGTCGTACCGTTAAGTGCCTTGCCGTAAATACGAAGATAGTCTGTAGCCCTTGGAAGAATCTCTGCTGGTGGCACAGGCAATTCCTCTGAGTTGATCCCCAGTGCACCTTAAATGTGTTTTCATTACAAGTTATGGCACTAAGTACCAAGGGAAAAGATATGCAAATCAGCAGTACTATCTATGCCAGTTAAGACGAGCCAAACTAAACTAATGAAGGGATATAGGCACTATAAATCTATGTGTTGCTTTTTTTTTTTGAAGGTTAATTAGACTCCCTAATTACCCCAGACTGAGAGCATATTATGCTCTTGGAAAGGCCGGCATAATTAACTTGGGCTTTCCCTGCCAGCAAAACAAGTAAATAGGAAAGCTTCAGTCCAGGGGGGTTTGTGTCTATTGAAATCCAAAGGGTAGCTTGATGCTTATGTAAACACACGTGCATATGTGTGTGTGTGTGTGTGTGTGTGTGTGTGTGTGTGTGTGTGTGAGTGTGGATCAGAAAGTCAGATTTAATAGCCTCCAAGATTTATCCCAAGAAAGGAAGTTTGACAGAGAAAGTATTGTAATCTTGGGTGTGAGGAAAGGCTGTGTTATTGATGGACGCAGAGTTTTCCTGGGGAAGAGGCCTTATGTGTCATCCCAGGAGCTGTTCTAGTATCTGCTACAGAAGCCCCATCAGCCCCCATTAAAATGAAGAGTGATCCAGGGCATATAGACTGGTGGCCAGATTGTTACGATCTCTGAAAGCTTAATAATCTGGCCACTCAGTGTGCGTGTGTGTGTGTGTGTGTGTGTGTGTGTGTATGTGTGTGTATTAGAGGCCCAGTGCATGAATTCATGCATGGGTGGGGTCTGGCCAACCTGGCCAAGGGGAGGGGACATGGGCGGTTGGCCGTCCTGACTGGTGGTCAAACCCTTGGTCCAGGGGACAATTTGCGTATTAGCCTTTTATTCTATAGGATATACACTGAGTGGCCAGATTATTATGCATTCAGAGATCATCATAATCTGGCCACTCAGTGTACAAAAGGTGAAAAGTAAAAGTGTCAGTCACTATCAAACAATGGAAAATTTGAGAGCCCTCCCAAGAACTCTTTTTTTGTTGTCTTCAAATCAAATCACGCTACCTTGGTGTGTGTTTTTTAATTTATTTTTTATTGATTTCAGAGAGGAAGGGAGAGGGAAAGAGATTGAAACATCAATGATGAGAGAGTCTTTGATCAGCTGCCTTCTGCACGCCCCACACTGGGGATGGAGCTTGCCACCCGGGCCTGTGCCCTGACTGGGAATTGAACCGTGACCTCCTGGTTCATAGGTTGTTGCCCAACGACTGAACCATGTCAGCTGGGCCCCCGGTGTTTTTTGAACAACAGCAACAACAACAAAAAAAATAAAGTGCTGTGGGGAGGGAAAAACCCCAAAAATCTCAGTTGTTGAGATTATACATGCGGAGTTACACCTCCAGTCAGTCAGTACACATATAGTTAGCTCCTGCTGTTTGCCAGGGGCCAAAGATCTCATAGTGAGTAAGACAGACAGGTCTCTACTTTCATGGAATATAAGAAGAAAGGAAGAACGAAACAACAAAGAACGAAACATTAAAATAAATACATAAGGTAATTAAAGTGCATAGTACGTGTTAATTAGATAGCTGTTAGCTGAGGGATTAGAGATGATAAAATGCTAGTAGGAGCACAAGACCTTGATGTGACATAGAGAAACTGAGGCAGAAATGGGAAGCAGCTGTCACTATAGTAACATGGCATCCACGGAGCAAGGCGCTGCTTTGGAGGAGTGCTTTATTCATTCCACGTGCATTTATGGCACCTTAGCCATAAAGTGACCAAAGGAAAATAAAATAAAATAAAATAAAATAAAATAAAATAAAATAATAAAATAAATAAATAAATAAATAAATAAAATAAAATAATAAAATAAAATAAAATAAAATAAAATAAATAAAAATAAAATAAATAAAATAAATAAAATAAAATAAAATAAATAAAATAAAATAATAAAATAAAAAATAATAAAATAAAATAAAATAATAAAACAAAATAAAAAATAATAAAATAAAATAATAAAATAAATAAAATAAAATAAAATAAAATAAAAATAAAATAATAAAATAAAATAAATAAAATATAAAATAGGGGAAAGCTCTTGTTACTGAAGAGTTCTTGATCAGTGCTATTTCTTCTTAAATATCAAGAACTTCCCTATACCAGTGCCTCCATTTTGGGTCAGGGAGGATTGGAAATGGCAAGAAACCCATGAATAATGGGCACACAAAGTAGGTTCTGCACATCCAAGAAGGTAGGGGCCTGCCTTCCAGAAGCGGAGGCCAGCTCTGCAGATGCAGGGGGTGCCGATGGGGAGTGAGAGCTCCCACAGGCGATGCAGAGAAGCCAGACACTCTCAGAGATGACTCTGTTCGCCAGAGCGAGTTTTGCTCAGTAAATAGAGCATCAGCCTGCGGACTTCAGGGACTCGAGTTAAATTCAGGACAAGGGCATGTACCTCGGTTGCATGCAGGAGGCAACCAATGGATGTGTCTCTTTCTCATCGATGTTTCTCTCTGTCCCTCCCTCTTCCTCCCCCTCTCTCTTTAAAAGTCAATGGAAAAATATTCTCAATATTAACAACAACAAAAAAATGCCAACTTTGGAGCTAGGCTCTACGTGGACGTGTTGTCCGAACCAACTCATAAGGAAGCCAGGCCAGCTATCCGCAGAATGTTGTAAATGCTCACCGCTCCCTGCTCCTGGTTAAATTGTACAGATGAGCACAGAAGCCTGATTTGTCTTTCGCAGCCTATCAGAAGCTTTTCACACCACGCCGCAGCCAACAGTGTTATGATGTGTTCATTTATTTCCTCAAAGCAGGGAAGAAGAAATGGCCTAAATTTGAGCACTTCTGGTATTTTTCCATTAGAAGAAACTGGTGGGGCGTGTTATCTGGTTTCAGTCTACGTTGTTTTGCTTAAAGTCACAGAACGTATTGGTGACATTAATTGAGGACTTACTATACCACAGCCAGCAGATGGTTAGTTAGGTGCAGGCCCACATGGCCTTGTCTCCAGCCCAGCAGTGTGTCCATCAGCAGAATGCAGTCCATTCACAGCACAGACCCAAGGCATGAATGGCATTTCCCAAAACTCCATGCTCGGTAGCTTTCATGTGGAATGAAAAATTAATAACCCCCCTGGAATCGTTCACTATAAGATTTGATTCAAGAAAAGGTAATGAAATCTCCAAGTGATGGACTTGCTGATTCCTCTGATTCAGAATGATTAAGATCAGCTGGCCAAGGGCATGAGAAGGGCTCTCCCCTCTGCCCCCAGAGGGGACATGCCACCCTGCATCAGTCTGTGGGCTTGCGCAGTTCGGGAGACCTTTAGGGGTTTTTAAAGGGAAAGGCCCCATCTGGCTGTGCACCCTGATATTTGTTCTCTGAGGGTGGGGTGCTTTGGCGGCAATGTTCCTTCAGTGCACCCACGCCTGGGCCCCCAGCCACACAGGTGCCACAGGTCCCCCAGAGCTTTCAATAATGCCTTCTCTCCTTTCAGTGCTCACTCACCATGTCGCCTTTGAATGCTTTTCTGTGCCTTTTTAAAGCCTAAAATATAACCAAAGCAAGTTGAGAACTGTACAACCACAGCGTCTAGGATTCTAAACACAAAAAGGAAAGAAAAGAAGAAAAGAAAGCAAGCGAGAAAAGGAAATAGCAGAATGTCAAGGGTGAGACTGTTGAAAAGAATCACCATTACATCATGATTTTCTTCCTCCAGAATCTTCCCCGTCTGTGCCAAGGGTTTTTGTAAAGACTTGAACAACCTATCTCTCTTTTATTCTATAAATCCGACAAGATGGTTCATTCCGAAGGGCGGGGGGGGGGGGGGCTTTGTGTGTCGGCTTGTGGAGGAAGAGGGAAAGGCATTCTTATGGGGACGCTGCTGTCACTGCCATCTGGGGCAACTTGTAGAAACAGAAGAGGAGCTTGCATCCCCTTCCTCATTTCCCAGAAAGTCTTTCTCCCATAGATGGCTCTGCTTTTCACCTCCCATGGACAAGTCTTCCAAAACAGCACCAACATCTACTCCCCACTACAACGGCGACCTCGGTTTCCTGGGAAGTCTCTTAAGCCCCTTCACCTACCCAAGCCCTCTTGACCAAAATCTACACTAATAATAGAAAAATATGAAAATTGACCATACCTTCGTGTCACCCACCAGCCAATCAGGGGTGAGTATGCAGATTAACCCAACAAAGTTGGCAGGTTAATTTGCATTCGCAGGTATGGAGCGAAGACTGAAGGCTCCGGCCCAGGTGAAGACTGAAGACTGATGATGACTGAAGACTGAAGAGGCTTGGCTTCTTCACTGCCACCAGAGCAAAGGCCTGGGTCCCGGGTGCCAGAGGAAAGCCAGTGCTAACAGCCAGAGGAAGGACGGCCTGTTGCAATGGGCCTCTAGTAATTTCATAAAGGGTTGGTGGGGCTTTCAATTACAGAAATCCTCTTCAGAGGTTAACATCTGCAGCAGGACAAGCCCTCCTCCCCTTCAGATTCTTCCCATGGCCCAGGGGATCAGGCACTGGCTTCTTATTGGCTGCCAGTATCTCAGTCCGAGGTATAAGCTGAGTTCAGAAGGTGGGAGGCTGGTCAGGAGACCTGTGCATTGCAATGGGAACGCTTCTCTGCCCTCCTGCTTCATCGCATCCACTCTACTCTCCTTTGGCTAAGACGCAGAAAGACTCTCATAGAACGCGGGTTCCAACATCCTTGAATTCTCTGGCAACTCGAAGAGTGGGAAACACCACAGAAAGGGATGGTGTGGCTCAGGACAGCTCACTTTGCCTTGGTGGTCTCCAGTGTTCTCTGTAGATGAAACCAATAATGCTTGCCTTCCTCAGGCTGTTCGGAGTCTCAGATAATGTTAGTGAAATCTGTGCAAACCATAAAGAACTGTTACAACACTATGTTTGAATACACACAGAGTGGCCATTTTGTTATGATCTCTGAATGCATAATAATTTGGCCACTCAGTGTATAGGCTATATCATAAAAAGCTAATATGCAAATTGTCCCTTCGATCAGGATTTTGACCAGCAGGCAGGCAGGCCAGCTGCCCATGTCTCCTCTTCCTCACCAGGCTGGCCAGACCACATGCATGCACGAATTCATGCACCGGGGCTCTAATACACACACACACACACACACACACACACACACACCTGAATGGCCAGATTATTATGCATTCAGAGATCATAATAATCTGGCCACTCAGTGTATATGTTATATAACATTTACATATATATATATATATATATATATATATATATATATATATATATGTGTGTGTGTGTGTGTGTGTGTAATTATATATGTAAATATAGTATATATAAATATATAACAATAATCACAATATGGTATGGGAAGAGGGAAAGGCTGAAAGGGAAACACTGAATTATTATCCCAAGACACTTTCAGCTTTGAAAAAAAACAAGCTTTAGGAATTACAAGGGCAGACAGATTTAATCAGGAGCCCCTACAAAAGCAATCACGATCAAATGAAGTGTAATTATGGTGATCAGTTCGTGAACTGCAATGCCGTATTCCTAATTTCAAGTATTATGAAGGCCTGCATAGTGAATCAATCTGTCATTGCAAAGGTAATAAAGTGTCCCTGTCTGATGGGATATATTCTGTTGGATGGAAAATTTGTCATTCTTTTCATCAGATGCTGCATTAGGGTCACCAGTTTTTAATTTAATTAAAATTAAATGAAGGAATTCTATAAATCTAGTCATCCATCTATCTATCCATCTATAGCTCTATTTATCTATATCTACTTGAAACAATAGATTTGACATAACTGGTTATACAACTCCTGTTCCAATTCCTCCTTAAAGGTTATTCGCTCCAAGAAGCCCTCCCTACCCCCAAATGAAGTCAGGTTCTCTGGTTATAAAGACCTGGGTCGAGCTGGAGTCTCTCTTTACAGTGTGTCTCAATCCGCCGTTCCACTTGCATTTTTGTGACTCTCTGCTTAGTGTTTGTGCCCCACCGGCTAGACTGGAGGACAGGAGGGCAGAGGGTGTGACTGAGCGAACAGCTGGCGATTCGGATAAGCCCACCCTCTCCGCTGTGGCCTGGGAGGTGCTGTGTGCTTCGGCCTCTGCTTTCCACGCCGTTCTTCTTTGTGCTCCTCAGAATCCCCACACATTTCCACTTGTATCTGGCTTACTGGATGTGTTCTCTGCCGGGACCTCACTTCCTCTGCACTGTGCCTGACTGTCTTCCCTGCGAAATGTCATCCAAATGCCACTGCCTCAGCAAGGCTTGCTCTGATATAACCATCCAAATTGGAATTCCCCACCACAGGCACCCTTCATCTCCTTGCGCTCTTTCATTTCCCTCAGCGCACTTGTCACGGCATGAGCGACCTTTCTGTGTACGTATCTGTCGTCTTATGTATGCACTAGTGGCCTGGTGCACAAAGTTCATGCACAGGAGGGGGCTGTTCCTCAGCCTGGCCTGCACGCTCTCTAATATGGGACATTCCTCTCGCAATACAGGACCCCTGGCCCCTAAGTGCTCCCCTGCCTGCTGGCCTGATCCCCCAACTGCTCTTCTCTGTTGAAATGATCCCCCTAACTGCTCTCCCCCGCAAGGCTGATTGCCCTAACTTCCCTCCCCTGCTGGCCTGATCCCCCTAACTGCCCTCCCCTGCTATCCTGATCCCCTAACTGCTATCCCCTGCTGACCTGATTGCTGTAACTGCTCTCCCCTGCCAGCCTGATCACTCCTAACTGCTTCTGCCTTGGCCCCACCAACATGGCTTTGTCTGGAAGGACATCTGGTCTAATTAGCATATTACCCTTTTGTTAGTAAAGATTTGTGTATTTATGACCTGTGTTCCTTCTAAGCTGTAGGGCAAGCATGTCACACTCGTGGCCCGCAGACCACATGCCTCATTTATTTGGCTCGTGCTAGCCTTTGAGTTTGACATGCTTGCCGGAGGGTTATCTGAATGTAGAGCTCTGACTTACTGATTTGTTTACTTCTTGTCATCGGGGGATAAACTGATGCTTGGTGGTAGCAGGCATCCAATAAATATCTGTTATGTTAACGGATGTTCCAAAGTATATTTTGGATGAATGGAACAATCAATAAATGAATTGTATTATAACAAGTTTAATCCGATAATTTTTAAAAACACATATCTCTGTTGATTTCAGAGAAGAAGGGAAAGGGAGAGAGAGAAACATCAATGATGACAGAGAATCTGGCTGCCTCCTATTTAGGTAATTTTTTAAAAAATTTGCAACCCAGCCCTAACCAGTTTGGCTCAGTGGATAGTGTGTTGGTCTGCAGACTGAAAGATCCCAGGTCAGATTCCAGTTAAGGGCATGTACCTTGGTTGCAGGCACATCCCAAGTAGGTGTGCAGGAGGCAGCTGATCGATGTTTCTCTCTCATCGATGTTTCTAACTTTCTATTCCTCTCTGTAAAAAATCAATAAAATATATATATTTTTAGAAATTGCAACCCAGGCTTTGGCATGCCATAAAAATTGGGCTGTGCTAGAAACCAGCTTTCCTTTGGACGTTAACGGGTAAAAGACTTCTCAGGTAGATTAATCTCCACTCTGAGGCCACTGGGCCCAGGGCTTCACCAACTCCTGTTGGGTCCTGGCCCTGCATGAAGTGGACGCAGCTCCTCACTGGGATTTGTCTTCCAAGTTCTGTCTTTGAGAAGAGTCGAAGCTAAGCCGTCATCCATAGGATTCTCCTCACGTGGTTTATTTGCGGGGAAAAACAAAAATTGAAATCAGAGCCTTTGAGGCCACATAAAACTTATAACAACTTTATGCAACTTGGGTATCCTGGTCCTAGGTGTGCACTAATTGACATGAGAAAACAATTGGCTCCGTTTGCTGCCAGTCTTGGAATCATTTGCATTTTTAAATGGGAAGGCCTGCGAAGGGCGATACTTAACCCCAAAAGTTGAGACTGCAGCTAGATCCCTCAGATACCTTCAACGCCACCTGCCCACAAATGTTAAGAGAGTGGAAGGTCCAGGATGGTTGAACTTGAGCCATGGGTATATTTCTTTTCTAGGGAGAAAAATCTGTCATTTGGGGCACTATGCGGTGTGATAAGCTATCTGTTTTTATCTGTAAACATGAATGCTATCGATCCTTCCAATGTATTGGGGGATTACGCTGACCTGCTCTTAGCATCACATTGAAAACTTCTCACTAGTAGCAGATTTCTCTCTCTCACTAGATATAGATATAGATATAGATATAGATATAGATATAGATGATATAGATATAGATATAGATATAGATATAGATATAGATATAGATATAGATATAGATATAGATATAGATATAGATATAGATATAGATATAGATGTAGATGTAGATATAGAGATATATAGTCATATATATAGTCATATATATATAGTCATATATATAGTCATATATATATATATATATATATATATATATATATGTGTGTGTGTGTGTGTGTGTGTGTGTATATATGTGTGTGTGTAAAAGACTTCTCAGGTAGATTGAGCTCCACTCTGAGGCCACTGGGCCCAGGGCTTCAGCTGGGCTTCTAGATGTATACATTAGCTATTCCTGATGAAACATTTGACAAATTTGTTCTGTGTGGATAGAATCTTAGTATCTTTCAGTGAAAATGAATTAGCATTTGAAAAAGAATCTTGAAAGGAAACCCATCTTTATCAATTAATTTTGAGTTAAAGGCTGATTGTTGGCTCGATTAGGTCTTTCATGTAGTCCAGAATTATTTAGGACTCATTTTCCATTTTTTTTTCCTTTTCCTGGCTGAATATCAGAACTTCTAAGACAAATGCAGCATCATTTGCCATAGACAGATGAGGTGGTGGCGGCCATCCACATTGGCCGGTGCCCCGCTTCATGGCGGCCACAGAGAGTCCCCCGAGAACAGACGTGCGGGCCTCTGGGAATGACCTTGGCAGAGAGCTGTAGGTGGAGAGTGCGGGGCTGGGAATGCGCATGTGCCGAAAGGATGCCGGACCGTCTGGAGCTGAACTTAAGGCTCTCTGGAAGTTACCTCAGGGAGGCAGTGCGCGGTGGGGGTGCGTGCGGGTCAGCCCTCTGAATCTCATCCCTGTGCTTGCTCTCCTCGGAGAAGCCTCGGGGAGCAGATGGCTCGGTCAGGAAGCATGTCCTAAGAGGAGCACCAGGCCGTGGGGTGCACTCTGTCTGCAGCAGACGGTTGGTCTTGACCAAGTAGGCTTAGCACCACGATCTCCTTCGCCAGCCTATTCCGACAAACCCGGGGCTTTCTCGAGCCTCCTTACCTGAGCAGCAGTTCTTGAGATCAGCTGGCATTTCTGGTTTAAAGTTCCTTTCACCCGGTAGCAGTGATTTTCTTCCTCTTTTGTGTTAATCCTCACCCAAAAATATGTTCTCATTGATCTTTGGAGAGAGTGGAAGGGAGGAGAAGAGACAGAGAGAAACATCGATGTGACAGAGGTACATGGGTTGGTTGCCTCCTCTGCTCGCCCTGACTTGGGGGCTGAGCCTGCAACTGAGGTACGTGCCCTTGACTGGACTAGAACCCACCGCCCTTCAGTCTTCAGGCTGAGCAAACCCGGCCAGGGCACGGTGTTTTCCATTTAGTATGTTTTGGTTGTAATTAGAGGATGAGTTTGTGAGTCCCAGCTGAGACTGGCAGTGTTTCCATCGTAAGTTAATGTTAGAATTCTCTTTAAATGCGACCTTGTTCCGGAGACATAGCCCCTCTGACTGACCAGCAAAGTGTCCCTCATCATAGATCCCCAGACTGGGCTGACTTCACTGTGTGTGTCCTGTTGAGCATCTGGCCTTCCTGCGGTGACATTTGACCTCATTGGACTCACCTGAGGTGTCCATCAATTCACAGGACTCTGTTGGGAGTAATTGAGCATTGAGGCAAGTGTGCTTTCTGGCTTCTAACGTATCCTTTCTATGTTCAGTTCCGCCATCTCAGGTCCTTTTCCACGCCTGACAATCATCTCATAAGTGGCTCTTGTCAACGTATAAATGATTGATGCCGTTGTCATCCAAATATGTAAATTGCACAAGCATACATTTATAAATCAGTTATGACTCCCAGGAATTTATCACTTTTTACAAAGTTAAACCATGCTTTCTTTATCTTTATTGTTTATTTATATATATTTTTTCTCCTGTTCCCCCCACCCCTGCCCCATCCCTGGCCCTCTCCACCCCATTGTCTGTATCCATGGGTTATGCATATATGTACACATGTTCAGTGGTTGATCTCTTCCCACCCACCCTCGCCTCCCCTGCCTTCCCTTTGGGGTTCAGCAGTCTGCTTTCTTTCTTTAATTTCTGGACAGTTCTCTTTGCGTTGCACTCCTCCCGGCTCTTTGAGGACCCGACTTTTGCGGTATTAATCCCCAACCATGGCTCTGTGGAGGGCTTCCGGAATGCCCAGCAGGCCGGGATGTGGGCACACACAGACGGCTCTGCATGAGGCAGCTGCAGGGCTACATGGTTGTACCCACTGACACCTTGAGCCACTGCAGGTTAAAAGAAGAGAGAAAATCTAGGAGACTCAGATCCCTGGAATCATACCTTCAATTTAGTTTAATATCCATCTATGTCTTAGTTCAGATTCCCCCAGAAGCTGACCCCAAGAGAGGATTGAAGGGCAAATAGTTGATCTGGGCTGGACAGAGGGTAGGGGGAGAGACACAGGGAAGAGCAGGCGGCAAATAGAAGGTGCTCTGTTAAGCCAGCTGCCACCAGGGGTGGTTGGTATTTGATCCCAAAAACAAAGTCTAGGACACGGTGCAGAATACAGACAGGGCATTAACCCAGCTGAAGGGCAAGCAGCTGGCTGGGGGATTTATACACCGACTCTTGAGTCATTGATTATGGGTGTCTCAGGGGATGTAGTTTCCTGACACTGCTGGCCAGCAGCACCTATGGGCTCAGAGAGGCCAGCACTCACATGCAGAACTCATCCAGACCAAGGCATCGGTGGGCTCGGTGGGCAAGGGGGAAGCATTGGCAGGGGACTTCCGTTTGCATATTGGAAGAAATCAAAGAGTTGCGAAGTGAGATTTGGCTAATCTAGCCACGGAAAAGAATTTCCAAGGAGAGATGTATCGCAGTGCCCACATTTAGGCGGTAAGGCAGGGGTGGGGAACCCCTCTTCGGCCAAGGGCCATTTGGATGTTTGTAACGCCATTTGCGGGCCACACACAATGATTAGCTTAAAAACCAGCGCGCTCCATTTGGCCAAACATTTCATCAGCTCGCCCCTCATGCCCCACCCCTGGAAGGGGATAGTGTGAGTGTAACTGCTGAGGATCCTGAGCTGGTAGAGATGAACATGGCCTGAGGTCATATCCTTGAGAAGAGAAAGGCATCGCTCACAATAGGAAGAAGTCTGAAGCCACAAAGATAGGAGAGGCTGACCATTACTTTTGGGCATCCTGGGGCGCGACACCTTCCTAGGTGTCCCACCTGCAATGCAGAGGCGACTCAGAGGCAGCTGGACTCCAGAGGGTGACTGGAAGGGAAGCCAGCCTGGTAATTTGCAAAGGACATTTCCTCTTTGATTAAGTTTACAGCTTCATTCTAATCAGAGACATAGTTTTCCCTGAAAGAGCCCCACGATTAGATCCATGTAACACCCTGTTTTGTAAAAAGCGGGTTGAGAAGTTCCCCAGTCCTCGCATAACTCACTTAACCACTGTCTTCTAGGTGGGCCCACTCTGCTTATGGCAAAACTCACCCGCTTTGGGTTCCAGACTTAATGTTAAATATTGAAAGCATGCTGCTTATTCGTCTTGTTCCCAGACTCTGAAGGTGTATTTTGTTGGGGAATTGAAGCTATCTGTGTAAGGCAGATGAATATCTTTGTATTAGTTGCCCGGCACACCGATCCATGTGGCAGTAGCTCTCTGCAGGGCCTGGCCACTCCATGCCCACTGCCCAGAGGCCCATCCTCGGGGGCCCCTAACACTTGCCTCATCACTGCCTGCTCTCAGCAGCCGCCCCCTGGAACTGGGAGACCCCGGCGGGGCTGAGAGGACTGGGCGCTGCCATCTTGTGGCTATGGGTGCCGCCATCTTTGTAATGGAGTCGTGGTTAATTTGCATATTCCCCTGTTATTCGATAGAATTATCCATCCAATAGAGATGCAAATCAATTTATTTATTTATTTTTTTACCTTGTGTTGGATCCAGAGAATTTAATTACCAGTCCTTTATTTAGCACTCAGTATTTTTAGGTTTTGACAGAAGGAAGAATGCAAGTAAAAAAAAAATGGATGAGAGTCATAATTCAAACTTCAGAAAATGTGGAAGTCATTCATTTAAAACATATTTACTGTGAAAATCCTACGTCAGGTACTGGGCTACGTTCTGAGGATACCACGTGAACAGGAAGGATCTGAGCCTTAAGCTGGGAGTCCAAATGGGTCAGGAAGAAATTGTCAAACAGTGAGCTACATGTGGGGACTATGAGTTTTCTCTCCTTGCTGTTAGCCAGCCCACAGCTATATTGGATGGGGATTTTAGTGTTCTCACCCTGCAAGAAAAGAAAGGAAAAAAGAAAAATATTCTTCTGAAGGCTTGGGTTGGGGGATCTGGGGTGGGCCAGAAAGGTCAGTGGGGAGAGGGTTGGAGAGGGAAGGGAAGGGGACATATGTAATACTTTCAACAATAAAGATTTAGAAAAATTTGTAAATGTACTGAAAAGAAAAAAAGAAAAATACTCTTCAGCAGCAAGAGAATGCTAACAGAACTTGTTACTGGGAACTGTATTTAAAGAACTCAAGCTTGCAGAACACTTTGTCTTTGACACTGGATTCTGTTTGCTCAGGTGGCCAGAAGCATTCTGGGAGTTCGGTCTCTGGGTGTGTTCCAGTGACTGCAGCTCTGCCTGTTCAGTAGGGCGGGATTAAGAGGGAATACCGTGGGCATTTGTTTTTTAAAGGTAAATACGCTACACGGATGTTGGGGTATCTTCCTAGTGTTTATTGTTGGATCTCTGGGGGAGGAAGGGTCTACATTGTCTTCTCATCTGGAGTCAGGCCGGCAGGCAGGTCTGCCGAGCTAGTAGGGCAGGTCCTTCAAGAATCTGCTGGCACCAGAGTCTCCTAGTCATCACTGCTTTCAAGGAAGGAGGAGTCAGGCAGAACCAGATGGCTGGAGGGGCAGGGCCTAGTGACAGTAGTGCTGAGTGATGAAAAAGTAACTGGGTTCTCAAGCCCTTGACTGGAATCTGTGTGTCTTTCTCACATCAATGTTTCTCTCCTCCCTCTCTCTCTCTCTCCCTCTTTCTCTCTCTCTTTCATCCTCCCTCTACTCTCTCTAAAAAAGTCAATGGAGCCAAAACTCGTTTGGTTCAGTGGATAGAGCGTCTGCCTGCGGACTGAAGGGTCCCAGGTTCGATTCCGGTCAAGGGCATGTACCTTGGCTGCGGGTACATCCCCAGTGGGGGGTGTGCAAGAGGCAGCTGATGGATGTCTCTCTGTCATCGATGTTTCTGACTTTCTATCCCTCTCCCTTTCTCCCTGTAAAAAAATCAATAAAAAAAAAAATATATATATATATATTTTTAAAAGTCAATGGAAAAAATATCCTCAGGTGAGGATAAAAATAAAGTAAAATAAAAACCGGCACTGCTTTTCCATATGTAAGTTAGGGAAAGCCAATATTGCCCGCCATACCAGAATATCAGGAGGAAAGGCAAAGATATTCCTTGGAGCCCTATCCAGCTGGGGCAGCAGAGAGATTCCGTGCCCAGAGGAGGTGCTGGGTGGGAGGCGACGGAGCGGCAGCCACCTCCAGGGGAACTCCGAAACGCGGGGTGGGCGAGGGAAGACCTTTCTGAGCGCCAAACAGCTTGCAAGCTTGGCAGGGCATGGCCAGCGTTCAGGCCCACCTGCTGGCAGTGTCCAGCGGATGGCAGCAGCCGTGGTACCTGGCGGATACCATCGGCGGTGCGTGTCCCAGGATGCTGATGGAACGTTCATAGGCGCGGGGGATCGGACTCCCAGGAGCCCTTGCTGCCGGCTTTACAGGCGGTGGGTTCCTTGCAGGAGCAGGAAGAGGCAAGAGCCAGTGGAGTCTGTATTGGAAGCCAGTTCCCGTCACTGCTCCCCGGGGTGGAGAAACTGCAGGAAACTGGAGGCAATTCTGCTCCTCCCACACCTCCTCTGTTGAAATCATTCCCGGATTCTGGCATTCCTGTTTCTGTTGCGCAGGGAGCTTCTGCTCGCTGCTGTAGTCCCGCAGATAGAGGCAAGGTTTTTCCTTTCATCTGTGTGTGACATTTCAACTCAGCCACGCCTCTTTTGAAAGAAACCTTTGTTGCCGCTATCCCCATTTTCCGTGCTGTCTGTAATCGCATCCCAGGGTAGAAAGCGACGGAGGTTGTCCAGCCACCTTCAAAGTATCAGGTAAATTACCAGCAGATCTGCCTCATTTCCCTGTAACGATGGGCCGTCATATTTGTGGGAAGACATCTGAGGCCGCAGAGGAGATGTGCAGGGTCTTCGAGGGGCTGTGCTCTCGGCCCCAGGCGCCTTGTCCTGCAGCCTCCCACCCCCCATCTCCTTCTCCCTCTCCAGGGCTCCCGGTTCAGGTTGCTGCTTTCTGCCACCCCTTTTCCCCCCACAATGTCGTGATCGAGTCCCTGCCCCGACCATTGCGGGGTCCAGGGAGAAGTTGCTCTTTCAACTGTGATTTGGGGAATTTCTCTTTCACCCCTGGATTGCACCTAAACCGGTTGGGGAAGATGTGACAGAAATGGCCACACACCTGAGGACGCGGAAATGAGCACATTCGGCTGTCGAGTTCTTGAGAGACGGGATGATTGTCGACTCTTCGGGGTGAGTGTAGGGAAGCCTTAAAACGGAGGCACATCTGGTGCCCCTGGCTGACAGCTGCTCTAAATCATTGCAGGTAAAAGATGTACAAAATAGCATTTCTTAGGACAGCATGGGGAATTTAGAAAATTTCTGGGAAAAAAAAAAAGAAGCTCTTTCAAAAAGAGCTTTCAAAAGCACTGGGACTGAGTCTGATAATCTTTTCTTTTTAAAAATACATTTTTCTTGATTTCAGAGAGAGGAAGGGAGGGGGAGAGAGAGAGAAACATCAACGATGAGAGAGAATTACTGATCGGCTGCCTCCTGCATGCCCCTTACTGAGGATTGAGCCTGTCCCCGGACGTGTGCCCTGACCTCGAATCAAACCGTGACCTTCAGGTTCATAGGTCAACACCACTGAGCCATACCAGCCGGGTGAGAATTTTTTTCTTCTTCTTCTGAGTGGCTGGTGTTAGGCATTCACGTCACTCTTCCCCATTTCATTATCTGGGATTTGAAGAGATGCATATAATCCCAACCTGCTGGGCCCCTCACTTGCTAATCTATCCCCACACCAGTGGAATATTCACGACCCTGGAACCATCACACTTTCCATAACCTCTGTTAGCTGCTCGCCGGCAAAATTAAGCACAGCCTGCATTTAATTACCCAGCACCGGACTTCAGCAGGAAAGAATTCAATTTTGTAAAATAACAAAGTTCGGGGTAATTGCATGCATCGTCAATGCATATTTGGTCCATTCAGTGGTGATCTTGAGGGCTGGTTATTATTCCTTCCCCGGCGAAAGGAATGTTACACTCTTAAGGTCAATGTCCTCATCGCCTTAATGAACAGCAAGCAGAAAAAAAAAAATGAGTGGAACCTCAGACATTTCTGTTTTGGTTTTAGGTCCTTTTTAGCACTTAGCCCTGCAGCCGCAAAATGTTGAGGTCTTGGCAGGTTTATCTCTGGATATTTTCCTCGAGCCCCTTATCCAGATGGAGTTTGTATTCTGGTAAAAGGCGGCGTATTCTCTGCTTGTCAGAAACAATCCTTACATAACTGTCTTATTGTCCAAGGCGGAGAACAAAAGGAATGTCCAGATGACAAAGGAAAGCTACTCCTCACACTAACTACACGATTATATAATAGGTAACCCTTACCGAGACCGGTTCGGCTCAGTGGACAGAGCGTCGGCCTGCGGACTGAAAGGTCCCGGGTTCGATTCCGGTCAAGGGCATGGACCTTGGCTGCGGGCACGTCCCAAGTAGGGGGTGTGCAAGAGGCAGCTGATGGATGTTTCTCTCTCATCCATGTTTCTGACTTTGTATTCCTCTCCTTTCCTCTCTTTAAAAAAATTAATAAAATGTATTTTTTTTAAAAATAGGTAACCCTTAGTCCAGGGGCACACGGTGGCTCCTGAGAGGCATTCGTTGCTAAGGAACTTGGCTGCAGGCTCTCAGCTGTTGGCATGACCCAAATGAAGACGTTAGTTTTAGCTGTCACCCTCCAGGTCCAATCCGCTAGCATCCATCCGAGAATCTTCTGTTCATTTTTTCACCATTCTTCCTCCCTTCTGTCTCTGCTCTTAAAAACGCTCTGCACAGCCCGGCTGCTGTGGCTTGGTGGTTGAGCGAAGACCTCTGAGTCAGGAGGTCGTCCCGGTTCGATTCCCGGTCAGGGCACATGCCAGGTGGCAGGCTCTGGATCAGTGATCCTCTCTCCTCATTGATGTTTTTGCCACTCACTTCTTCTCCCTTCCTGTCTGAAACCAATAAAAATATAGTTAGCCAAAACCGGTTTGGCTCAGTGAATAGAGGGTCGGCCTGCGGATGGGAAGGTCCTGGGTTCGATTCCAGTCAAGGGCATGGACCTTGGCTGCGGGCACATTCCCAGTAGGGGGTGTGCAAGAGGCAGCTGATCGATGTTTCTCTCTCATCCATGTTTCTACCTTTCTGTCCTTCTCCCTTCCTCTCTGTGAAAAATCAATAAAATATATATATTATATATATTAAAAAAGAACATTGTATGCTCACACAGGAAACAGGAAGTGGGGAAAGCAGACACCCTTTCAGTGTGGCTTGTGCTGGGCCTCCTTTGAAGGTAGCCCCCTCCCAGGCCTCCAGCCGAGGAAGGTTATAAGGTCTAAAGTGTGTGACCCCTGGGAAGGAGGACGGATGAGGGAGAGCTGGTTCTGGCTCTCCCCTGACTTCCCAGGCTTGATATTTGGGGCACAGGGTTCAGCAAAAATACCTAAATCAATCCTACCAAACAGAGAAAATGAGAGGGCCAGCCGCTCCTCCCCGGTGTCCCCATCTGCCCCTCCGCTTCGTTCTTTGTCTTCTGTTTATGTGGCTCATAGGGAGTGTTCTATTCAAAGAAAGTTCTGTGTCTCAAGAAGATTGGAAAATACCGGAGCAGCCTAGGACTTCCTTTCCTAGAGTGTTGGTGGTACCTGCGTGTCAGAAATGGTAGATCCAGACTCAGAGACACGAAGCTCAAAGGAAGGCAGGTCTTAAATCCCTATGCCAATCGCCCACTTACCCATCTAGTCATGCGCCAGCTGGTTTAGCTTACCGGATAGGGCAGTGGTAGGCAAACTCGTTAGTCAGCAGAGCCAAATATCAACAATGCGATTGAAATTTCTTTGGAGAGCCACATTTTTTAAACTTAAACTTCTTCTAACGGCACTTCTTCAAATTAGGCTCGCCCAGGCCGTGGTATTTTGTGGAAGAGCCACACTCAAGGGGCCAAAAAAGCTGCATGTGGCTCGAGAGCCGCAGTTTGCCTACTACAGGGATCGAGCATCAGCCTGGGGATTGAAGGGTCCTGGGTTCCCTTCAGGTCAAGGGCATGAGCCCTGGTTGCGGGCTCGATCCCCAGTAGGGGGCGTGCAGGAGGCAGCCCATCAATGATTCTCATCATTGAAGTTTCTCTCTCTCCCTCTCCCTTCCTCTCTGAAACCAATAAAAAAAAATATATTCAAAACAAAACAAAAGCTATCGTCATTATTGAAGACAGCCAAAACCAGCCATATTCACAATCAGAAGATAGACACTTGGTTTTATGGCTTGTTGATTTGCTTAGAGCGTATACAGCTTGTCAAAAATTGGCCGTGGATAACGTCAAACTTGCGTATCCTCGGCTGTTGGCTAGTTGTTTAGTTTCAAGGTTTATTGATTCAAATTCTTGTAAAATTAGATCCAGCTTCCAACCCTTGTCCACCCCCAGCCTCCTCTGACTGCTCACCCCGTTCCAGAAGGAATGAATCTGTGTTAGCAGCTGGCCACGTTCTCCTCCCGTTCCCACCTTCCACGGGGTGAGGCAAGAAACACAAAACACATGGGCGCTCATGAATAATTCCAGCCCCTCAGAGAGGGGGGCCATTCAGCACCGACCCAGCACAAACCTCGCCCATCCACCTGCACGTTTCAGGCTCACCCTGGGAACGCCAGCCTCCTTCGACGTGCAGCTCCGAGGCAGTTCTGATTTGTAAGCCTGAAAGGTCCCCGGGCGAGAAAATCAATCCAAACCCAAAGTGACATTTCAGTTTCATGAAGTCAGCATTGTCTGGCCTGCATTATTTAATAGGGCGTATCTCGTGTCTCGTATGACCTCCGAGGAATTAACTCTCAGGGACAGCGGGGCCGAGTGCTATCTGTTATGATTTCCCCTGTAATGATTGGGAGCGCGGGATTCATGATTCTGCTGGAGGCAGGCTCTGAGACGGTTTTTCTTTCAGCTCCTCCATCAGAAGACTTCGTTGATCTCATTTCAGCCTTGGGACCTATTTAAACGTTTAGAATTAACAGCCAATAGGAATAACATTCTCGGGGGGAGGGGGGCGCGGGTTCTGATCAGCCCTGGTTTCCAGTAGAAGGGGCATCTTGAGGTATGCCAGGGGGGACCCCGGCCCAGAGAAGACAGGCAGAAAGCGTCAGGGAGAAAGATGGGCCTCCGGGACTTCCTGTTGAGACTGACGAAGGACATGCAGCACACACAGGAGACAGGTGTGTGGACCTGCTTGCTCCAGAGCTCCGATTCCGCGTGCGCGCTCTCTGAAACTGAAGGCCACAGTAGTCACCGGGAAAGTTCCAAATTCCAGTGCACTGTTGGGGTTCAAACTGTGTCTGCCAAGTTCAAGGTTTTTTTTTTTTTCTTTAATCCTCACCCGAGGATGTTTTCCCATTGCTTTTCAGGGAGAGTGGAAGAGAGAGGGAAAGAGAGAGAGAAACATTGATGGGAGAGGAACACATGGATTGGTTGCCTCCTGCATGAGCCCATGAGCCCAATGGGGGAGGAGCCTGCAACCAAGGTACGTGCCCTTGACCGGAATCGAACCGGTGGCCCTTGGGTCTGTAAGCCAACGCTCTATCCACTGTACCAAACCAGCCAGGGCTCATGGGTTACTTTTCTACTGAAATTGTATTAAATGATTGACTGGTTTATCCAAACATATCATTTATTCTGATGTAGGAGAAACGGTGCCATTTCCCGCGCTTGTACCGTGCTTATAATAGGAAACAACACTTGTGCATAGAAATTCGTAAAGCTTGAGTTGGAACTTCCAAGAACAAGTTTAGGCCAGGGTTTGACAAACTGTGGTGCCCTACAGACCACATCCCGCCTGCCTCCTGGTTTTGTAAATAAAGTTTTATTGGGACACACATGCCCCATCATTTGCAGTGTTCTATCTCTGTTTTCACACTGCAGGGGCAGAGGGCCGTGGTTTCCACGGAGACCATGAGGCCCGAGGAGCCGAAAAGATGCACTTTGCAGCTCTTTCCATGCAATGCCTGCTAATTCCTGAATTAGACGGGAGGGTAAATAATCCGTGAGAGGCGCTATCTACAGAAGCCCCTGGAAGAACAGGGAATTTATCCGGTCAGAAAAGCAGAGGCAGCTGCTCTGAAATCTAACCAAGACCACATGGCCAAACACAACTATCTGACAATTCATGACTTTAGCCGAAGCATAACTACTCCAGATCCCATAGCAGAGCTGGAACGAAACGCAAGCCTTCTGACATCCACTAGCTAGCTGGTCTTACCACCAACTCCCTTGCTTCCCCAAATCGTAATTACGCCCGGGGCCAAGCACTTACAATGGAAAAAGAAAGAAAGAAAAACACCCCCAACCACGCCGCAGGCCGTTTCTCGAAAACCTGCGGGCTGATTTTGTAGATTTAATTGGCTTGGCCCCGGGGCGAGATGTGTCTTCGTAAGAGAAACGCATTCATGAGGTTGGAGGGCCAACCCCAAGCGGGAGGCAGCCTGTGACAAATTACAGAAATAACAAGGCTCCGCGTGGCCCAGCGAGCGCACCTGGCCGCGCCACCTGGGGCTGTGACTTCATCGCCCCCGTAAACCAAGCCAAGGTCAGGCTGAGTCAGACTTCGATTAAGAGGCCCCCAAGGACAGCCCAGGTGCAGAAGGAACTGGGCTGGATGCAGCCAGAGATACGTGAGCGGGTCCCTTTCCTGTCCCGGCGTGGGCCTTGTTGGGACAGCTACATGATGAGGTTTAGGGAGGCCGGGTCTGGGGACTTGGGGGGGCGGGGGGGAGCAGCCAAAAAAAAAACCTGGCTTCCATTTGTCTCCGGCCTCTGTTAGGAGGGGGGCCAGGGAGGGTTTTCATCAGCTGTCTGCGGACGTAACCCTGCACGTTCGCTCAGGTGCAGCTGCCCCCTCTGGACAGGAAGTCTGAGCCTGGATTTGCTGGTGAGTGGTGGAGCGCTCTGAGCTGGGGCCAGTAGGGTGAGAGCGAAGCCAGAGTTTGTGATCCTGGGGAGCCGCACAGGAAGCCAGGTGACCCGGCCCCATTGCAGGGCCCCCAGTTAGATCTGCTTTTCTTTTAAAAAATATTTTTTATTGATTTTTTTTTTTTTTACAGAAGGGAGAGGCATAGAGAGTCAGAAGCATCGATGAGAGAGAGACATCGATCACCTGCCTCCTGCACCACCCCCCCCCCCCCCCCCACTGGGGATGTGCCTGCAACCAAGGCACATGCCCTTGACCGGAATCGAACCCGGGACCTTTCAGTCTTTGCCGAGTAGTCGGCGCCAGGCTCTCGGAGTGAGCGCTGTGTGAGGTGCTCTTAAGGATTTCTTGAGAGAGAGTGGGTGACTGCAGCCCTGGCTGATGCCGCGTAAAATGTTCTGTCGTCTTTAGGGGGCATATAGACTCTGGCAAAGCCTGACTTTCCCATGGTGCCTAGAAATTACAGCGTGCGCTTGGAATGAATGGGGAAGCTTCTGGACTGACAAACAGGATCCAAATACTAGATTTGAGTAAACCTGAACTTATATACCCCATAAATCATTCACAGAGCCCCCCCCCCCCCCAGGTATCTAAACTTTACATTATTTTTTAAAACACATTTTCTCCTCGGTTTCAGAGAGGAAGGAAGAGGGACAGAGAGAAAGAAACATCGATGCCGAGAATCCCTGATTAGCTGCCTCCGGCACGCCCCCCGCTGAGGATCCAGTTCGCAACCTGCACATGTGCCCCGACCAGGAATCAAACTATGACCTCCTGGTTCAAGGTTAACGCTCAACCCCGGAGCCACCCCGGGCAGGCATTATTTTCAGCAGCTTGATCCATCCAGTGTCATGGGATAAGTGCTGAGACTAAAGGCTGGAATGTGGATTGACAGGGGCTTGGTCAGGGCGCATGGACATAGCAGGTGATCGCTTGGGGATTCCTGGACCCGAGGGCTCTAGGTCAGCTGGGTGGTTACTGGAACTAGCCATTGCCTGGGACATCTAGAACAGTGGTCGGGCAACTCGCGGCTCAAGAGCGACATGCAGCTCTTTGGCCCCTTGAGTGTGGCTCTTCCACAAAATACCACGGCCCGGGCGAGTCTATGTTGAAGAAGTGGCCTTAGAAGAAGTTTAAGTTTAAAAAATGTGGCTCTCCAAAGAAATTTCAGTCGCTGTAACTGTGGATATTTGACTCTGTTGACTAATGAGTTTGCCAACCACTGGGCTGTTAAAAGGCTAGCTAAGGTGAACCATAGGCCAATGGCTGCGGACACTAACTTTGGTCTTCAAGTGAATGAACCAAATTTTGGCAGGAAACCTGGAGCAAATCCAAGAAGGTCTGAAACAGCGTAGACCCTTCAAAGCCAGTTTTTTTTAAAGCGGGGAAAGTAGGGGAGTGATACCTGGAATCCTAAGATGTTGTTCTGTGTTGGAGCTGGAATTCTTGCTTTTATTTTATTTCATTTTTTTTGTTTGTTTTGTTTTGTTGTGATTGGCTCTGCGGTGCATGAATAGGCCCACATTGGACTCTCTATTAACTTCCTTGCAATCTGTTTAGATTTTTGTTGTTTCTGCTAGAATTACCCTGGCAAGTGATTCCAAGGCATACACCTTCAGGCTCAGCTATTGATTGATTTGGCGAGGTCCAGAGCCCATTTTTTTTTTCTTAAAACCTCAGTTATCTAGCTGATTTATGTCCAGATGTGCAGCTGCAGACTTTTTCCAGGCGTTTGGGTCTCATGCTGACCTGATATTATGAAAGCAAAATAAACTGAGATTTAAAAAAAAGAGTAAGAGTAACCCAGCTGGTGTGGCTAAGGGTTTGAGCAGAAACCCAGGAACCAGGAGGTAAAGATTCCTTTCCAGTCAAGGACACATGCCAGGCTTTGGGGCCCAGTCCCCAGTAGGGGGCGTGCAGGAGGCAGCCGATGATTGATTCTCTCTCCTCATTGATGATTCTATCTCTCTCTCCTTCTCCCTTCCTTCCTCTTTGAAATAAATAAAAACATGTTTTAAAAAAAAAACTAAAAGTGTGGTTTGCTTTAAAAAAAAATCAAGATGAGGAAGACAGGGTGATTGTGCAGATATCTTTTGTGTCCATAGTTGATAACACTTAACACTGCAGAAGCCTTAATGACGATGATTATTTCCGGTGCCACTGTTGACTTAAAGGGGCAGCAGTAGGATCAACTCCTCTCCGTGGGATGAACGCGTGTCCTCCCAGCGACAAAGCAGAGGTCAACTCTGCTCTTCCAGCATTTGCCTCCCCTCTCCATTGGAAGTCTAATGAAGAAACCTGTGAACTGTAGTCTCCTTTCCTCCTTTCTTCTCTTTCTCTCTCTCTCTCTTTGAAGTAGCAAACTGGTCCTAGCTTGGCTAAGAGCCCAAGAAGAAGAGGACTTAAAGACCTCAAGTACCACCTGCAGAATCCATTTCCCCGGCAGCCTCTCAGGCGGTGCTGTGATGCTAGGGGGCAGTATAGCGATGGTGGGGAACCTGCTGCAGATCAGCTGCTTCCAGTTCTCGTGGTGCAGGAATCCTGGAGGCTTCAGGAGGAAGACATTAGACTTCTGAGCAGTGGCTTTGAGGAAGCCCTCGGTGGGCGAGCCGCAGTACTGGCGGCCTGGTGACTCAGAGACCCATCCACCTGTGTGGCCCCACAGGGCAGGCTCTAGCGCCCCCCACCCCCCCGATTTCCAGAGCTGCTGGTCTTATAGGAGACATAGGCTATTCAGATGTCTAAACATGCACGTGACATTTTGATGTGTTTTTGAATTCTGCAGTCCCTATTTTATGTGTGGTTCTTCCTATTCTGGCCAGAGGGTTTGGAGAAGGGGGTGATATAGGAAGAAAAAACTTAAGAAAATTGAAATTGCAATAGAGAAAAATCCTTTGTGCAAATACAAAGAGCCATGGGAAATGTGTTGGAACATTAGGTAGTGAGGACTATTCCAAAGAGTGGGTTGTATCCAATTAGTTTGTCTGAAACATCGTCATGTCCTGAGTATCATAGCTGTGCTGCCGAAATTTGATTTTTGATTCATTCAAGCTGGGTTTGGGGGAGACCCTGTGGCAACAGAATATTAGAAATATGGTTTTGCCTTTTCCTTTGATGGCTTTAGAAGTGAAGTTCCCTTCCATGGATCAGTGGTCATGCTTTTGTACTTGTTCTGTGGGGCATGTTAACTGAAGTAACAAAGACCTTAACATGAAAAAGGTGGTGTGCCCGCCTGCGTGTGTTTCTTTATTTCATCCTCCCTCATGCCCTTAATATAACTCAGATATTTAACTCTGAATGCTCACTCTCCATGTTAATAATTTGTAATGATTGCCTGTCTCCCACTTGCCACGCACTGTTCTAGGAACTTGGGAGACACTGAGTATAGTATCTTATTCTTTTTATTTATTTACATATTCAATTTATTAAATGAAGATAGACTCAATATTTCAGTTAAAAACAAAAAAAGTAGACTGAAACACAATTGTATGTGGCTTATAAGAAACACATTAACTTTGAGAACTCAAAGTAAAGACATGGAAAATTATGTTATGCAAATTCTAATGAAAAGAAAAGCAATGTAATAATATTAATAATATAGATTTTAGGAAACAAATATTTTTGGAGCTCAAGAGTGGTATTTCATAGTAATAAAGATTCAATTTGCTAGAAAGGCCTAAACATTCTTAATTTATATGTTCTTAATGACACAGCCTCAAAATATATTCAGCACACATATAACTAGAGATAAACATGCTAACTCATCATTTGGGGAGATTTTAACACTGTTTCCTTAGTAATTGATAGAAAAGAAAACAGACAAAAACAACCCATTAAGTAAAGATATATAAGTAACATGAATATAAGACAGAATATAATTTGCATACATAAAATACAGCAACCAATACCTGCAGAATATGTAGTCTTTTCCAGAGCTGAGAGAATACTTATCAATAAATAATGTTGAGACATGAAAACAAGTCTAATAACCAAGAATTTAATCAGTATTTTGCCTTCTTACAGAGGAAATAGACTATATGGGTCAACAATAAAAAGAAAATACTAAATTTTGTAAATTGTTGAAACAACATCAGGGTTAGAAAAACACGTATCTATTTGATATTTTGGATGCCATTATAAACTGTACTCTAAATTGAAAGAGCATTTTTTTTCTAATTTATTGTTGATGACTGTAAAACAGAATTGGATTTTGTCTGTCAAAGTTATATCTAGCAAGCATGAAAAACTCCCTTAGTAATTCTAATCATTTGCACAATAAAACTGTCATTCATAGATGATAGGGTTGAAATGCGTAGAAAATCTAAAAGAAGCTAATTCTAAATGTGAATATAAATACAAAAGGTGTAGAATATGTAGAAGCCCTCTTTTTTCACCTTGAATGGTAACAGATAAAACACAGAGTAGAAAATGGCCAATTAAACTCATTCTTTTCTCAGGCGACACATGAATGGATTACGATGTTGAATAGTAACAGCCTAATCAGGAGGTGGCCTGCACTTAACCTTATATCTAGACAGGAGGTCTCAGATTAATAATACATTTATGTGTGGTTCTCCCATTAAAGTCTTGTAAGTTCATGGCATCTCGCATTGAAAGAGAGCAAAAGTTGGTGATGATAAAGAAATACAGTGAATGTGAAATATCTATCCTCACCTGCGTTTCTCATGCTCAGGGGGAAAAAGCATTGCAGACACAGCCAAGTGCTGTTGTCCTGAGTACAAGGGACATGCGCATGGAGTTGCCTGTGGCTTGATCCTTTCTTTCATCCCAGTGCTGGTGTCTCCCCCGCCCCCTTTATTTTTCCCTCTTGTCTCCCCAGGCTGCAAGTAGATAATCTCATTTAGCATACCACTCCAGCTCAGTGGCGGGAAGAACCAGGAGAATTAGCAAGTAGGTTTGCTGTGTTCTTTGTTTGCTGCAGAAGAAAAAGTCACCCGCTTTGTTGCTGTTGTTGTGAGGCCAGTCATTGAAGGTTAAGAAAAGGATTGGAGTCCCCTGGCTGGGTAGCTCAGTGGTTAGAGCGGCGGTTGGCAAACTCATTAGTCAACAGAGCCAAACATCAGCAGCACAACGATTGAAATTTCTTCTGAGAGTCAAATCTTTTAAATTTAAATTCCTTCTAATACCAGTTCTTCAAAATAGACTCGCCCAGGCCGTGGTATTTTGTGGAAGAGCCACACGCAAGGGGCCAAAGAGCCGCATGTGGCTCGCGAGCCGCAGTTTGCCGACCGCTGGGTTAGCGTATCAGTCCTGTGTGCCAGGGTTGCGGGTTTGATCCCCAGTCAGGGCACACACAAGAATCAATGGATAAATAAGTGGAGTCTCTCTTTCTCGAGTCAATCAATAAAGAGACTTTTAAAAGGAAAGCGGAACGTCTGCTTTCATCTCGATGACTTTGAAGCACGATGAGAAAAATGGGGAAATGTGCAAGTGAGAACCCACTGCACCAGGAAACTTAGGTCTCGGGTGTTCTGTAGTACTGCTTTTCGTTTTGCTCCAGCGTAGGAGAAGGTGAGGAAGATAAGCCGCTGATCACCTGTGTTAAGAAGTCAGAAAATCGCCCGGCTTACACGGCTCAGTGGCTGAGTGTACACCTGGGAACCAGAAGGTCACTGTTTGGTTCCAGTTCAGGGCCGAAACCGGTTTGGCTCAGTGGATAGAGCGTCGGCCTTTGGTCTGAAAGGTCCCGGGTTTGATTCCCGTCAAGGGCATATACCTTGGCTGCGGGCACATCTCCAGTAGGGGGTGTGCAAGAGGCAGCTGATCGATGTTTCTCTCTCATTGATGTTTCTGACTTTCTATCCCTCTCTCTTCCTCTCTGTAAAGAAATCAATAAAATATATTTATTTTTTGATTCCAGGGCACATGCCCAGGTTGCAGGCTCCATCCGCAGTAGGGGGCGTGCAAGAGGCAGCCAATCAGTGATTGTCTCTCGTCATTAAAGTTTCTCCCCCTTCCTCTCTGAAATCAATTAAAAATATCTATAATAATAAAAGTGTAATATGCTAACTAGACTGGACAGCCAGATGACCTTTCAGACCAAGCCAAGGTTGCGAGGGCTGAGGCAAGCCACCACGGCTGTGAGGAACAAGTTCCTTGCAGAATTTTGCGCGTCCGACCTCCCTCCCTCTCTCTCTCTCTCTCTCTCTCTCTCTCTCTCTCTATATATATATATGTATACACACACACACATATACACACACACATACACACACACATACACATATACACACATACACACACATGCACACACGTATACACACATATACACATATATACACACATACACATATACACACACATATATACACACACATATACACACATATATACACGCACATATACACATATATACACACATATATATACACACATATATACACACATACACGCACATATATACACACATATACACACACATATATACACACATATATATACACAGAGACACACATATACACACATATATATATACATATATACACACATATATACGCACATATATATACACAGAGACACATATATACATACACACACACACACATATGTGTATATATAATAAAGTTAAGGATTGAGGAAAACTAGCAGCAGCCTTCTGTCCTCAAACATTGTCAGTTTGTCCGCTCCCATGAGTCAGATGTGGCTGGGGAGCTGTGTTGGCCCTGCAGTTGTTAGCGTCCAGGGGCGAGGAGCCCGTTGTTGGCCCTGCAGTTGTTAGCGTCCAGGGCCGAGGAGCCCGTGGCCGGGCATGTTCTGGCTCCGGCAGCAGGAACTCAGGAGGGGAAAGAGTCTGAAAGTGATGCCTTGGAGCCTCGAGCTTGGCTTTTCCATAGTTGGGTACAAATACGAAGCTCTGGAAGGGAGTGGCTGGGAGACTTGCATGGGATTATTTAATCGTCGATTTAGAAAAGCAGAGTCCGGTGGATGCCAAGAAACCACAAGCTTTTGAGGCGGAGTTGGGGTCACAGAAGAATGAGCCTACCACCCGTGTGTGTGCACCTGGTTCCCAGGAGAACAGAAATTGTTTATTTAGTCATCGCTCCTTTATTTCCTCATCAGACATCCTAGAGCACCTACTGTGTGTTAGGCAGTGTGTGGGTGGAATTGTCCCCGAAGTAGGTATGTTGAAGTCCTAACCCCTGTACCTGTAAATGTGACCTCTTTTTGGAAATAGAGTCTGGGTGTAGCTGTAATTAGGGTACACATTAAAATCAGGTCATGATGAAATAGGATGGGCATTGAATCCAATGGGACTGGTGCCCTTATAAGAGTAGGATAAGAGATCGAAACATCAATAAGGAGAGAGAATCATTCATCAGCTGCCTCATGCACGCCCCACACCGGGGATTGAGCCTGCAAGCCGGGCACGTGCCCTTGACGGGCAATCGAACTATGACCTGGTTCACAGGTTGATGCTCAACCGCCGAGCCACATCGGCTGGGCTGTCTGCTGCTTATCCTCATGCAGTGTTACATCTCCTGGTGTCCGCCCTGCTCTTAGAGCGGTTCTCAGAAACACACAACAGAAAGACGTAGAATAAAAAGGAGTAGAACTGATTCTTTCCAGGCTTTAATTAAGCACAGCCTTCCTGAATCCATGGCTCCCAGGTGCTATTGCTCACGGCTCCGCTGTTCTTTCCCAAAGCCCCAGTTGCATGCGGGTCAACACCATGAACTTTGAACCCAGCTCCCGCAGTGAAAGCTGTCCCATACCGTGTGCCCTTGGCCGTCCACAGAGTAGGACCTATAAACATGAAAAACACGAAAGAGCCAGTTTGTGCCCGGGATGACATCAGAGAACCAGACCTCTGCTGGCGAAGGGCAGGAAGCCACGAAACCTCCTTTCTTTTCAGCTGTGGGCCTCGCACCTCATAGTGTTTCCATTTCTAATAGGTGTTGAGAGACTTTGCAATAGTCTGTGGGCATCTTGACCCGAAGATGGAATGGCTTGAGGAGACCCTGGCCTTCGATGAATGGTTACTGTTCATGTCCTTGGACCGATTCATCATCAGCGGAGTCTGAGTCATGTCTGCTCCTTACCCCACGGAGCCTATAAATCCAAGGATGCTCAAACCATTCTTCTAGGTTATTAAATTATACAGTGGGCTTTTATCATGCACATGTTGGCCTTGGAAATTCATCACTTTGAAGAAAGTGTATGACTGCACGTAGCTGTAGAATTACTCCCCAATAAATATTCTCCTTGGAGAGAAATGCAATATTTGCCCTAACGGAAATCTATTCATTTTCTGTTGTTTAGTCTAGAACAGTGGTCTTACCTTTCACTATGAGAATATGGTAAAAAGGTATATATCCAGAATAATCTCCCCTGTCTTAATATCTTTAATCTCGCCCGCCAAGATCCTTTTCCCAAATAAAGTAACAGCTACGATTCCAGAAGTTTGCACCTAATGTTTTGAGGAGACATTATTCAGCCTCCCATAACTGCTGAGTTTCCAACTCCGGTCTTAGATCTAAGTTACATATGCTTCTATGCTTATCTATTTATTCTGTGATTTTTATGGGTCATTTTACTTATATTTTTCATTGGGAAACTTTATGGATTTACATACTTGTACATGCATGGATTGTACATAATATATATGACTATTTAAATGGAATAGTTAAGACACCCAAATACGTGTTTATAAGCGTTTATTTTAATGACTGTTATCATAGCAGCCCAATTCAACAAACGTGAGAGCTCCTGTTACATGACATATTTTTGGATGCTCCGAAGGTGAATTAGGCAGCCTCTGAAGTTTTCAGTGATATCATTTTAAACTTTTAGGTATATATAAAAGTAAACATTATGCTCGATTGGATTCATTGAAAACTTCGTGGAAGCTAAGGCTCACCAGCACACAAGCTGAAAACTCAGGTATCTCGCCTTTCCCTGTCACGGGGAGCCGGTCCACAATCTTTCCACCCGCGAGCCAGCCGCTAGGTTCTGCTGATTGTCAAGGGCAGCCGCGTCTCCTAGGGATGGAGACACCGCATCACAGAGAGGGCAGAGCCCAGCTGCAGACACAGGGCAAAGCCCCCTCCCCGTTGTGTGAAGCAATAACATTGATATAGATGATGTTTAGCTTTTATTCCAGCAATAAAGTGAAAAGATTATGTCCAACATGTTTTTAATCAGCAGTATTTTTATTGCAGGAAATACAGGTGCTTTTTTTTTTTTTAATGAGTCCATAACCCCTTGCTTTTTAAAATAAATATATATTTTATTGATTTTTTTTTACAGAGAAGAAGGGAAAAGGATAGAGAGTTAGAAACATCGATGAGAGAGAAACATCCATCAGCTGCCTCCTGCACACCTCTTACTGGGGATGTGCCTGAAGCCAAGGTACATGCTCTTGACCGGAATCAAACCTGGGACCTTTCAATCCACAGGCCAATACTCTATCCACTGAGCCAAACCAATTGGGCTAAAGCCCTTGCTTTTAAGCCACAAATACTCTGCTATGTTTCCCCCTCTCCTGTCTTGGGGATACCAGCAGCTGCATCACTTCCATCAGATGGGATACAGGTCATCTGATGCCATCCCTATACATCGAGCTCTCATATTCAATCCCACTTCATTACCACAGCACACCTTTGAGGAAGATCTTCTTACTCATTTCCATTTTAAAGAGAGTCAATTTCAATGTAAGTCTGACAGCCAATTTCAATGTAAGTCTGAAGTGGTAGTTTAACTTGGGAGTTAGACAGCCGGATTTAGCTCAGATTTCTTAGGCTTAGTAGCTGGAAGAAGAAATAGTACCTGTTGAGTATTCACTCTCTATCCTATTTATACGGTGAGTGCGCTAGTCTTTTTGATAGTCACACAACCCATTATTAATACCACCATTTGGGGCTGACAGTGAAATATGCAAGGAGCGAGTTCCCCAAAGGCAGACGAAGAAAGTAACAGAGGGGGGATTTAAACTCGGGGCTGGATTTTTAAAAGTATCAACTGTCTTCTTCTACATGTGTGACCCTTGATTTTAAAATTGCCTTAAAATAAGATGGAGGAGATGCCGAAGCCGGTTTGGCTCAGTGGATAGAGCGTCGGACTGCGGACTGAAAGGTCCCAGGTTCGATTCCGGCAAGGGCATGTACCGTGGCTGCGGGCACATCCCCAGCAGGGGGTGTGCAAGAGGCAGCTGATCGATGTTTCTCTTCCATCGATGTTTCTGACTTTCTATCCCTCTCTCTTCCTCGCTGTGAAAAATCAATAAAAATATATATATAAAAAAAATAAGATGGAGGAGAAAAGACACATATTGTATGATTCTACATATATGAGGTACCTGGAGTCATCAAATTCATGGAGACAGGAAGTAGGATGTCCGCTGCTGGGGTTGGGAGGAGGGTGGGGAATGGGGAGCTATTGTTTAGTAGCTCCAGGGTTTCAGTTTTGGAAGATAAAAGACATTCTGGGGATGGAGGGTGGTACTGGTTGCAAAACACTGTGAATGTATTCATGCCATTGAACTTCCAAATAGTTAAGCCCAGTGTGGCTCAGGGGTTGAGCTTCTACCTAGGAACCAGGAAGTCACGATTCTATTCCCAGTCAGGGCACAGGCCCGGGTTGCGGGCTCCATCCCCAGTGTGGGGCGTGCAGGAGGCAGCCGGTCCACGATTCTCATCACTGATGCTTCTATCTGTCCCTCACCCTCTCTGAAATCAGTAAAGATACCTTAAAAATAGTGAAGATGGTAAATTTTATGTTACATGCATTTTAGCACAATAAAAAAAAAGTGATTTTCCTGTCCAGGTTTACTTGGTAACTGAGAACTTGTTTATGGAGGCCGAGGACTCAAGCCCCAACAATTGAGAGTCAGAAAATATTAAATAACATTTGCCTCAGCGAGAGGGCCAAATAGGGACAGTTATCTTTCTCATCTCAGATCTCTGTTATCTATTATTTTTACTGTTAAGTCTTTCCAGAGGCAAGTTTTCCCCATGGAAGGCTGATTGAGACCCTCCCTTTAAAAAAAAAGTATTTATTCTCCAATTACTGAAACTGAAGGTGTTAGGAAGAGAAACTGGAATTTGTTTGGAGGGGAAAATGCGCAGAACACAGCTTCTACCTTTGTTTCACGAAGTGTCCTCCATTCAAATGGTCTGATGCCACCTGGAGAGGAGATGGCAAGGGGAAATCCTTCTCCCAGCACAGAAATCGCAAGAGAAAGCAGGTGTAGCAACATGTCATGCAGGTGAGGAGAGAGAAACCAGTGGGGACAGGAATGCAGCCAGCTGGGTATCCATTCCTATGCACCGAGGAGGTAGGAGTGGTGATGAAGCAAGTGGATCTAAATTCTAAATATTTTTATTGGTTTCAGTGAGGAAGGGAGAGGGAGGAAGAGATAGAAACATCGTTTCAGAGAGGAAGGGAGAGAGATATAGAAAAGATAGAGAAACATCAGTGATGAGACAGAATCACTGATCACCTGCTTCCCGCACAACCCCCCCTAGCGATCGAGCCCACAACCCGGGTATGTGCCGTGACTGGGCATCGAACCGTGACCTTGTCCGTAGGTCAGTGCCCAACCACTGAGCCGCATCAGCCGGGCAAGGAAGTGGAACATGCAGCATGCAAGTTAGTTTTCTCAGGAAAGACCCCGGGGTCTCAGGAAGTGACAGCAGCCAGAGACCTGGGGCCGAGGACGTGTGATCCCTGGAGGAAGGAGAACGAGGGCCTGCAGGGAAGGAAGAGGAGGAACTGTTGGAGGAGCTGGGAATCACACACCATTCACGCAACAGGAAGGCAGGAGCCACCCTCCAATGCGTGAGCAACCCATGAACGCTGGCCACCAGGGGCCACGCTGGAAACTGCTGGCTACCTCCCCCTTTCTCACCAGGACTCCGTGTGCCACTCGTTAATTCTGGGTTTCCAGCCATCGGCTTTTTCCAGTTTTAGAGAAATAAATAGAGAGCGCTCCATTTCTAACAAATGTCTAGACTTAGTAAAAAAAACGACTCTGGCCAGACAAAACTCGGTGTTGCTCTCTCAGACATCATCCCAGACGCCTCCGAGACAGATGGTGTGATTTCTGCCCGGCCCATGAGGGAAAAGGGGAAGGACATTCACATGCATGAAGGACTGAATGCGTTCTTGGGCACAGTATCAGGGACTTTACATACGTTTCCCCACTCTGGTCTTATGACCATGTTGAGAGGCAGGCGTTATGTGTGCTGTTGACCAGAAGTGGAAACTGAGGCTCAGAGATGGACTGGCCAGCGATGGCTCTGGAGCCACGCCAGGTGGTCTTTGCATCCTGCAAAGATTCGGGAGGACAATTGGCCCAGGACAGGGAAATGCAAAAGGGACACATGGTCTGTTCTTTCTTTTTAAAAAAAAAAATATATTTTTTATTGATTTCTGAGAGGAAAGTAGAGGGGGAGAGAGAGAGAGAAACATCAATGATGAGAGAGAATTGTTGATCAACTGCCTCCTGCACACTCCCCTCTATTGAGGACCGAGCCTGCAACTAGAGATGTGTCCTGACCCGGGATCGAACCATGACCTCCTGGTTCATAGGTTGACGCTCAACCACTGAGCCATACAGGAAAGGCAAAGGGTCTTCTCTTTGGGGAGTAAGAGGAACACAGAGGGCGGGGCATTCTCTGAGAGAGTGTGAGAGGAAGCGGGGATGGGGTGGGGGAGGGGGCTGTACTCTCCCTGCTGCCATGTGTGGTTTCTGCACCTGTTCTCCCCGGAGGCGTCACTACAGACACGTTCTCATGTCCTGTCGAGTGGTTCCGTTGGCTCTCTGGGCAGTTCACGGACTCCATTCCCCTGGAGTGCCCAGAGCTTGAGGCTGAGATGCTGCCCTTCCAGCCCGCCTCCAGCTGTCATAATAAGCCAGCTCCGAACTGTTTCTCAGCCCTGTGAGTTCAAGTCTTGTGCCCTCTTCCCTCCTCAAACTTCCCTCCTTCCTGGTGTCAAAACTCGCTATTTACAGGCCATTGGCAAGGAGTGGCTGAGCAGGTTCTGTCCAGACCCCGGGAATAATGCATGCAGTCAGCCAGGGGGTTCACCCCCCCCACCCCCACCACCACCACAGGGCTCTTCAGAGGCAGAATGGCATGGAGGGGCCTGGTGCTCGATTGATAGAAAATGTGCCAAAAAGGGGACAGTTTCCATAGAGCTCACACAGAGCTTTCCCTCTTAACATCTTACAGTAAACTTAGTGTGATAGGCACTTGCTGGTGTGGCTCAGTAGTTGCACAGTGACCTCTGAAACCAGGAGGTCATGGTTCGATTTCCGGTCAGGGCAGATGCCTGGGTTGCAAACTTGATCCCCAGTGGGGAGCATGCCAAAGGCAGCCAATCAATTTTTCTCTTTCATCCTTGATGTTTGTATTTCTCCCTCGCCCCTCCTCTCTGAAATCAATAAAAAAAAATCATTAAAAAAAACCCTGCCGAAACTGGTTTAGCTCAGTGGATAGAGCGTCGGCCTGTGGACTGAAGGGTCCCAGGTTCGATTCCGGTCAAGGGCATGTACCTTGGCTGCGGGCACATCCCCAGTCGAGAGTGTGCAGGAGGCAGCTGATCGATGTTTCTAACTCTCTATCCCTTTCCCTTCCTTTCTGTAACAAATCAATAAAATATATTTAAAAATAAACTAGGGTGATACTTTTGACACAATACATGAACTAATGTTGATACATGTTTATTAAACTCCATACTTAAATCAGACTTTCTCAGTTTTTACTTAGCGGCCCTTTCTGGTCTAAAATCTAATCTATAACCTCAACCAGTTTGGCTCAGTGGATGGAATGCCAGCCTGCGAACTGGGGCATCCTGAGTTCTATTCTTTCTGGTCAAGGGCATGTACCTTGGTTGTAGGCACATTCCCCAGTGCGGGTGTGCAGGAGGCAGCTGATCGATGTTTCTCTCTCATCAATGTTTCTTGCTCTCTCTCTCTCTCCCTTTTTCTCTGTAAAAATTCAATAAAATGTATTTTTAAAAAGTAAAATAAAATCTCATCTATAATCATAAAAGCATAATATGCAAATCGACTGAATGGCCACACAGCGGAACGACAGTCTAGCAGAACCCGGGTTGTGAAGGCGGAAGCAGCTGGGGCTGCAAAGGCCCACTCTTGCACGAATTTTGTGCACCAGGCCTCTAGTGCAGGACGAGAGGGGCCAGACGGTCTCTGAGCATGCTCCCCTTTACAATCCTGTAATGGCAGAAAGTGGGCTCATTTTTGCAATCCTGTTGGGTTTTCAAGCGGGAAGGGTTGTGACTGACACTGCAGTGTGGAACTTGGGGTTCCCCGTCCAGAGAAGGGACTTTATCTCTTGTTTTGGTTGGGGCGAGGGACTTGGAATGTCCTTGGAGCCAGAAGATGTTTTCCTGTGAGGCTGAGGTTGCCTGATGGTATGTCTAGCCCAGTGGTCGGCAAACCGCGGCTCGCGAGCCACATGCGGCTCTTTGGCCACTTGAGTGCGGCTCTTCCACAAAATAACCATGGCCTGGGTGAGTCTATTTTGAAGAAATGGCATTAGAAAAAATTTAAGTTTAAAAAATGTGGCTCTCTTGCCGAGACCGGTTTGGCTCAGTGGATAGAGCGTCGGACTGGGGACTGAACGGTCCCAGATTCGATTCCGGTCAAGGGCGTGTACCTTGGCTGCGGGCACATCCCCAGTAGGGGGCGTGCAAGAGGCAGCTGATCGATGTCTCTCTCTCATCGATGTTTCTGACTTTCTATCCCTCTCCCTTCTGCTCTGTAAAAAAATCAATCAAATATATTAAAAAAATAAAAATAAAAAATAAAAAATGTGGCTCTCCAAAGAAATTTCAATCCTTGTACTGTTGATATTTGGCTCTGTGGATTAATGAGTTTGCCAACCAATGGTCTAGCCCACTGGGCAGGAGAAATGGGGTTGATGATCATTTGTTGGTTGGAATAACTTCCCAGCAGAGATGGAGGAGAAGCAAAAGGCAGAGGGAATGACTAAGCCTTGCCCCGCCCTCGTAGACAAGCTGGTGAAATTTAGAAATATGTGCACGCCTTTATTCACCCGGGCTCTCTACCTGAACCAACAGCTCTTCACGAAAGTTTCCATATTAAACCTTCAGTTCCAGTAAAGTTCACAGCAGCTTCTAAAACTGCACTTGGAGGTGACACCGTAACATTCCTCTGGGTCTGAGGCATCGAGGCTTGGAGGGCGAGGGCTGAGAAGGCCTTCAGAGGGGACAGGACGGGCAGCTGTGCTGCTGCCATGTGCCCTACAGGGTGACTGATTCCAGCCGGGTGCTTTATATGTGCTCGCGCTCCTCTTCCTAGCATCCTGCAGAACAGGTGCTGGTTACAGGAAAGATACTGAGGCTCAGAGCAGCGAATATAACTTACCCAAGGTCACTCAAGCCTAAGGTGCT
The DNA here is from genome assembly GCA_027563665.1 of Antrozous pallidus. Lineage (NCBI taxonomy): Eukaryota > Metazoa > Chordata > Mammalia > Chiroptera > Vespertilionidae > Antrozous > Antrozous pallidus. The sequence continues at coordinate 4,999,034 of CM050530.1, forward strand.
GGTTAGTTGGCTTGTTTTTTAAGTATATATATATATATATATTTCAGAGAGGAAGGGAGAGGGAGGGAGAGAGAGAAACATCAATGAGGAGAGAGAGTCATTGACTGCTTCCTGCATGCCCCCTTAACTGGGGGGTCGAACTTACAACCTGGGCCTGTGCCCTGACCGGGAAGTGAACCGTGACCTTCTGGTTCACAGGTTGACACTCAACACGGAGCCACGTCGGTCCGGCTGGTTTGAGTTTTTAACCCCGGTGTGCCTGACTCTCTCTCTAGTGTCGTTCCCAACCAGAGAAACTTTCTTTGACGCGCCAGAGAGTGTAAATGAGTCCCCTTTCTAGAATCGCTTTATTATGTGGATCACAGTCTTTTATTTCTGCGTTCACGACCTCCCCGTACAAACCTGTGAAAAGCTGGGGAACAGGGAGAGTGTTTTATTGGCCGCCGAGTCCATTTGCCTGGCAAATGGTAGATGCTCAGAAAATATTCATCCAGCCCAAGTTACACAGTTAATTAGCCCTGAGCCCAAACTCTGTCCAACCCTCATGCCTCCTGGTCCGGGATATTTCACCACCACATTATTACTTTTAGATTTTTAATCACATCCATTTTCCAGATTATTCTCCCCCTGAAACCTCCTACTTTCCTCATGCCAATCCCTGCACATTATTTCTTGGAGAAGAGGGGACATTTTTGTCACAAGTGCAAAGGTTTGTGTTTATTGAAGACTCACTGGGTGCCCCTTGCAGACTCACTATGTGTTAAGCCCTTGTGTATTTTTCTCTCATTTATTTCTGACAACTGTATGAAGTGAATGCTGTTATTAACCTCATTTTATCAGCGAGGACGCTGAGAAATAGAGATGGTAACTAGATCAAGTGCCTAGAGCTGGAACAAGGTCCATGAAGAGTCTTGATTGGCTGCCTCCTACTGGGGATCGAGCCCACAACCCGGACATGTGCCCTGACCAGGAATCAAACCGTGACCTCCTGGTTCATAGGCCGTGTAGCCTGAGACAGGCATGACCTGAAGGACGGAGCTCTCTATTGGAGTAGAGAGAAAATCTCCACACTGAAAATCTAAGGTTTTATCTCTTGTTTGCGAGACACCAAATAGGATTATTTCTAGTGAAATAACTATGGTATCTCGATCCTTAAGAAACCACCCTCCAAGGTCAAGGTAACCCCTGGAATTCAAAGTCACCCCCTCCTTCGAATCCTTGTCAACTTTTACCTGGAGCTTTTGAAACCGATCACCCAGCACTTCCCAGGTTGAATTTCTGCATACTCTGGTTTTTTGCAAGATCGCATGGAGGATAAGATTCAGAACATTCCAGGGAGATTATGCTCAAACTGCAAAATCCTGAAAAAGCATTGGCCAAGGCTTAGCTGCATTACGCTGAGACCGGGTGTAATGGAGTGATGGGAGCAGCCAGCCTCCCGAGGTTCTGAGGCTTACAGACCTTGACGTGCCCTTTAACTGCCCGGAGATTTTGCATCCTTCCTGCAGATTCAAATGTAGTTATACAATGAATTGAAACCGAAAAGCATCAAAAATCACACTTTGAAGCATTTGAGGATATATGTAACATTATGTACAAACACAGGAAGGGATTCGGATTCAGCAAGTAGCTCTAGATGCATACATGTATTTATAGCATATAAATTTTAAATATATATATGTATACACACACACACACACTCATACACACACATATACACCCTGAGTGGCCAGATTATTATGATCTCTTAACGCACACTCATTATATATACTATATAATAAAAGGCTAATATGCAAATTGTCTCCTTGACCAGGAGTTTGACCAACAGGCAGGCCAGCCAACCGCCCATGTCCCCTCTCCCTGGCCAGGCTGGCTGGACCCCACCCATGCACGAATTCATACATCAGGCCTCATACACATGCACATACACACACACACACACACACACACACACACACACTCACACATGCACATACACACATTGAGTGGCCAGATTATTATGCATTCAGAGATCATAATAATCTGGCCACTCAGTGTGTGTGTGTGTGTGTGTGTGTGTGTGTGTGTGTGTGTGTGTGTGTATTTGTTGTTGTTGATTTCAGAGAGGAAGGGAGAGGGAAAGAGAGATAGAAACGTCAATTGTGCCCTCTACCAGGGATCAAGCCCACAACTTGGGTGTGTGCTTTGACCAGGAATCGAACCATGACCTCCTGGTTCATAGGCTGACGCTGAACCACTGAGCCTCGCTGGTTGGGCTTATAGAATATAAACTTTTAAATTAGAGGACTGGAGGCAGCAGCTCCAGAGGGAGAGAGACTACCATTGGTGGGACACAGGCTAGCGATAAGGGGGTTACCAAGACGGAGGAGGGGGTGAGCCGGGCAGCATGTATAGCAACCTCAGTGAGTACGGGATTATCATAAATGGTTCAAGTCCCGGATGAAAGGCACAATTCCGTCACTGGGGATCTTCAGTAGTCCACTCATTGTACAAAGGCTGAGCATCATTCCTTCCCCGGGGGTACATTCACCTAGGACATAGGCACAGCCCCACCAGCTCCAAGCTGATATCCAGACGAACAAACAAGCATCCTGGCCATTACAAGGACATATAAGGAAGAAGGACTTTGTTGTAAAAGGGATCCCATGCTCGTTTTTCGTTTCTCTAAGAAGACAGAACCTGGGACCCGTTTCAGGGATAAAGTCGAGCTCTCTCACTGTCCTGGTGATTTTATAAGCCATTTGCTAACAGATAACCATCGACGCTGCCTGCATTCTCAGAGGCAGTTAGAGGGGATCTCAGCCATCGGGGTTCTCAGAGAGATGCAACTCTGTTGTGTTCACCTCGCGGGATTTCAAGCCAATGTTCTCTTGTGCCATCTACTTGGGAAAATGTCACCTTGCAGTCTGATTGTGGGGAACTATTTCTGAGGACTGGTGAAAGGGGAGATGGGAAAAAGTTTTATAACTTCGACATTCCTGGGCTGGGGCACTCGAAGGCAGGTGAGCATTTCCTAGCGCAGTAGTCAGCAAACTGCGGCTCTTGAGCCACATGAAGCTCTTTGGCCCCTTGAGTGTGGCTCTTCCACAAAATACCACAGCCTGGGAGGGGGAGGGTCTATTTTGAAGAAGTGGCATTAAAAGAAGTTTAAGTTTAAAAGTTTGGCTCTCAAAAGAAATTTCAATCGTTGTCCTGTTGATATTTGGCCCTGTTGACTAATGAGTTTGTTGGCCACTAGCCTAGCGTATCACACTGGATGGGGTGTTACTTGTATCATATCCATTCAATGTTGTTTGGCCACCCTGAGGCCCCCAGGCTGGGAGCCCAGAGTGAAGACACTCAAGCTGGCTGGTGTGGCTCAGTGGTTGAGCATCAACCTGTGAACCAAGAGGTCACGGTTTAATTCCTGGGCAGGGCACATGCCCGGTTCTGGGCTTAATCCCCAGTAGGAGTCATGCAGGAGGCAGCCATTCATAATTCTCTCTCATCATTGATGTTTCTGTCTTTCTCTCCCTTTCCCTTTCTCTCTGAAGTCAATAAAAGTATATATATAAAAGACAGCACACTCCTTTGTTGCAACCCCTGGGAACTGGTACTGACTGAGCAGGGTGTTCGGGGGAGAGAACAGTGTGGATGACACACTGGTGCGTCAGACCTGATTCACTTGAAAAGCGGGGAAAAGGCTGACCTGGGAGAATGCTGACCCTCAGGACTTGATTCATGCGCGTCAGATCAACTGGGAGCTGAGCTGTGCACCGAGGAGTCGGCACATCTGGCGGCGGGAACGTCATGGGACGTGGAGGGGCCAGCTGTGCAGAGGCGGTAGGGCAGAACCCAGCTTACTCATGAGCGCCTCCTGCTCGCTCAGCTCCGGGCAGCACTGAGCTGACCTCAGAGTCAGCCTTATCTGCCTCTTCCTCGTTTTGGCAACTACTGAGGTTGAGCTGCTAGTTCTGAGATTCAAAGGCTGTCAGCAGCTACAGTCAGCGAGATTCCTCTTCCAGAAGATTCTGCTGGAGAAAACGCGAGGCTGCGGGATTCACACACAGCCCTCCCAGTTTTCCTCTTTGGAGGACCAAGACTTAACCCGGGCCCAGGGCAACAAATGAGTACAGATTTGAGTCTGCTTGACTTGGATTAAGCACGCGATGGTTCTCTCTCTCCAACATAAAAACATTTTGGGTAACATCTCTTTGATAAATGTGTCTTTGCTTTTTTTTTTTTTAAACAAATAATTGTATCGATTTCTGAGAGGAAGGGAGAGGGGGAGAGAGAGAGAGAGAGAAACACCAACGAGGAGAGAGAATCGTGGATCGGCTGCCTCCTGCACACCCCACACTGGGGATCAAGCTCGAAACCCGTGCACGCGGCCTGACCGGGAATGGGAGCTGCGACCTCCTGGTTTATAGGTTGATGCTCAACCACTGAGCCACACGTGCTGGGCTTGCTTTTGAAAAGCATGTCTGGAGCGCCATCTGGGAAAACAAGCCACCGACAGCTGTCTGGGGACCTTTTTGTCCAGAGGAAGTGAACTGCGGGAATTCTGAGAGGCGCAGGTGCAGCGAGAGCGCGAGGGGTGTGTAGTTGAACATAGATAGCTCTGCCTGACCCCTGATTCCGCCTCTTTCCGGCTCTGGCCAGTATGGCATTGGCAGGTGGCCGCATGATCAGAACAGCACGTTGTCCTGTATTGTAGATTTCAAAGACATTGTCACATGGCCGTTAGGCTGGATTCTCCATCGCTGTCCTAGAAAAGGACCCTCCTGGCTCACTGTGACTCCACAAAGCTGTAACCCCATTTCTACACAGTGATTCCTCTTTTAGGATGAAAATTGCAAATCTGTATACAGCGTCTTCATCTTTGGTATGACCCCTCCCCTTTCTTTAATATTGGTTTTATTTGTCATGTCACCATGATGTGGCCAAAGGCAATCTTGTTGTAAGAGGGGAAATGAAAATAATTGAGCCCGGCCCATGTGGGTCAGTGGTTGAGCATCAACCTGTGAACCAGAAAGTCACGATTCCTTTCCTGGAGAGGGCACATACCCAGGTTGTAGAGTCAATCCCCAGTAACTAGGTCGGGGGGGGTGGTGTAATAAGTAGCCAATCGGTGATTGTCTCTCATCATTGATGTTTCTATCCCTCTCTCCCTTTCCCTTCCTCTCTGAAATCATTACAAATATATATATATATATTTTTATTTTTTTAAAAATTTTATTTACAATATAACTTATATTTAATAGTAGTACAACAAATATATTTTTAAAAAGCGGATCTAATGAGAAAAACAGGATGCATTTAGATTAGTGCGGGATTTTTCAGACATGTTGTAAACCGTTCTATTAAGTAACTTCCCAGAATAGTTTTCTCTGCTCTAAGTATCATAAAACATTCGAAGGCTGTGTTGCAGCTGAGTAATTGAGAAAGACTGATGTGATGAAACGTAAAAAAAGGTGGGGCACAAACCCACGTCCGCGCCCTTTGAGCAAACACGTGTCTTCAGTGAGAAAGAGGGACTCAATGAAAAGCTTTTGCATTTTTTTTCTCCAAAAATTTTTTTAATATATTTGTAATTGATTTCAGAAAGGAAGGGAAAAGGAGGGAGGGATGGAGGGAGAGAGAGAGAAACATCAATGATGAGAGAAAATCATGGATCGGCTGCCTCCTGCACGCCCCACAGTGGGGATGGGCCTGCATCTCAGGCATATGCCCTGACCTTGGAATCGAACCGTGACCTCCCGGTTCATAGGGTGATGCTCAACCACTGAACCATGCTGGCCTCATCAGAGATTTTATTTTTTTTATTACCAGTCTCTCTTACCTCTTCAGTCTATTTCCACCCAACTTGGGATTCCCTAATAATTGCTTCCTCATATGGCAGCCGTAACCAGGCAACAACAGTTCAGTGATTGGTTGTGCTCTGAGTCACTGAGACACCCGTAGGCAGGCCACAGTTCTTCCTTACTCATTGGTGTAAATTATTAGAATATTTATAGACTCAACTAACCAATGCTCTGTGTCTGCTCAGACTAAACTAACCAGTTCCTTATATGAACCCCATCTCATTCATTGCTACAAAAGAGGAAGAAACAGAGACCTCAAGGGACTTCCCCAAAGTCTCATGTGTAGGATCCAAACTCTTTCTCATCTGATCCCAAATGCAATGACCTTTGCCCACACTATCCCTGAGCCATCGGTAAAAGTATGCTCAGTGGTTGAGCATCCGTCTATGAAGAAGGCAGTCATGGTTCCATTCCAGTCAGGGCACATGCCCAGGTTGTGGGCTAGATCCCCAGTGTGGGTTGTGTAAGAGCAGCGGATCGATGATTCTCCCTCAACACTGATGTTTCCATCTCTCTCTATTCTTCTCTGAAACCAGTAAAAATATACTTTTTCAATGGTGGATATGAGATACAGATTTGATTTGAAATGTGAATGAAAGTACTTCTCATTTAGAAATGGTCTCACACTTACACAACATCTTCCAGTTAAGAATACAGGCCTTAATATTCACTTTGATTGCTTCACCTTCAGGAAGCAAGCTCTGTGTTGTCACCATGGGAATGATGTCTTGACCAGGATGCTGTCAGCGGCCACTTGGAGCAGAAAGTGGATTGACATGGAAGGTTAGATACTGGCCCTTCAACTGGAAAACTGGACATGCTCCTGAAAATATTTGATACGAGAGGCCCCCTACACAAAATTCTTGCACAGGAGGGGTTAGTGGGGAAGGGGTCCCTCAGCCCAACCTGCACCCCCTCCAATCAGGGACCCCTTGGGAGATGTTCGACTGCTGGTTTAGGCCTGATCCTGCCGGCCTAAACTGGCAGTTGGACATCCCTCTCACAATCTGGGACCGCTGGCTCCTAACGGCTCACCTGCCTGCCTGCCTGATGGCCCCCTAACTGCCCCTCTGCCAGCCTGGTAGCCCCCTAACTGTTCGGAAGGAAGTCGGACATCCAGAAGATGTCCGGTCTCCTTGTCTGATTAGCATATTATCCTTTTATTAGTACAGATAAGAACAAACTGATACATGCACGAGGCTCTGAAGTACAAGGTCTTTGTCTGGGGGAAACTGTGCATGGTTCGGAAGAGTTAAAAGGGACTGAGATAGAAATCTCACCCTCTCCCATAATCCTGAGTGTCTCTCTCATTCAGTTCAGAGGGGACTTTGCTCCGTATCAGCATTCAGGGCAGGGATTGCTTTGCAAAGTCATTGCCACTTCCCCCCTCACCCTGCTCCTCTGCCAGGATCCCAGAACCTTGGTCGGCTGCAGATTTCCAGCAGCCTGACACCCGCCAGTCCACCCCCCTCCCCCCCGCCCTGGATGGACAGGTAATGCAACCTCATTTCACAACAACAGCCTCTTTTCTCTGGGCGGTTTTAGCAGGCCATTCAGGTGCAGGGAGCATGCAAAAGCAAGGGGGTAGGATTTCAGGCCTCAGCCACTGCTTGGCGCTAATCCCTCCAAGTAGAGATTTAATTAAGCTGAGAAAGGCGGTGTACCAGCTACGAGGCAGCATATTCTAGCACCAACCATTTACTCTCTGAGCCACACCGTATCCCCGGCAGAGAATGAATTGCATTATGCAGCAGAAGGACAGACGCAAAGTGGGCCAAGGACTGACTCAGCAGGAACTTCTGATTGTCAGAAGGCTGCTTTGTGTTTTCCAAAATTCACTTAAAAAAGAGCAAGTGGCTCCCGTTACCGGCATCCAGCCCTGTAACTGAATCGCTATCCCCGGGATCGCTATACCTGCCCTTGAAATGCACACACCCAGCCCCTTTGCTCCCAGACAGGCATGTACCCCCACAGACAGGCCAGCTCAGGGAAGCCTGGCCACGGGGTCCGAGCTGACGTGCGTTGTGTGTGCGTGGTGAGGAATGGCTGCAATCTGACTCATGCGAGGAGGAGAGGGGGCATTGGCAGATTGATTTGTAGTAAGTTCTGGAAGGCGATGATATCACCAGAGCCTTATTCAGAGCACATTGGGGCAGGGCACATCAGGGACACACATATTTTGTGGGTGCTGGTCCTCGTGGTGTTGTTGACTATGTAGAAAAGGAGCATGTCCGAGGAAGTACGCGTGGAAATCCTGAAGTTTTCTGCAGGCAGATCACCTGGGTTCGGATTCTGATCTGACCTGTTATTGCCAAGATCTCTTTGAGTCTCCGTTCTTTTTACCCAAAAAAGATGGAGATAAGAATATTTACAAGGATGAAATGAGGAAAATCTTGTACAAACGCCTCACATAGTGTCTAGACCTGTGGTCGGCAAACTGCGGCTCTCCAGCCACATGCGGCTCTTTGGCCCCTTGAGTGTGGCTCTTCCACAAAATGCCACGGCCTGGGCGAGTCTATTTTGAAGAAGTGGCGTTAGAAGAAGTTTAAGTTTAAAAAGTTTGGCTCTGAAAAGAAATTTCAATCGTTGTACTGTTGATATTTTGGCTCTGTTGACTAATGAGTTTGCCGACCACTGGTCTAGACCATTCCAGGTGCTCACTAAATATCAGTGACCTTTCTTTCCCTTTTAGATTCCAGTAGCTGGTGTATTCCCATACAAGACACTCAGAGCTTATTGAGTTAATTTTTCTTTCTCTCTCTCTATTAGAAATTAAACATTTTTTAAAAAATATTTTTTATTGCCGTGACCAGTTTTGCTCAGTGGATAGAGCATCAGCCTGCAAACTGAGGGGTCCCATGTTCGATTCTGATCAAGGGCATGTATCTTGGTTCGATTCTGATCAAGGGCATGTCTCTCTCATCAATGTTTCTACTCTCTCTCTCCCTCTCCCTTCCTCTCTGTAAAAAAAAACAAACAATAAAATATATTTTAAAAAATATTTTGTATTGATTTCAGAAAGGAAGGGAGAGGTAGAGAGAGAGAATCATTAATGATGAGAGACAATCACTGACTGGCTACCTCTTGCACGCCCCCTACTGGGGATCAAGTTCACAACATGGGCATGTGCCCTGACTAGGAACTGAACGGTGACCTCCTGGTCCATAGGTCAACGCTCAATACTAAGCCATGAGGCTGGGCAGAAATTAAACATTTTATCGGCAGGGTCCTCTCTGGATCTGGCATGTAGAGCTTTGTGCTCAGTGTCTACTAATGAAATATTTGCTGGAACAAAAAATAAAAAAGGGAAATGAGGCTAGAGAAGCAAGGTCACTACCAAGTGAGAGCTGATTGCATTTGTGTCTGGGTAAGAACTGAGTCTGAAACTCCCTGTTTCTCCTGGAATGGGCTCTGGACCCAAATCCTCTTCACTATCTTCAAACAGGTCCCTGTGTGTGTGTGTATGTGTGTGTGTGTGTGTGTGTGTGTGTGTGTGTGTGTGTATATATATATATATATATATATATATTGTTTGTAAACTTTAATGAAACGTCTCAGTGCCTCAGGAACACGGGAGGAAGCCATTCATCAGACACACATAAGCCACCGCTTTGAAACCTGTCACGCACATGCCTGAAAAATTATCTGTGTGCTTCCCGCAGCGACAAAACCAACACATTCTCTTCCCCTGCAGAATCTTAAATCCCGCCAGCTAAACAAACGCCTGGTGACGGGGATCGGTAGGCATCTCTCCTGACAGCCCCTGGCACAGAGCCCTCCCCTCCACCCCAGCCTCTGCAGGGGACTCAGATCCGTGGAATCAGCCCACTCGCTGCCTCCCCGCGCCTCGTGGCGCAGCGTCTACCGGAGCCGCGCGTCAGAGACATCACATTGAGCCGACCTGTCGCTTATCGTAAATGCACAACGAGCCGCAGCATCCCCATCTACCAAGGCGCCATCTCAGGGAAATTTATTTCTTCTAGCCATACAAAACAAACCGCCCCTTACAACGGAGAGACAAAAGCACCCCCTCTCGCCCCCTAATAAGATTATCATGAAAGGGATGATTTCTCCCAGCAGTCATAGCTGCAGACGTGCTGGCAATTTTTATCACGTTTTCTTACCACACTCAGACCGTCTGCGGCCCCAGAGAGAGGGCATGCAGGGGGCTGGCCTTCCGTGTGAATGTTTTTCCTATTAATTTTGCTGATGGAATGATGGGGTCAGAGGTTTCTAATGCAGGTGAACTTTTTCTTCCTGTTGGCCCCAGTTTCCACCCCCCCATTCGGGTTAAAAGCTGAGGGGAGTGAGGAAGCAGCTTCGGAAGAGGGAGAGGATGATACTTGGGTATTAATGTGCATGCACACACATGCACATGCGCACACACACATGTGCTCACATAACATGTCACATTGGGTGCTGCTCCACACACCGCAGGTCTGCAAAAGTAGGACAGCAGTCCTGCCGTTGTCCCAGGAAGAATATACGTCCTCTGGCTTTGGTCTTGCTCACCAGCCTTTCCATTAGCCCCTGGGACACTTTGCTCAGTTGGCAGATCCCGAGTGGCTGCATTAAACACTCTACGGTGGCCCTTTGAAGCCAAGAATGAAGCTAACTGTGGTGTAGTCCGTGTCTGCTCGGTGCCGGGAAAGATGCTAGGTGCTTTATAGAAACCCCATCTTCACAGGAGGTTGCTGTCCCTCATTGAAGATGAAGAAATGGGGGTTTGGACAAGTGGGAAGCTGGGCTGAGTCCCACAGCAAAGGAGAAACAGGTGGGGGGGTGGCTCCTCCAGGCTTAGGGGGACAGCAGTCCCTGAGGAGGTGTGATGGGAGAGGGGACCAGCAGGATGGTGTGTAGGTACCTAAGTCCCTTAGATCGTCTGGTCAGATGGTGTTTTAAATGTGGTGGGGCTCCATCTGGGTCTGAGGCTTTGTAACCTGGCTGATGGGTAACAGCCTGACCTGGTGACCTGACCTAAACTTGGGCCATCCGGGGACTTGGAGAAACCGGACTTGGTTTATCTCGTCGAATGTGTAAGAGAGAACATGTCTAATGCTTTCCAACTCAGTGTCATGTGTGAGCATGTGTGAACCTGTGTGTGTGAGTCTGTGTGTGTAAGTGTGTGTGTTGTGTGTGTCGGGGGGGGGGTCTGTGTGTGTGAACCTATGTGTGTGTGAGCCTATGTGTGTGTGTGAGCCTATGTGTGTGTGTGAGCCTGTGTGTGTTTGTGAGCTTGTGTGTCTGAGCCTTTGTGTGTGTGTGTCTGTGCGTGTTTGTGTGTGTGTGTGCGTGTTTGTGTGTGTGTGTGTGTGTGAGTGTGTGCATGTTTGTGTGTGTGTGAGTGTGTGCGTGTTTGTGTATGAGTATGTGTGTGTGAGTGTGTGTGTGAGAGCCTGTATGTATGTGTGTATGAGAGTGTGTGTGAGTATGTGTGTATGTGTGTGAGTGTGTGTATGTGTGAGTGTGTGTGTGTGTGAGTATGTATGTGTGTGTGTATGAGAGTGTGTGTGTGTGTATGTGTGTGTGTGTGTGTGTGTGTGAGCTGTTTCAGAGGCTCCCTGTCCCTCCCCAGAGGAAGCATGTTGGACACTGCCTTCAGAAGCAGGAACCAGTACTTACTGATCCTTGTAGAGAGGAAGGAGCTCACCAAACCTAGAAGGAAAGAATGTGTTCCTCACCGAGAGCGTGCCGTGGAGTAAAAATAAAGTGGATACAAAATAAAGGGAATCCCAGCCTGAGTGGCTCAGTGGTTGAGCTTCGACCTGTAGACCAGGAGTCACAGTTTAGTTCCCGGTCAGCGCATGCCCGGGCTGTGGGCTCGATCCCCAGTGAGCGTCAAGCAGGAGGCAGCCGATCGATGATTCGCTCTCATCATTGATGTTTCTTTCTCTCTCTCCCTCTCCTTTCCTCTCTGAAATCAATAAAAATAGATTTAAAAAATAACAGGAAAATAATTTTTTATAAAAAGAAATACAAGTAACAATTTTTAAAAAATCCGATCAAATAGGAGCATAGATTCCTCTTTTTTTTTTTTTAAAGTGCCCTTTGTGTATTAAAGTGGCAGCATATTTGTGCCTGTTATCAGGTTTTATTTCTCTGCTGTTAATTAATCAGTGCGAGGCACCTATAAGCCACATGTGATGCATTAATCTGGCTTCTCAGTGTGTCTCTGGGGTTCTTCTCACATTTCATTTTGAGACTTAATTTGCATTTTTAAGAAACCACTTAGGGGAGTTGGAGGAAAATCCAAGTGCCGGTGGTAACTGAGGACACCACACGCTTGCTCCCGCCTGCCCCTGCTCACCAGCCACGGCCTGGGCCACGTTCGTTCCGGGGGTGGAACTGGAACGACCCGGGTACCACGTGGGTGACCTCCTGGCCATTGCTGTCACACCGTCACGCTCTTTATTAAAGTCATATTTTAACAGCGCGTGTGACTGCAGCATTTACAGAAGGAAAACCAGCCGGCCCCTGGCATTCCTTGGTGTTTGGCCTCGTGCTGGGAGGAAATTAACTGCCCCTTCGAAAGCCCTGAGACACCCCATGAAGCACCCCGCATCTGGTTCCTCTTAAAGGGGGCTGTGCATGTGGGTGTGGATGAGTGAACGGCGACCAGGCCCCCCTGAAATAGTAGAGCTCAAGGTGCCATTGTGCCCACCAGTTCTCAACAGGTCTTTAGCACAAGAGGGGCGAGCAGGAAATTGAGTTAATATTTATTACTCAATCCCATAACTCGTGTGACCTTTCGCGCAGTATGCACGCCAGCTACAAAGCCCACTCCCCAGAGAATCAAAATTCAGGATTGAATTGGCATTACTGTGGCTATGATTTGTGTGTTTCTACAAGGGCTGTGTACATGGCTTCATATGTGTCAGGGATAAGCCTCCAGTGGCAATTGCTGTGCACGGTAGGAAAAAAATAAGTTGCAAATTCACACATGTGGTTTTGATTAAAACTAGTATTTCCAAAGATAATTGTTTCTTAAGTAACAGGCACCACAACTTAATCTGCATACTGGTAGCTATAGCTTTTTTAAACAAAGATACTGACATTTCTGTAGTTATGCATGAACATACAACATCTTGAACATTAAGTAAATAGTCAAGATATTCAAGTGCTAACACCGACAATCACTGCATGATAACTTATTTGTCATAAATTTTTATTATAGATGTATAAGTAAAACCAAATGTAAATATGGTTTTTATTTTATTACAATCTCGTCAAATACTAGCATTAAAAAGTTAATGCCATAATCATTTTAAGCACATTCCATCACTGGAAAAAATAAGTTACATTTCTAATACTTATGAGGCAGATAGGAGAAAGAATATTGCATAAATTGTGGAAATTGGTATGACCTTTATCTTTATGCAGGACAACTTAGCAATGTGTTTCAAATGCTTAGTTCTGTAGATACTGTCTCAGCAATCCTATTTCTAGAAAGTTAACTTAAGCAAATAATAAAGAGTGAGAGAAAAGTTTCAGATACATGAGAATTAATAACAGCCTAATCTAATACACTAAATTTTGAACATAACATTAATGTCCCTAGTAAGAATTTGCTGAAGTCAGTATATATATTCCACATAAAGTTTTTTTCTCTCTCCATGTGTGTGTGCATATATATATATATATACACACATATATACATATATATGTGTGTATATATATATATATATATAGACATACACACACTGTGTATATCTTATATATCAGTGTTTTTTTCTGGTTTGGGTTTATAATTTTTTGAAAAAAAATTTGTATTCTCTAATATAGAATGTACATGCAATTTACTTATTTTTTATTTTTTAATTCTCACCCAAGGATATTTCCCCATTGATGTGTAGAGAAAGCGGTAGTGAAAGGGAGGCTGCATGCAATCCACTTTAAATTAAAAAAATAAAGGTTTTTTTTATTATAAAAATATACTCTAAAACTATTTTAGGTAACTATTGTAGATAGTGGGTAACTGGTGGCATTCCATTTAAACCATCGTTTAAGAAATATTTGCCCCGGCCAGTGTGACTGAGGGCTTGGAGCGTTGGCCTGTGTACCGAGGCTCTCGGTTCAATTCCCGGTCAAGGGCATGTACCTCGGTTGCAGGTTTGTTCCCCAGCCCTGGTCAGGGTGTGTGTGGGAGGCAACCAGTCGATATGTCTCTCTCACATCAATGTCTCTCTCTCTCTCACTCACTCACTCATTCACTTCCCTTCCCTCTCTTCCACTCTCTGTAAATCAATGGGAAAGATACCTCCAGTGGGGATTAACGACAACAAAAAAGAAATGAATTTATACTGTATATTGTCAAAGGGAGACACAGAGATAGAAACATTTATGGCCGAAACCAGTTTGGCTCAGTGGATAGAGCATCGGCCTGTGGACCGAAAGGTCCCAGGTTCGATTCCGGTCAAGGGCATGGACCGTGGTTGCGGGCACATCCCCAGTAGTGGGTGTGCAGGAGGCAGCTGATCGATGTTTCTCTCTCATCGATGTTTCTAACTCTCTATCCCTCTCCCTTCCGCTCTGTAAAAAATCAATAAACTATATTTAAAAAAGAAACATTTATGAGGGAAATGAGTGTAAAGCAGTCCGAATTGAGAAGAAACAGCTAAGCAAAAAGAAATGCAATCAGAAGTTAAAAGGGAAAAAACCCACACACCTGGTTTCCAACTTACATTCATTTGTCCAAGGCAAACAAAACACGTGTTCTCACGTGATTATTCTTCAAAGTGTCAAGACGTCTCTTTAGACAGCAGCACAGCGAACACCAGGAGTGAAAATGCTTCTGCAAAGTGGAGATTTACAGGAAACAGTGAAGATTTTGGTATTTGGAATCCAGACCAAGGCAGGGCGACTCCACTGTGCTTGGTTTCTGTCAAGTACAAGATGTTTTATTTTATGTCTACCTGTGGTTTAGGAGCTTCTTAGTCATGTTGGCCGTGGTACCACCATCACTTTTTTCTTTTCATAGTCAATTTCCTGTTATCAAGATGTTGATTTGACTGCAAAAGTTGCTTAGACATTCTCTCTTTTTTTAAAAAATATATTTTTATTGATTTTTTACATAGAGGAAGGGAGAGGGATAGAAAGTCAGAAACATCGATCAGCTGCCTCCTGCACACTCCCTACTGGGGATGTGTCCCCAACCAAGGTCCATGCCCTTGACCAGAATCGAACCTGGGACCTTTCAGTCCGCAGGCTGACGCTCTATCCACTGAGCCAAACTGGTCAGAGCAATTCTCTCATTTTGTATCATTCATTTGATATTGTGGTTTTTGAATAGTTCTTTAATATAGGAATAACAAAGTAGAATGAATACTTACATACTTTTCTTTTGTGTCATTCACAAAACTAGAGGCATGATATTAAACTTAAAAGTTAATTTTTGTCTGAAAGTTTAAAAAGACCCTGGATTTGTCATTTATTTTAATTTCTTTCCTATTTTTATTTATTTATTTTTTTTAGGAAGAGGGGAAGTGAGAGGGATAGAGGGATGGAAACATTGACGAGAGAGGAATATCATGTATCAGTTGCCCCCTGCAAGCCCCCCACTGGAGATTGAACCAGCAACCTGGGCATGTGCCCTGACAGGGAATCGAACCGGTCACCTCTTGGTTCCTGGGTTAACGCTCAACCGCTGAGCCACACCAGCTGGGCTGTAATTTACTTTTACGTCGGAAGTATCTTGCTGTACACATCAGCTTTATGGAGACTGGGGACCAAAAACCTGCTTATGGACCTCTATAGGCTACACTGTGTACCTCTAAGCAAGGGGTGTCATCTTTCTGTGATGTTCACGACTGTGTTCATTGCCCTGGCTCACCAGGAGGTGACATTCTTTACCTTGGCTGAGGCCATTTCATAGTCATGGGACGAGAATCGGTCCGTTTTCCCTGTATGTACTTGGTAGACATCATTTCTACACATGAAACCTCCTTTTCACTCCTTAACAGTGAGCATGCCTGACTTATTGAAATCATGTTTGTGCTTGCTTATATGTAAACATCACACTTATCCCCTTATATTCTGACGGGGAAGAGGATAAATTATTACCCACTGGACTCACGTAGACTTCATCTCCCTGGAACTTCCAGGAATCACTGTACAAGGAAGACTTCCCAGTTAGAAATATTAAGAAAGTCCATTTCCGGTGTGTGTCCTTGACTAGAATGTTGGAAAGACTGAAACCTTCTATCACCAAATAAAAACCACAAATATTTAATGGAAAAAAAAGTTAAATTCCCAACGTTATTACATTGATATTAGTCTGTTCATAGTTGGAAAAGAGTAATTGATTTACATGATGATTGAGTCTGGGTTAATGGGAAATATTTATTTTGGGGAGCAGAACCAGGGTGACTCTATTGTTTTTGGTTTAAATCTTAGAGGTCTCAGAGGGCAAAGTATTTTTTTTGTTGTTTTCTTGATCATGACATATGAAGGATTTAGTGATATTAGAAAACAAGGCAGAGTATCATTTTTTCCCTGCTGTATAAAATGATTGCCCTGCCTCCCTTCCAGCAAAAATATGATGTGTATCTCAGAGACATGGCATATAACTTTCAGCATACAATCACACGCTTTTCTTCATTTGTGCTGCTGGGAACATTTTTCGGTCTCAGTCCAGCGTGCTAACTGTAATGTCCTGAAATGCACCCCGTTGAAAAGCAAGACAATTACCTTTCCAATTGCCTGGGGTTTACGCAGAGCTGAATTGTCAGCCCAGGTATGTTTGAGAGTTCAAGTAATTGTTTCAGTGTCTGCTCCTTTGTGAGAAAATGCGCCTAATAGCAGCTCTTCCATTTTACTGCTGTTTCTTTCGATGATGTGAACCAATAAATTATGTTGCATTACTGTAGAGAGGGGTATATGTGTGAGTGGACAGGTGGGTTCCGTGGAGGGGGTAGCATCCCTGGCACAGCCCGGCTCCTAGCCTGTCACTCAATCCAGAGGGTCTCACTTGGCCTGGTAAGTTGGCCTCATCAGTTCCACAGGTGGACCCTGATGTCCCCAGCATGGTTTTCTGTCAGCAAACTTAAATAATCTGAACTAATAAAAGAGAGATATGCAAATTGACTGTACCTTCATGATGCTCACCAGCCAATCAGGAGTGAGTATGCAAATTAACCTAACAAAGATGGAAGGTTAATTTGTATACACCACACTGAGCTGCTGGGGGTGGGGCGAGGTGCAGGTGTTCTGCCACCACCTCAGCAGCTCTGGGCTTCTGGCCAGCGTGGGAAGGCAGAAAAGTGGCCAGAGCAAAAGCAGTGCTGGCAGCCAGGGGAAGAAAGGCCCATTCTTGCATGAATCTTCATGCATCAGGCCTTTAGTTCAATATATTGAGACATACAGTATCCTTTCGAATTTTAGTGATTCTTGTCATTTGGAAGGAAACATAAACCTGTCACTTAGATACTTCCTTTTTCCATGTCATACTTTCCCCCTTAATGACACTGTCCACTTTTACAAAAAAAAAAAAAAAATCTAGATATTTCTTCCCTTGTCCTTTTCATGCTGCTTCTCTGGGGAAAATCATAGAATAGTTTTCTTGAAAGCCGAGTGGCCCAGAAGGATTTAGTGATCTGCCACCTTATCGTAGGTCCCCGTGTCAGTGGTTATTGAAGATGAGGCACACTGCAGACCCGCCTCTGGTCCAGTCTCTGTGGCCCTCCCAGCCCCTTCCTGTCCGCAAGCCTGCTTAGTCCTGAGTCTGGGTGTTTCTCCCTTTCCGAGTCCAACACAGAAAGAGAGTGGGTCCAGTTCCTGCGTCGGGGAGCTGGGGATTGAGAAATAAAAGAAAGAAAGAGACAAGATGCAGAGATAGAAAGAAAAAGTTGGGAGCCGGGTGGGACTACTGTCCTCTCTGATGGAGGGACAGGGACCCAAACTGATACAGCAAGTTTATTGCATACCCCCAAACACCAGGAAGTTGCACCGAAAGTTAGGATCAAAGGAGATTATTGGCAGTCTTGAGTAGGCCTGAGCATTCCTGGTGCTTGGCAGGATTTACATATCAAAGTCCCACTACCCGACACCTGGGCAAAGGTAAGAGTCACCCTTGCCTTTTTGGCAAAGCATGTTCCCAGGGTGTGGCCTTGCCTGTCGCCTCGGGTTCAGCTGACAATAATTAAAGAAATGCCCATGTGCCTTCCCAGGCGCTGTCTACACCAGGTTTACTAGTATCCTGGGGGGGTCTCAGTAACTCCGGGTCACTTTTTCTGCATCACAGCAGAACAAGCAGACCCGCGTATTGCTGTTCAGCACCACCAGCCCAAGAAACTCCCTCAGCCTTTGGCATGTCGCCGGGCACCGTGTGGGAGGTCGACCTTGGCCTTCTCTGGGAGCCTGTGTCCACCCACCAGCAGCACATGCTCAAAGGAGCCAGGCCCTCACCCCGGCTCTAAAGGGGAAGCCAGCACGCGGGGTGGGAACAACCGCCCCCTTTCTCTTCCTCTCACCTGTGTGCCTTTGAGCATCATGAAGGGGTTCTCTCCAAATGTGGCGGGAATCACACACCCCATTCCTCAGATTGTATTTCTTTGTGGCTGTACGACACCTCTTGGTTCCAGTTTTCTGGGCTTGGCTCCCAATATTCAGGGATCAGTCTATAACCCTTGCAGGTGTGGCTCAGTGGTGAAAGTGTCAGCTCTCAGACTGAAAGGTTCCAGGTTCGATTCCAGTTGGGGGCACATGCCTCGGTTGTGGGCACAATCCCAGGGAGGAGGAAACCTGCCAGTGTGTCTCTGTCCCATGGATGTTTCTCTGTCTCTTCCTCTCTCTCTAAAAATCAATGGGAAAAAATATCCTCGGTTGAGGATTAACAGCAACATCAGTTGTGGACGTACTAAGAAACCCTGTTTCTCCCTCAACAAAGCTAAGTATCTGCAAGTGACAAGCATGTCGATATATGATTATCTTCTGCCTCTGGGCCAATTTAGTCTCTTGTCATCAAAGAACTGGCAAAGGCCCCTGGCGGATTAATAGAAGGAGGATGGATGCATTGGAAAGTATAAAATAAAGGCCTTTGGAGGGGCTCTCAGAGGACAATGTGAAGGTCATTGGCTTAAGACAGAAAGACGGCTCTGGACGGAGCGAAGGGGGTGCCAGCAGCCAGGGGAAGGAAGGCCCAATCTTGCATGAATCTTCGTGCACCGGGCTTCTAGTTCAATATATTGAGACATTCAGTATCCTTTTGAATTTTAGTGATTTTATTTTATTTATTTTATTTTTTTTAAATGTCTTCTTCCTCACAATTTTTTTCCTCTTTTTAAAAAAAAATTTGCAATATAACTTATATTTAATAGTAGTACATATGTTTTCCTTTTTTCCCCCCAATATCCTCCCCCCAGCCTCCCTTACCCCCCAGCACATGTCCCCACCTGCCCCAGTGTCTTTCATTCATTGGTGATGCTCATATGCATGCATACAAGTCCTTCAGTTGATCTCCCCCAGCATCTGCCTCCCCTCCACCCCAGCCTTCCCTCTGTAGCTTGAAAGCCTGTTCAAGGCCACCCTGCCTCTATATCAATCCCTCTCCCCTGTTTCTTTTCTTCAGAAATATCTTGCCTCTGCAGACTAGAAACAAACATATAAGAACAAAAAATGTTTTGAGTGTCAGTTTCAATGTCCAACTGTTCTGAGTCCCAGTTTCAATGTCAAATAGTTCTTCATGTGTCCATGTCAGCAATGGTATCCAGATGGTGGACACATCGTGGCAACGCAAGATCCATCCTCTCTGGTTTGGTCCTGGGCCGCCTGCAGCCACGCACAGCTGCCGACTGCTAGCATGGCAAGGTGTCGTCAGCGTCCCCCTGAATTTTAGTGATTTTATCATTTGGAAGGAAACGTAAACCTGTCACTTGGATACTTCCTTTTCCCATGTCCTGCTTTTCCCCTTAATGACACTGTCCATTACGTGAGGGGCCTCTGTGGGCTGGTAATCTCACACCCGGGGGCAAGTACTAGCACCTCAAACCTCAAGACACGGGACACCTCGGTCCTCTCACAGAGCAGCTGTCCCGCGGAGACTAAGACGTCAGAAAGGGTCTTTCAGAAACACCTTGCTGTAGTGACTCTCACATTCACGCGCCAATGTTTTATAAATGGCAAAGCCAACGACATTCTCAATGATGGAAGAGGCTTGTTCGGCAGGAACCATAGCTGCAACGTGGCTTAAGACCCCCGACTCCTCGTCCTTCCTGAAGAATAACGTGGATGGGCTGGGGGTCAGAAAAGCAGTTGCAACGCCAGACAAAGGAATCTTCGAAGCTGCTCTTCTGCTTCCATACCACGGGGGGGGGCTCCGAGCATGTCTCCCCTCCACCCCAGCCCCTCCCACCCCCACCATTAGTGGAGGCATTGTCAAGTGAGAAAACAATTCATTCAGACCCCAAAGCTAATTGCAATCAATAGTTAAGCTTTCTCCTCAACCCTCCAAATTAATTGCAAAGTGATGTATGTTCACTTTGATGCCAGACTATAGATTTCTATCTAAAATTTCCCTCCGGGGCCCCCTTTTCAACAAGAAGTCAGCTCTGTGTAGTTTGTCATTTTGGTAGCTTGCCTTCCCCCATCCGCCTTCTCAGCTGTATCCCCTTGAAGTTCTGTGTCCAGGGCAAGGTTAATATAGAAGCGATGAAGAGAACGTGCCTCTAGGATGTCCCCAAGCGCCAGGGGTCATGGTTAAGGTGCAGGCATGCCAAACCAGTGTGGCTCAATGGTTGAGCGTAAACCCATGAACCAGGGGCTCACGATTCCTGATCAGGGCACACGCTAAGGTTGCAGGTTCGATCCCCAGTAAGGGATGTGTAGGAGGCCGCTGACCAGCGGTTCTCTCTTATCATTGGTGCTTCCATCTCTCTCTCTGGAATCAATTAAAAATAAAAAGCCGCTCCAAGGGCCGAGGTTTCTTTTTGGGCGAGTGTAAGAATACAAATGACAGTTTCCAGCGCTGACTACAACAGAACACAATTAGCAACAGAGAACGTTCACGAAATAGTTACCATGCCAGGCACTGCTCTAAGCATGTTCGTAGGCTTTTGACCCTCAGAACAACCCTAGCAGCTCTCAAGTTATAGGCAAGGAAACAAGCACAGAGAGGGTAGGTCAACTCCCTGAAGACACACAGCTTGGGAACGCAGGGGCAGGCATAGAAACCCACGCAGCCTCCAGCAAAGCTTGTGCTCCTTGCCAGTACATTCACCAGAGAGATGGGTAGGATGCTGAACAGCAGTAAGCATTTGACGTTTGTCTTCCTGAAAGGTTGCATGTAAATGACATGTGCCATGTGCTTAGCTGTGCCTGGCATACGGTACATACAAAAAGAGGGGTGGGGAAAACCAATTTCTACAGCTCCTTTCATTAACAATAAAAATAACCTTAAAAAAATACACACACACACACACACACACACACACACACATAAAATGAAGGCCTAGGATGATTTATGCAAGGATCATTTTGCACTTGAGCAGGCATTTCTGTTTATCAATATATATATTTCAGAGAGGAATGGAGATGGAGAGCTAGAAACATCAGTGATGAAAGAGAATCATCGATCAGCTGCCTCTTGCACGCCCCCTACTGGGGGTCAAGCCTGCAACCCATGCCTGTGCCTTGACCAGAATCAAACCGTGACCTTCTGGTTCATAGGTTAACACTCAACCACTGAGCCATACTGGCCGGGCAAAAAAAAAAAAATCTTTAAAACTTCTGAAGTTTCTTCTCAGTCTTGAAAGAGGCCTTCCACAGGCGAGTAAGAGGAAACCAACACCCTCCCCATTGAATAAAAGAAGCGTTTACTTTGCAAAGGTACATTCTATCTCGGGCTCTGACGGATAAAAATCAAAGGATGAAAAGTGAACATAAGCCAAAGAACAGAGAGGGGCCAGACAGCAGCACATCAGGGGTGCTCAGGCCGGGCCAAGGGAAGGCTGGGGAGCCAGCGCCGGCTGCATGGACGTCCCCGGGAATAGGCCAGGGCGCGCACATCTGGAAAAGCGAAGCCCCGGGATGAATTATGCTGGGATCAGCTTGCACTGGCGCGGGCATTTCTGTTTATTCACAGCCGAGGAGCGTGAAGAGGGAAACCTGGTTCGCACCTGGCGTTTCATTTAGGAGGGATTGCTGCTCGCGCTGAAGGAAAAGCCGTCTGACCTTGGCCGGGCCTGGCCCCGCTCTGGGCCGCAGGGGCCAAGCAGGGCGCGCTCCCCAGGAGCACCTGGCACGCCATGGTGAGATGCGCTCTGGGCGCGCCTGTGCGGGGCTGCGTGTGCGCACGGCACCCCTCCGGGTGCAGCCTCCAGATGCAGCCCGGTGGGAGGGGCAGCAGGCACATCTGGCGCAATTGCTAAGCTGCTCCCTTTTCCAAGGCCTCTCCATCCGCGTCACCAACAACTGAGGCGCTGCCCTGAGCTCCCATCCCAGCACCCCAGGGAACGCCCGCCCTCTCCCCCACTACACACACGCACATGCTTTCATTTTGGTTGAATTCATCTTACTCCCTGGGTTTTGCACAATGTGAAAAGTTCGTGGAGAAACCCATCCATCCTGTTAGCACCAAAGCCACGGTTCAGTGTGGATGTCCCTGGAATTATTGAGCCCTGTTTTGTTTTATTTTTATTTTATCTTATTCTTTAAAGTATATTTTATTGATTATTTACAGAGAGGAAGGGAGAGGGATAGAAAGTCAGAAACATCGATGAGAGAGAAATATTCATCGGCTGCCTCCTGCACACCCCCTACTGGGGATGTGCCCGCAGCCAAGGTAAATGCCCTTGACCGGAATCGAACCTGGGACCTTTCGGTCCACAGGCCAATGCTCTCTATCCACTGAGCCAAACCATTAGGGCCGGTTTTTTTTTTTTTAATGAAGTTCTTCCTACCACAGAACCCTCCTCTCCTCTAGGCAAGCCCAGCCTCTTTGTAAGCAAAACAGAAATGTCCCTTGGTATTTGTAGCCTGGGGATGTTCACATTGTTGAAAGATGCTCCATGCTTGTTTAATCCAACCAGATGATTCTGGCTGGACCACTGATCTTTGGAAGGGACTGGAAGCTTCTATCTCTCTTGGAAAGGGAGCTTGCAGAGCAGGCAAGCTGGGAAATTATTTTAGTGATGAGGGTACTGGTTCTACCTCGCCAAAGATTTATTCAAATGGATATATCCCATCTAATATTACCCTCTCAGCATCCTTATGAAGTAGGGATTGATCATTCTTATAATCCCATTCCCCCCCCCCCAAATGAGGAATAGAGGCTTAGAGATTTAAAAATAATTTTTGGGGGGGTGGGAGGGGTTAATCCTCATTTTAGAGTGGCTGCCTGATGGGGTATGGGCCGTGTTCCCTGTCCAGGTCCGTCCATGCTGGACCCGCACACGACGTAACCCAGGGCCTCGCTCCCGAGCCAAAAGCAAAATGGAAAAAGATGTCTCTTTCTCCAGAGATACAAAATATTTGGAGACTGTGCGCCTCCGCCAGAAAGCCTGGTCTTAAGGCAGATGATGTAAAAGCAAATATATATATATATATATATATATATATATATATATTAATTTTTTATTTCAAGGGCCTCTGTTTAAGAATGCAGCTTGTGTGAGTTGCCAGCAGTTCATATGGCCACAGTCCCTCCTTGCACAGAATGGGGACAGCGGGGGTCCTCTGAGGAGAGCAGTCTGGATTCACTTAGCGTGGGCCATCCCTTGTGGACCGCTCATGTGCACACGGCTAGCCCCGGATCTCATGAAAATGTAGGCTCTCTCTCGCCGAAACCGGTTTGGCTCAGTGGTAGAGCGTCGGCCTTTGGACTGAAAGGTCCCGGGTTCGATTCCAGTTAAGGGCATGTACCTTGGTTGCAGGCACATCCCCAGTAGGAGGTGTGCAAGAGGCAGCTGATCGATGTTTCTCTCTCATCGATGTTTCTGACTTTCTATCCCTCTCTCTTCCTCTCTGTAAAAAATCAATAAAATATTTTTTAAAAAAAAAAATAAATAATAAAATGTAGGCTCTCAAGCGGTGGGTGTGGCTTAGAGCACAGCCCTGCCTACCCGGAATCAAGCTTTATTTTCAGGGTAAAGGACAGCATGATCTAGTTGATACAATGTTTGGTATCATGTAATAAAAGCACAGTTAGTTCCCAGAGGTCCTTTAGAAATATTCTTATGTATTTCTGAGAGGAAGGGAGAGAGTGAGAGAAATGGAAATATCAATAATGAGAATCATGGATCTACTGCCTCTTGCATGCCCCCTACTGGCGATAGAGCCCACAGTCAGGGCATGTGCCCTGATTTGAATTGAACCTTGACCTCCTGGTTCATAGGTTGACATTCAACCACTGAGATGCACTGTCTGGGCTATTCTCGAAGGTCTTAGTAAAAAGATGGGTTAAACTCAACAATTCGAAGGCCTACAAAGTCTCCAAGAGTTAACATTCCTCATCTGGAAACCCTATAAAACCAATTATTTTCATGGCGTATCTTCTGTTTGCAGTTCGGTCTAATCTGAGAGGGTGGGAATCAATTGATATTTATAGCTTTCCTGCGTTTTGCTGACATTGATTTAGGAAAGAGAACTTTTTAAAAATCCCTAAACTTCAAAATTGTTTCTCACACTTCTAACACCATATCCCAACTTGATTTAAGTTGCGGTTTGCTTCTCTTACTTAACCAAAAACTTTCCTCATTATTCATGCACATCTGGCTAATTGTTAAGCTTCTCCCTTTGCCAAGATAACTCCATAAATGTCACCAACAACTAAGGCACTGTGCTGAGCTCCTAGAAGGAAGGGACCTCAAAAATCATCTTCTAAAAAAATTTCTCTATTGATTAAGGTGTTACATATATGTCCTTATTCCCCCATTACACTCCCCCCTCCCTCATGCCCTCACCCCCCTGTTGTCTGTATCCATTGGTTAGGGCCGATATGCATATGTCTTTTGGTTGATCTCTCCCCCTTACCCTCACCCTCCCCTACCTTCCCTTTGAGATTCGATGCCCTAGCTGGTTTGGCTCAGTGAACAGAGCGTCGGCCTGCAGACTGAAGGTCCTAGGTTCAATTGCAGTCATGGGCACATGCCCTGGTTATGGGCTCGATCCCCAGTAGGGAGCATGCAGGAGGCAGCCAATCAATGAGTCTCATCATTGATGTGTGTGTCTCTCTCTCCCTCTCTCTTCCTTTCTGAAATCAATAAAAAAAAAAAAAATCTCAACAAATTGCCGAGACCGGTTTGGCTCAGTGGATAGAGCGTCGGACTGGGCACTGAAGGGTCCCGGGTTCGATTCCGGCAAGGTCATGTACCTTGGCTGCGGGCACATCTCCAGTAGGAGGCATGCAAGAGGCAGCTGATCTATGTCTCTCTCTCATCGATGTTTCTGACTTTCTGTCCCTCTTCCTTCCTCTCTGTGAAAAATCAATAAAATATATTTTAAAAAATATCTCTACAAATCATTTTTAAACATGTTTTCTCACGTGTAAGTTAAATATGCAGACGCTATTACTTCATCAGACTGATGTGGGGGCGGGGAAAGTGTTTTGCCTTAATCTGGGGAGAATATTAACCACCGGTGTATTTCAGCGGTGACTTGGGTGATTTTCATGCCCAGGGGCTGAAATCCCTGCCCTCACATGTGAATCCTTTCACTCGTGGGCAGTTGGAGAATATTTACTGCACCTGCTACAAGCCTGGCAGGGCTAGGATTGAGAAATGCAGTGACTTTTCCCCTAAAGGTCTCACCCCCAGAAATTTTTGCTCTGTTGACCGAGAATTCCAACATTTCAGCTTTTGTTCCTGTTGTTCTGTCTGACGGGCCACCTCTCTGTTCCAGAATCTCGGGCTGTGGCTTTGCATGGAGGAATGGCTTGTGTGTAAGAGCTAAATGCATCCACCTGTTTCAGTGAGCGGCCACAGAAAACATGTTGTGCATGTGCTTTGCGGGGGAAGCGGGGAGGGAAGACATTTATCTTCGCTTGCTGCTTCCTACGCTGACCCAAGGCTTTCATTTAATAAGGAATTCCTCTCTTGGCAGAGAAGGAAAACAGATGGGCTGTCTTTAAGGGCCTAATGGGCGCTTCCTCCACATGGTTCTGGAGGGCAGGAGTGTGGGGAAGGGAAGTGAACTCACGCTGTGAGAAGCCGTGGGCGCCTGGGATGGCTGCCACCTGCACGCAGTGATGGCTTTTCCTGATCGCCGCTCCCTCTCCGTCCTCACACAGCATCTGTGAGAGCAACTGCTGCTCAGAGAGACCCTATTAGTCCAGCCAGTGAGTGACCAGCTTCCACAACCGGGAAGGGTTTTCCAAGAACCAGCATCAGCCCTAGCTGGTTCGGCTCAGTGGATAGAGCGTCGGCCTGCGGAATGAAGGGTCCCAGGTTCAATTCCGGTCAAGGCATGTACCTTGGTTGCAGGCACATCCCTGATAGGGGATATGCAGGAGGCAGCTGATCCATGTTCCTAACTTTCTACCCCTCTCTCTTCCTCTCTGAAAATCAGTAAAAAAAAAAAGATATATATATATATATATATATATATATATATACACACACACACACACACACACACACACACATACCAGCCAACAGTCCTGGATTGTGTGTAGATAGGATATCCTATTTAATAAAAGAGTAATTTGCAGATTGACCATCACTCCAACACATAAGAGGGCTGCCCCATGTGGTCAAAGACCCTGCTCCCATGTGGACACAAGATGACCACCACAAGATGGCCAGCAAGGGAGGGCCATTGGGAGGTTCCACGCCCTGCAAAGAAGGGCAGTTGTGGGTGATCAGGCCATCAGGGGAGGGCAGTTAAGGGTGACCAGGCCAGCAGAGGAGCGAAGTTGGTGGCAGACAGGTTGGCAGGGGAGCAGTTAGACATCAGTTAGGCTGGCAGGGTAGTGGTTAGTGGGTGATGAGGCTGGCAGACAGAAGCGGTTAGGGGCAATCAGGGAGGTAAGGCAGGTGAGCAGTTTGGAGCCAACAGTCCTGGACTGTGAGAAGGATGTCTGACTGTCCTGGTAGGATTGGGCCTAAATGGGCAATCGGACATCCCCGAGGGGTCCCAGATTGGAGAGGGTGCAGGCTGGGCTAAGTGACATCCCCCGCCCCCTGTGCATGAATTTTGTGCACTGGGCCTCTAGTGTGTGTGTGTGTGTATGTATATGTATACACACACACACACACATACATACACACTTTTATTGATTTCACAGAGGAAGGGAGAGATAGAAACATGAATGATTAGAGAGAATCACTGATTGGCTGCCTCCTGCATCTCCCCCCCTGGGGATCGAGCCCACAGCCCAGGCATGTGCCCTGACCGGGGAATCAAACCATGACCTCCTGGTTCATAGGTCAATGCTCCACCCCTGAGCCACGTGGCCAGGCGGCAAGGCACCTTTCTGCTCACGTGGTTGGAGACCCAGGAGAAAAGCGGGCCTGGAGGTGTACTCAGTCTAACGGTTCTGGTCCCGTTTCTCCGTGTCGCCCTGGGCCGTGTCCTCCGTGTGCGGGCAGCCGCCTCACGCTGAGCACACGGCGCCTGCCTTTCCAGCCCACATTTGTGCGTTTGGATGTCCCGAGCGCCGGGGAGCGTCACTTCTGGAAAATCTCTCCGACAAGTAAGGAAAAACACTCCCTGCAAACGTCTTCTCGCCTCCTGCCTGCCTGCTGCTGTTTCTCCTTCAGACCGAGTGGGATTCCAGGAACTTTTCTTTTTGTTTGAGAGTCTGAAACCCCCAGTTCAGCGTCAGTCCCTTGCCGGTGGGTTAAGGGGAGATTTATGACATCTGTGCCGCTTTTCACAGAGGAAACGGTGGTCCGTGGACCAGAGCAGCCTCGCCCGAGTGGTCAGGCAGGCACACAGCCTGAGGAATTCCCTCCTGACCCATCAGCGAGGACCTCCCATCCCCCCTCCAGGAGCCCTGCAGGGAAGAGCTGGTCACGGAGCTGCTGGCTTTTCCCCGTGTCATTGCGTGTCAGTGTCAGAGCCGACGGGTGTCCCTGGGCCATTGGTGCATCTGAGCTCCTGATGAGCTTGTCTCTCTCTCTTTCTCTTTCTTATGTTTTTTTTTTTTTACTGATGTCAGGAAGGGAGAGGGAAAGAGAGACTGAAACATTAAAGATGAGAGAGAATCATGGAATGGCTGCCTCCTACACTCCTCCTTAATGGGGATGGAGCCTGCAACCGGGGTATATGCGGTTGATTAGGATTCACGCAGGGTGAATGACACGCAGGGTGGATTTTTGATTCCCTGACTGGGAATCAAACCGTGACCTCTCAGTTCATAGGTTGACGCTCAACCACCGAGCCACACCAGCTGGCTGACGTTGTTTCTTTAACCAGGAAGCCAGGATGTGGGGAAGTCGGCTGTCCCTCGAACTGGAAGGGAAGTAGTGAAACATCTTCTACCCTGTAAGCCCCGGTTGCCATAATAAGTAGACAGGGACACTGTGGGACGTGGCCGCAGTCGGTGACAGGCGTCGTCTCAGACAGCCCCCATCCTGTCGTGGGTCTGTGGTCCTAGAACTCTCACCACCGGCCTCGTCACACAGGGTCCCTGGGGAAGGGCAGGAGTCGGAGCTGCCATGAGGGGAGGGGAGGGTGGACCAGACCGGCTGCAGGCTGTGAGTGTGTGTGTGTGTGTGTGTGTGTGTGTGTGTGTTTGTGTGCGCACGCGCCTCTGATGTGTACTTATAACAGTTTTTTCCACAACATTATGTAAGATATCCTGGATAATAAGGTTCCTTAATTTAGAGGACATTGTAAATCAAGGAAAAGTTATGGATTTTTAAAATATCTCCCCCCCTTTTTTAAATTAAATTGATTGGGGTGACATTGGTCCACATGAACACACAGGTTTCAGTTACAAGATCTGTATTACACCGTGTGCCCACTCCCCAAAGTCACATCTTCTCCTGTAACCTTATATTAGCACCCCTTTTAACCCCCACTCCTTCCCTCCTGCAGCCATCACTTTGCTGTTTGTGTTCATAAGTTCCAGTTTTATATCCCACATATGAGTAAGTGAATCCATATAGCTCTTAGCTTTCTCTGACTGGCTTATTTCACTCAGCGTAATGTTCTCCAGGTCCATCCATGTTGTTGCAAATGATGCTCTTCTTTCATCCTTGGTTATGGCTGAGTAGTATTCCATCATGTACCACATTTAAAATTAAGGTATAGTTTACTTACGGTGAAATGAACAAATATTACGCATGCATTTTGGTATATTTCTGTGCATTTGTTCTAATCAAGGCATAACTAAGATAGCAACATGTGAAGATCTTAAGTACAACCTGATACGTTTTGATAAACTAGACATGTGTCAATGACCTCCCCCCAAATATTACAAAATAGATTGATCCAGAACATTTCTGTAGATGTCCTTCCAGTCCACACCCATGTCACAGAGGCAGGCTCTCTTGTGATTTTTTGTCAACTTAAAGGGCCAGAATTTCATAAAAATGGAATAAGACAGTATCATTTTAGGTCTGACTCCTTTCCCTCAGCATAATGGTTTTGAAATTTACTTGTATCATCACATGTACTAATACTTCATTTTTAACTGCCACATAATACTCCATTGTGTGATTGTACCGGTGTGTTGGTACACTCGCCCACCAAGGGTATTTGGCTTGGTTTGAGATTTTGGCTAGGGTACAGCTGACTCTTGCCCCCAGCTGTGGCAAATGTCATGTGTCTTTCTTGCCTGAGGAAGCCTTCTCCTCTGGAATTCGCCAAGTCTTCCTCCAGTCCTCTCTCTTCCCAGGTCCCCTAGACAACTGGGGTTATTCTTCTTGTCCTGTTTCTTATTCCAACATGGACGTACAAGTCCTTTGCATCCATCCCATCCTACCTGGACATTGAGTTTCTCTCTAAGCATTGTTGTTTGTTCTTGGAAGGTGTGTGTGTGTGTGTGTGTGTGTGTGTTGGGTGTTGTTCCAAGAATCAGCGACAGAAACCTGTGTGGGTACAGTCAAGTGATAGGTTGTATTTTATCCAGAAATTAATGGGTGTGGGGGGGAACGGAGGCGCTCCCGAAGAAAACACGGAGGGGTCTATCCCCATTTTAGCTGGGAGAGACATAAGCCCAGAACAGGAACATTTTCCTGGAAGGGCCACCGAGCTTGGAATGCTAATGCTTTTTGCAATGGCCAGCACTTGGCGCCTCCTGTAAAACAAGCTGAATCCTTTGTAATTGGGAAACACCTTGTAGGGAATTTGCATGCCCCAGATTCCTCGATTGGGAGAATGAAATGAGTCCTAGAAAAAAAACAAAACAAAACAAAGAAAACAAAAACAAACAAAAAAAAACCCACCTCTCTCTGGGTATGGGATAGACATTTTCTAAACAGGGTAAGAAATCCTACAGTTAAAATTTGAGGAACATGGTTCTCTGCTAGAGAGTAAGGCAGGGTGGATTTTACTATTTTTAAAATTTTTAATTTTTTTCAATTACAAGTGACATACAATATTAGATGAGCTTCAGGTATACCACATAGTGATTAGACATCTCTGTACCTTATGAAGTCTAATACCTGCCTGGCGCTAGACATAGTTATTACCATATTATTGACTATATTCAAAAAAGGAGAGATTTCAACAGAGATGTAATGCTTGTATTTAACGGTGTGTGTGAATGTAAACAGGTTTCTGATAAAATTTTTAAGCACCCCCCCCAATCTTTCTAGGTATTCCAATTTTTAAAAATATATATTTTATTGATTTTTTTTTTAGAGAGAGGAAGAGAGAGGGACAGAGAGTCAGAAACATCAATAAGAGAGAAACATCATCAGTTGCCTCCTGCACACCCCCTACTGGGGATGTGCCCGCAACCAAGGTACATGCCCTTGACCGGAATCGAACCTGGGACCTTTCAGTCCGCAGGCCGACGCTCTATCCACTGAGCCACACCGGTTTGGGTTCTAGGTATCCCAATCTCACAATGCATTACGTAAGCCGTGTAAATTGGGTTTTGTGGCACTTGGGAGAAATGACCCAACTGCTTTCCAGAGAAAGATGAGTGAGGGCTCATGGGAAGGTGAATGTGAAGGTGAAAGAAGATACAATGTGAAGTTCATACAGCCAAGCAGAGACCTCCCTACCCCCAGATGGATGACAGGGCTAGGCCCTTGGGACATGGAAAGGTTCATAAGTAGGTTCATGCAGAGTGGGGCAAAAGTAGGTTTACAGATGTCCATATGGAACATGCAATAATTAGTAAGTAATACAAGATTTAACTCTGTGTTTTATAGACTCACAGCTGTAAACCTACATTTGCCTCACCCCGTATTTTGAGAGCATTTATTTCCAAAATAAGATAATTGATTTTTTTTTTTCTGGATGAAATAGTGAACTCACCAGTATCACCCATAGTCTTTGAACCTGTGTTTATAGGCACTTTTCATTGAATTCTCAACAGCAACAATAAAACTAGTGTTTCTAGAGCTCTTTTAAAGTTAAAATAGTGTTTGAGCCCTAGCTTATTTGGTTTAGTGGATAGAGTTGTTGGCCTGCAGAATGAAGGGTCTTAGGTTTGATTCCAGTCAAGGGCGTGTGGGCGGAAGGCAACCAATTGGAGTGTCTCTCTCACATCGATGTTTTTCTCCCCCTCCCTTCCACTCTTTCTAAAAACCAATGGAAAAATAGCCTGGGTGAGGATTAACACACACACAAAGGTGTTGAAGTAGAGAAGTGGTAAGAACAGTCACATTGACTGCAAGGTCTAGGTTTGGACAAAAAATGCATAGGTTATGCCATTTATTAGTCACTTGGGGTGAGGACACAGGACCACTTGATTTCCCCTCTCTGTGTCTCTTCCTTTTCACACATTCAGCATCAGCAGGGCAGCCTTTCCACCTATTCCCTCCAATCAATTCGGCAATGCTCAGAAACACTGTTCTTTAGGCCAGGACAGCTCAGGGCCTCTCCCTCATACGTATGTGATTGGAGGACTTCAGACTAGTTCCCAGGAAACCCAGGGACAGCCAGGCACCTGGGGTGTGCCAGGATGAAATGCAGCAGCTGAAGGTTGCATGAGCTCTGTCCCCATCACAAAATAGAAGGAGACAGGCCCAGTGTTGCTTTTCCGCTTATGGCCCATCCGTGAAAGAATAATTTTATTTTACTTATTTTTATTTTTAAATATATTTTTATTGTTGATAGTATTTCAGATAGCTCCCATTCCCCTCTTAAGGATAATATTTTAAATACCCTTCAAATCAGATTCAAGCTCACCTCTGAGACATTTGCAGTTACAGGGGCTGAAGTTGCTTCTCCTTTATTTGCTACATGCTTTATTATTAGACTAGAGGCTCGGTGCATGAAATTTGTGCCTGGGTAGGGTCCCTAGGCCTGGCTGGCAATCAGGGCCAATTGGAGCCTTCTAGCTGCTGGCCAGGGCCTTCCTTCGTTACATGCTGCTTCCTGGTGGTCAGCGCACGTCATAGCGAGTGATCAGACTCACAGTCCAACTCCTGCAGGCACAATTTGCATATTAGGCTTTTATATATAGAGAAGATAACAAAAACAAGATCGCCATTACGTGTGACTTCATGGAAGGTCCTAGAAATATTTTGTGCCTACCTGACGTCTTCCTAGACTCTGAAGCTGACAGTCTTGCACAAATCTGCACGTTGTCTGCAAGCTAAATCCTTTCTTGACTTCTTTCCCATGTTAGTGAGCAGCTCCATGCACACTGGGCATTCGAATGGATGGTTAATCCTCCCCAGTGGTGACAGCATCCTCAGGGACAACGGGAGGCACACCACAGGGAAGGCTATTGTTGGGAATGACTTGAGATGACTCGAGCCAACTTCCGAGAGGCCTCCCAGCTGCTAACAGCAGTGCGCCATTAGTTTTTAAGTGAGACAGGTCGACTTTAAATCTGAGGTCCTCTTTGGTCTCAGGCTGGACTGTGACGAAACCCGTGCAAACCAAGACTGCCTTATCGCATTGGTTCTGAGATGCCTAAAGGGAATCCATTTGGACCAAATCCACAGGCACATGGATGCTGCAAAGACCATGTTTCTCCAGCTAAGTTAACTTTCCTTTTATCTCTTGAATGAGTGGATCTAATTTCCAAAGTATTGACAGACCCAAGTCCTCATCAGTTTCGTATGGAGGCATATGCGCTACACCATCAAGGTTAAAAGAACTGCATTCTAGTCTGGCTTGGCGTGGCTCAGTGGCTGAGCACTGACCTATGAACCAGGAGGTCACAAGTTTGATTCCTGGTCATGGCACATGGCTAGGTTGCGGGCTCGATTCCCATTGTGGGGCATGCAGAAGGCAGCCAATTGGTGCTTCTCTCTCATCATTGATGTTCTCTCTCTCTCTTTCTCCTTCTCCCTTCCTCTCAGAAATCAATAAAAATATATTTTTAAAAAAGAAAAAACCACAGACCATTCAAATGAGAGTCAGCTTCAGGTAAGGGTTACCTATCCCCATTGGTCACTGCAATTGCTCCGAGCCAGCGGTTCTTATCTTGACTGTATGTATATTGGAATCAGCTAAGGCGCTTTAAAACAAAATACCAATGCCTGGTCCTAATCCAAGAAATCCTGGTTTAATTTAATTCTGAGGTGTGGCCTGTGCAGCAGAACTTTTTAAAGTTTCACAGGCGAGTATAAAATACACAGTCCAGCCTGAGACTCACTGCTCAAAGCAGCAGCAGGTGCTCAAATTGTTGGGTGTGGGATGGAAGGGACAGGTGCTTGGCTGCCAATTGCTGCACCTGTTGAAGATTGAAAGCCATCATCCTTGTCCTGTGTAGGGTCACCCATAATTGTGGTTTGCCTGAGACCGGCCCTGAAAGGCCCGTACCCTGTACAAACCAGGACAAAGGGCACAGGGCCTTCTGGGAGTCGCTGCCGAACACTCAGGAGGAAAACACATTGGCACTGAGCAAAGGAGAGTGGGAACGAGCGGGAACAGGAAGGGCAGCCCTCTGCTGGGAGGAGCCCACAGCTAACCTGGTCTGGTCCAGCCAAAATCAATGTCTGGGGCGCACAGCCAAGGGGAAACCATGGCAGTAGGACTTAGCAACATGCATGCTTACTGACGTCAAGTGTCCTGGCCTGAGGTGGAGCTAGCAGTCCCGAGCTCTTCTAAGAGATGCATGAATCGAATCAGACCCATCTTCCTCCCAAGTTCATTGCTGCTGCAGGATCCTTGATCTTGGTTCTCCAATCGAATCAGGGGGCATAGAGAATTCTTGGTCCCTCCTAGCCCCACCTCACTCCCTGGGGCCTGTGCTCTTACTATTCGACTTTCTGTATCCCTCTGGGGCAGAGCCTCCTTTTTAAAAAAGAATTACCTATATCAGTGGTTGCCAAACTCATGAGTCAGCAGAGCCAAATATTAACAGTACAATGATAGAAATTTCTTTTTGAGAGCCACATTTTTTTAAACTTAAACTTTTTCTAACGCCACTTCTTCAACATAGACTTGCCCAGGTCTTGGTTTTTTTTTTTTTTTTTTTGGAAGAGCCACACTCAAGGGGCCAAAGAGCCGCATGTGCCTCGTGAGCCGCAGTTTGCCAACCACTGACCTATATTAAAGAGCAGGCTTCTTTAATGGCCCGGTGGAATGAGGGGATTTGCAGCCATAATTAAGGGCGCTGACAGGAGGCAGTCATGCTGGATTACCTCCTCGGGCCCTCAATCCGATGGCAAGTGTCCTCCCAGGAGGAAGCCAGGCCATTGGTTTCCTCGGGGCCCAAAGTCACTAAGAGGAGGCCTCTGAGATGAGGTTCATGGACAGTGGGCACGGCGCTCTGGAAGGGGTTAAGCTGTCAGTGAATGGGGGAGTCAGGGCACTTGTGACTCCCTGACAGCATCCTGACCTTCTGTTCTGCTGGGAGAGCTCAGCCCGCCCTGAGGCTAAAGAACATAATTAGGGGAAGTGGGGAGGAGTGGACCAGGGTGGGGGATCAAAAGCCTTCCCCTCCTTCCGGTGGCAGCTGCTGGAATCCATGGGGCAGGGGTCTCCGCAGGAAGGGGGGGGGGCGCGGGCGAAGATCTTTCTGTACCTGCCTTCATCGTGCGTGGAGAGTGAAAATCGCACACACACTGGTGGCTGATGAGGGTCTCCCCCTTCTACAGCTATTTAGATGGACCCTGTTACGAGTCAGCTTCTTAGAGAGTTATGGTCTAATATAGTGGTCGGCAAACTGCGGCTCGAGAGCCACATGCAACTCTTTAGCCCCTGGCGTGTGTTATGCCCAGATTTCAAGATCCCCAGAGACTTCCAGGGAGCTGAGTCCAATGCAAAAGCAAAAGAGCCTTTATTACAAGCTAGCTTGGCCCTCTGCCTCCACCGATGCAGCGGCAGGACGCAAAAGAGAGCGAATTTCGAAAGCACAGTGATTTTATAGGAAGGTGGGGTCAGACTCAAACCGCTGAGTTGGCCGATTCCGATTGGTTGGGTGAGGGCTGGGGCTAGTGACGCAAAAGGCAGGGTGCGGCCAGGGTCTGGCTACACGAAGACAGGATGTGACCAGCATACCCCTGGCCTCAGGCCAGTTCCCCCTGCATTCCCATTGGCTGAATTAGGGCGGGCTGAGAAACCGACACATCCGTGGTTTCTACACAGTTACACAAGATGGAGGACACGGTACAAAGTGGAGTCAATCCGCTCTGCCCTTTTAAGTGTGGCTCTTCCACAAAATACCACATGTGGGCACACACGTACGGTGCGATTGAAACTCCGTGGCCCATGTGCAGAAGTCAGTTTTTGGCCTGGGTGAGTCTATTTTGAAGAAGTGGTTCTAGCGCCGAGCCACATTCAAGGGGCCAAAGAGCCACAGGTGGCTCGCGAGCCACAGTTTGCCGACCACTGGTCTAATACGTGGGATGCTGAAGGGACATGTGCTCAAGGAGAAATCCTCCATCCCACCTCAAGCACAGGGAAAAGCTGAGAAAAGAAACAAATGAAAATTGTTAAATGTGTATAGCGAAGTTTAAATCCCCCACCCAAGGCAACCCCCAGGGGCAAGATTTAGGGAAGGAAGCTAACAATCTCCTGGTGAAATGGCACAGGCTGCAGTGGCAGGAAGGGGGGGTGGGGGGACTGAGGGGACGGG
Source organism: Antrozous pallidus (assembly GCA_027563665.1). Lineage (NCBI taxonomy): Eukaryota > Metazoa > Chordata > Mammalia > Chiroptera > Vespertilionidae > Antrozous > Antrozous pallidus. The sequence goes on from CM050530.1 coordinate 5,034,965, forward strand.
GGAGGGCCCTTACTGCTGCCCAAGGTGAGACTCTTGTCCTTGGCAAAGAAACCTGAGGGCTCCCAAGGCCCAGGGTGGAAAAAGAGTCGGCCGGCCAGGACCATAAGTAGGTGTGAATTCTGAATTCAGGCGACTAACACGGTGCAGTGACCCCAAGCCAGAAAATGAAATGGAAGGTTGTGGCTTAATAGGACCCAGATTGGGGCACATTAAAAGTGCCTGCTGGGCCAACTGGCATGGCTCAGCGGGTGAGCATCAACCTATGAACCAGGAGGTCATAGTTTGATTGCAATCAGGGCATGTGTCCGGGTTTGGCTTCATCCCCACTGGGGGGGTGGGGGGCCATGCAGGAGTCAGGTGATCCATGATTCTCTCTCATCATTAATGTTTCTCTCTCTCTCCCTCTCCCTTCCTCTCTGAAATCAACTATATATATCATATATTTTAAGTGCCTGCTGGGGACACTGACAATTCAGAGCCAGTAGGCTAATCGTATATGCAAGAATCGAAGATCAATAACTCTCAACTTAGAATCGCAAAGCTTGCAACAGGATGAGAAAAAGAATGATTTTTGTAAAAAAAAACAGTGAAATATAATCATTGAAAGAAGAAAATTCAACATAGAAGAGTGGCATATGAACAAATGAACAGATACATTATTAAACATTCCTCTATAATAAAAGAGTAACATGCAAATTGACCCTAACAACAGAATGACTTGTCGCTATGATGAACACTGACCACCAGGGGGCAGATGCTCAATGAAGGAGCTGCCCCCGATGGTCAGTGTGCTTCCACAGAGGGGAGTGTTGCTCAACCACAGGCCGGCTCATGGCTGGCCGCAATGGCCGTGGCGGGAGCTTCTCCTGCCTCCGCAGCAGTGCTAAGGATGTCCAACTAATGGCCTAGGCCCACTCGCCTAAGCTGTTAGAATCCTCAGGGATGGGATGCAGTCCCCAGGGCTGCAGAGGGATGTCTGACTGCCAGCTTAGGCCCGATCCCCCAGGGAACAGGCCTAAGCTGGCAGGTGGACATCCCCCAAGGGGTCCCAGACTGCAAGATGTTGCAGGTGGGGCTGAGGGATTCCACCCCCATCCCCATGCACAATTTTTATGCACTGGGCCTCTAGTAATAATTATAAAAGCAAATAATGACTTCTGAGAGAAGGAAAATGGGCTCATTAAAATACCAGTGAACAATAGCATGACAAATGGCAAGATCTGAATCAAATATATAATCGCTGACAAGAAATATCCTTAAAGCAAACATTGTAGACAGTTGAAGATACAGGGGTAGGGAAGTCTCTACTAAACAAACACTAATTGAAGAAAAGCTGGCATTGCAATAATATTAGAGAAAATGGGTTGAAGGTAAAGGGCTTTAAAAGCAGTTTCATATTTCCTGCATTACTTTTATCTTGTGATAAAACTCTATCCCTATTCCAAATATCATTGTCATGCACATTATATGCTTTGCTAACAATTCTGTTACATTAGAAATAGGTAACACAATGATAACTTTTCAAAAAGCATTTGGAATAAGCACACACATATACACATATCCCAAAATAAATACTTTAAACATGGATAAGAAAATCTGAAAGTCTCTTTGATTTTGAGATAGGAAAGGATTCCTTAGACAAGACAAAAATGACCGCAAGCTACAAATTAAAACATAAGTAAGTTTAGTAACTCAAATGAAAGGTATTCTACAGAGAGGGGGAGTGGAGGAAGGGAAGTAAGGCATAATTGAACTTTAAAAATAGGTACAAATTGGGAGAATATATGTACAACTGATATAGTGGATTGAAGGTTGATATTTACATTAAAGAATGTTGTTGTTTTTTTAAATCCTCACCTGAGGGTATATTTTCTCTTGATTTTTTGGAGAGAGTGGAGGGGAGGGAGGACATGGGGGAACAGAGAGAGTGACAAATATCTACATGAGAAAGACACATTGATTGATTGCCTCCTGTACACATCCTGACGAGGCTGGAGATCGAGCCTACAGAGGAGATTTATGTCCTTGACTGGGAATTGAACCTGTATCCCTTCAATCTGTGGAACAACACTCTAACCATTGAGCAACACCAACCCGGGCTGACCAACTTTCATACAACAATTTAAAAAAAGAAACAAATGACACTATACTCTGTTTGTAGGGACATATATATATTAACATATTTTAGGAAATAATTTATGATGGTTACTTTGGGAAGGAAAATAGAGAAATGAGTCCAAAGAATAAGAACCTTCAATTTTATACTTAATCCCCTATTTTTTTAGCATCTATTTTTTTTTTAATGTGAAACATTTAAATCAAAACGGACAAAATGTTAATATTTGTTAAGCTGGGTCCACAAGTAAATTTTCCATTGTTCTCTGTGCTTTTCTGTTTTTCATTAAATAATTCAAAAATTTTAGAAACAGCACGGAAACTGAAAAAAGTACCAACTGTGTGTGTGTATATTTCTTTATTGTTAGATTGCATGCCGGTATTCCCCCCCCCCCCCTCCCAGGCAAGACTGACACACGATCCTTCCAATGAATGAAAATCCCCACTTCAATGACTCAATTAGTCAAAATAAGTTAACATGCTAATATGTGGCTTAGGTACATAATCCCTCAGGCTAATGGCCATAAATCACATTGTTATGTTTTTCCAGACACAAAAACACCAGGAAGCGAAATGATCTTGAAGAAGAAGCACGAGTTAAAAAAAAAACACAAGTGGGGACAAATGGTCGAGATACAGCAGATGACATGGTAAGTCCCTTCTTTGAGGGAAATCGTGAAGGAGTTTGCTCTGGCATCCACACCCACAGGGCTGTCTGGGCGGGAAGCGACCGAGAACACACATCACTAGGGCTTCCGCCACGCTGACAGGTCTGATTTCACGTAGCAGGAGGCAGGGTCTTCATCAGGCCTTGTTGCCTCATCAGCTCTCTGTGCCTCTCTGCTCTGCCGGCTCTCCGGGCAAAGCTGGGCTGGAGGCCCGTTCCAGATCTACCATCATCTGCTCAGGCATAGAGGTGATTCGAGCACCGTTTCCTCTAAGCCCCTGGTTCTCAGCCTTCCTAATCCAGCTCCTCATGTGGTGGTGACCCCCAACCATACAATTATTGTCGTTGCTACGTCATAACTGTCATGTTGCTCCTGTTAGGAATCGTAATGCAAATATCTGTGTTTCCCGATGGTCTTAGGCAACCCTGCTAGCGGTTCCCAGCCTGTGGGTCTTAGGCAACCGCTGCTGTGGAGCCTAAAACCATCAGTCTGGCCGGTGTTGCCCAGTGGTTGACCCAAGAAGTCACGTTCAGTTTCCCGGTCGGGGCACTCGCCCCGTTTGTGGGCTCCATCCCCAGTAGGGGCCGTGCAGGAGGCAGGCGATCAGTGATTCTCTGTCATCATGGATGTTTCCATCTCTCTCTCTCCCTCTTCCTTCCTCCATCTGAAATGAGGAAAAAGCATTTTTCAAAAAGTTTGGAAATCGTTTGTAATGTTTGTTTGAAGAAATATGTTGGACTTCCGTTGGTTTTCTATGGTATATTCTTGCCAAAAGGGGGACACCCTTCAGAGGTTTTGTAAGGGCTTTGTTCAATTTTTTTTGTCTCTCCCTCCACTCCCACTCGCCGCCTCCCCCTTAGGCAGCATGTCAGTACCTGCCTGGTGAGTCAGCACCAAATTCTGCAGGCACAGCCGGCCCAACGCGGAGGGATTAGGGCTCACCCCACCGTGTCTGGCTCCACTTCAACCCCAAGGACCCAACTTGGGAGAACAGGTCCAAGTTCGCAGGCACCGACTTGCCCGTGTGACTAATCCAGGCCTCTCTCTCCTGGAACCAGAGACGGGGGCAAGGGGGGAGGAGGCGCGTGGCTGGCAGAGAGTGCTGCCCCCAAAAGAGCAGCGATGGAAACTCTGACATCAGCGAGCTGCCTTCTCTGTGCTCATAGCACCCCATTTGGCCAAAGCGTGACCTTGTGTTGAAGATGATCCACATAGATTTTACCCTCGGCAAACTGTCCACCGTATCATCTTTGCTACCGTCGTTCACGAAAGAGGGGACATGTTAAGCCATTGGTGATATGCTTGACGTTGCCACCTCTTTACCCATCTTTGAATATTCCTGCTCTTTTTTATTTTTATTTTTTAAATATATTTTATTGATTTTTTTTTTATAGAGAAGAAAGGAGAGGGATAGAGAGTTAGAAACATCGATGAGAGAGAAAAATCCATCAGCTGCCTCCTGCACACCCCCCCCCACTGGGGATGTGTCCACAACCAAGGTACATGCCCTCGACCGGAATCGAACCTAGGACCCTTCAGTCCGCAGGCTGACACTCTATCCACTGAGCCCAACAGGTTAGGGCAGTGGTCGACAAACTCATTAGTCAACAGAGCCAAATATCAACAGCACAATGATTGGAATTTCTTTTGAGAGTCGAATTTTTTAAAACGTAAACTTCTTGTAACACCACTTCTTCAAAATAGACTCGCTGAGGATGTCATATTTTGTGGAAGAGCCACATTCAAGGGGCCAAAGAGCCACATGTGGCTCGCGAGCCACAGTTTGCCTATCATGGGATTAGGGCTATTCCTGCACCCTTTTTTAAAACGTTGTATTTTTATTGCTGAAAGAATTACAGACATCCCCTTTTCTCCCCTTGACCCCTTCTAGGCCACCCTCTTCCCCTGTCCCAGGTCTTCATCATCCTGTTGTCTGTGTCCCTGGGTTATGCACACACTTGTCCAGGTTCTTTGGTTGGTACCTTCCCGCCCACCTATCCTCCCCGACAGCCAGTTCCCTGCTTCTATGTCTCTGGATCCATTTTGTTCATCAGTTTATTTTTGTTCATCAGATTCCGCACGTGAGTGAGATTATGTGGTACATTTATATCATAGGACACTATGCAGCTGTAAGAAAAGAAGGCCCCCCCCCTACTGTTTGAGACAGCATGGAGGGCCCTGGAGAGCATTGTGCTAAGCGAAATAAGCCAGTCAGAGAGAGACAGGTTTCCTGAACTCCTCTGAATTTGAGATGTCAGCTTTTGCCCGAGGCCCCCCAGGGACGTTGCTGCCATTCTGCGCCTCTTCCTGTTGATGGTGGACTTGACCAGGCCGTCCTTGTCTTAGCCTGGCCTCCAGACTCATGTTAGGGTGCTGGTCATTGTCAACCTCCCAGGGGGAGGAGACCACTGTGGTCTCTAAGGATACGGTTCACATGGCAGGGGCAAGACCACACACTGTGCATTCCCTTCACATGGGCCAGTGATTTTTTCAAATAAAACTCTTTGCCTTCTCGTGGACAAGGATGTCAGCAATGCATCCTGATGGATGAGTTTCATTGATTGGCCTTTAATATTACCTTCCACCAGGGTTTCTCAGCTTTGGCACTATTACTATTAACGTGTTGTTTTTTTAATATATATTTTTTGTTTGTTTTTTAAATATATATTTGTATTGATTTCCCAGAGGAAAGGGAGAGGGAGAGAGAGAGAGAGAAGCATCAATAATGCGAGAGAATCATTGATTGCTGCCTCCTGCACGCCCCTGCTGGGGATGGAGCCCGCAACCTGGGCATGTGACCAAGAATCGAACCTTGACCTCCTGGTTCATAAGCCAATGCTCAACCCCTGAGCCACTCTGGCCGGGCGACTAGTAAATATTTTGGGTAGAATATTTGTTTAGTTGCAGGGGGCTGTCCTGAGCATTGTGTAATATTGTCAGCATCTCTGGCCTCTACCCACTACATGCCAGTAGCCCCCTCCCCATGGTGAGAGCAGAAATGTCACCGATGTTGCCGAATGCCCTCTGGAGAGCTGGGCAGAAGTGCCCTTGGTTATCTTTGGGAGCCAGGTTGGATTGTTTGCAACCGTAGCCTTGGAAACAAATAACAGATCCCAACATCTGACTGGGGGCGTGCTTACACCTCACACACACACACACACTCACACACACACACACATACACACTCACACACACACACTCATACACACACACACACACTCACACACACACACTCACACACACACACATACTCACACACACTCACACACACACACTCACACATACACTCACACACATACACACACACACACACTCATACACTCACACACACTCACACACATACACACACACTCACACACTCACACACATACACACACACACACACTCATACACTCACACACACTCACACACATACACACACACTCACACACACACACACTCACACACACACACTCACACACACACACACTCACACACTCACACTCACACACTCACACACACACTCACACACACACACACACTCACACACACACACACTTACACACACACACACACACACACACTCACCCACACACTCACACACACACTCACACACACACACTCACACACTCACACACACACACACTCACACACACACACACACACACACACGCGCGCGCGTAACATCTTCATTATATTGTCATTTGGGATTCCTGGATCCCTAGCAAATGAAAAACTCCTCCCCTGTTTGTTTGCTGCTGTGCTTCAGGGGAAAAGTAATATGATCTGGGTGTGCATGAGTGAGAAAGGGCGATGTATTCTCATAATAGAATTTGAATGTGGAGCAATCACATGCAATTAAGTGAAAGGCTACCGTGTTCAGCATGCCCTGAGCATAATGTAGTCAGCAGGTTGCAAACTGTGGAAGATAGATTTTCATTATCAGGCCTGTAAAATGTATTTCTCTCACCAAATGACCTGGATTTGCGAGTTGATGGGCGGTATGTAAATTGTTGATTGCCGTAACTAAGGTGTAATATGGCCTACCTCAATTTTTTACTGCCATTTTCTTAATTTAAGCGCATCTGTTACATTGCCTTTTTTCCCATTGCTTTTTGGTTCGTATGTTACTGTCATGGTTTCTGCCATGGGTACGAAGAATTATGTCATGCTCCTCGCAAGGCTGGAGAGAGCAGAGATGGGTAATCTGACAGTCTCTAGCCTGGGCAAACCCAGAGGGATGATGGGAAAAACCATGGAATCTGTTTCCTCTCTCTGTTCATTTTCTAGTACCTACCTGACCCTCTGTCTCTCTTTATAATTCATCACATGACCATTTTATTTTTTTAAATATATTTTATTGATTTTTCACAGAGAGGAAGGGAGAGGGATAGAAAGTCAGAAACATGCATGAGAAACATTGATCAGCTGCCTCTTGCACACCCCCTTCTGGGGATGTGCCCGCAGCCAAGGTACATACCCTTGACTGGAATCGAACCTGGGACCTTTCAGTCCGCAGGCTGACGCTCTATCCGCAGAGCCACACCGGTTTCGGCTCATCACATGACCATTTAAAAGGTTCTGTTAAATTCATCTTTTTATTCTTCTGGACAACATATTCCATCTGCCCTTTATTTTTGCCAGTATTCTGTCTGCCTCCGTTCAAAGTCTAGCTTACCACTTAGAAGCTGGAAAATTTACTTGTACTCAGGAGTGATCATCAAAATATGTACAAGTAGAGGCCTGATGCACGAAACTCGTGCAAGGGGCTCAGCCCTCGCAGCCCCAGCTTCGTTTGGAAGGTCACCCAGATGGTTTTCTGGAAAGTCATCCAGACAGTGATTCTGCTGTTCAGTCTAATTAGCATATTAGCGCTTTATTATATGGGATTAATGGGGCACGAACATATGGCAACATAAGCCAGGAGCAGATATGGCAGATTTGAGTCTCAACCTGGGAGCCACTGAATCATGGGAAGACAGCAGTGGGAAGGGGTCAAGGAGGGTCAAAGAGGGGGTGACCCAGGGTAGGGTCTGTAGCAGCCAGAGTACAGGAGTTTGTTAGACTTGCCACTGGTGTATCTTACCAGCAGTAGATTGGATATACAAGGCCTGGTTAAGCTTTGCTTGCCTCATACAAAATGGAAATCAAAATACTGCCTTGTATATTTGAAACTCCCTTAGAGAGTAAACATTAAAAGCTCTCATTCCAAGAAAAAAATTGTAACTATGAGTGGGGATGGATGTTAAGTAGATTTATCGTGGGATCCTTTCACAATATATACAAATCAATAGGTTATATACTTGAAACTAATGTTATATGTCGACTGTACACAAATAAGGTGTATGTAAGGTCGCTCGAATCCCAATGTTATTCTCCTTTTAACATAAAGAGAGAGTGTATCTCATGCATGTTTCCTCTAACAATGGACACTTATCAGGACAATGAGGCAAGTTCATGGTCCAGACCCATTTCCCATGGGCCAGATGTGGTAAGACATAGATCCGAGACTCAGCTCTGCCACCTGTAGGTAGAACCTTGACCGAACCACTTCTCTGCACCTAACACATTGTGGATGGATCGCGAGAATTCTCGCTTCCTATTGCACAGTGTTTTACAAAGCCTCATACTTTAAAAAGATACTCGCTTATACCAGTGGTCGGCAAACTCATTAGTCAACAGAGCGGCAAACCGCGGCTCATGAGCCGAATGTGGCTCGCAAGCCGCCGTTTGCCGACCACTGGCTTATACCATAAGAACATGTAATCAGTAACTTCAAAATGCAATGGTATTTATTTTAAAGTGTGCCTTTAACATTTATGTAAAACGTTTTTTTGTACTCATTCAACAGAAACTTACCTGGCCACTGGGTAAAGCTAGCAATACAACTACTGGTCCGCCGCCATGTGTTAATTCCCTTGCCCACAAAGTAAGGGACATGTCCTAGACAGTATTCCGTGTTGCTGCAAGATTGAGCATATCTCATGCCGCTAAGTCTTTAAGGGCTGTTGAGAAATAACCAGCGCTCAGACTGCTTTGTCACAATCTTCAGTTAAAGAAGAAAACCAATCCCATACTTCTCTAGGCCTGGCCCATTCGGGGCAGGTGGAGGAGGAGACAGAAGTGGGGATGGGATTGGGGAGGGACGCAGGCGATTTCTCCCAGCTGCTCTTATAATGAGGAAATAATGACTTAATGTCTGGGCAATTTGTATCGCAGCTGCCAGTGGGGCAGGGAGACAGCTGTTCTTAAAAAGAAATAATTGGGCCTTTTCTCTTCGATATCCCAGAGTGCACAAATGAGCAGTGCCGTTTCAAAATCAGTGATTAATTCCCAGGGAGGAATGTTCTTTAGAATTCCCCGATGAGCACGGGCTGAAGGGTTGATGAAGTTTCAAAACTCACATGTTAGGAACCCATCTTAAAAACACGAGAATCTGCCGGCCTTTGTGGCCCAGTGGTCGAGCGTTGACCTATGAACCCCAGGAGGTCATGGTTCGATTCCCAGTCAGGACACATGCCCAGGTTGTGGGCTCCATCCCCAGAGGGGGGCATGCAGGAGGCAGCCTATCCCTGATTCTCTCTCCATCTTTGATGTCTCTATCTCTCCCTCTCCCTTTCTCTCCGAAATCCATAAACATATATTAAATAAATACCTAAAAGTATGGGAATCTGATAGAAATAGAAGCTCATAGAAAGGCCCACCAGCTCCCCTACTGTCAACTATCCTGTAGTTGATAGTCATTGTTTTTACTCACAGAAATACCATGGCAGAGCAACCCTCTCTTTTATTTTGCAGGGGGCAGGGGGTGTCCTGGGTTCAGGACAAAAGAAGGTCCCATTCTCTGAGGGCTTCTGCTCAGGGCAGGAGAGGGGATGATGACGTGATAATTTGATGCCTCCTCAGGAAGTATCTGTGAGCGGGTAACTGGACGAGGAGGCTTGAACACATTTTCTCGTGGGATCCTCCCCGTCATTCCGGAAGGTCTCCTGGTCTCCACTGTGCAGATGGCAAAAGTGAAGTCCAGCGGCCTCACTCACTTATGGTATTGGTGTCTGCAGTCATGTTGAGAATTTGTAGCAGATTTCGACTTAGCCTATTGGAACCCAGAATTGCCACTGTGTGATGTGGGACAAGTGGCTTAGCCCATGGCAGGCTCCTGTCCACTCAGCACAGTGCACAGTGCACCATGGCTTCAAAGCACAGGTCTATTACCACACTTGTCTCTTCTGAAAGCAACACAGATTTATGGGGAAATATATATATATATATATATATATATATATATATATATATATATATATATAAAAGCCCACTGACCAAATGGCGGAATGACTAGAATGACCAGTTGACCAGTCGCTATGATGCTCACTGACCACCAGGGGGAAGACACTCAATGCAGGAGCTGCCCCCTGGTGATCAATGTACTCCCTCAGTGGGAACAGCCACTCAGAGGGCGGGACCACAGTCACTCAGCTGACCAGCCACGCACCCCACCAGTGCACAAATCTGTGCACCGGGCCTCTCTCACGTTGATGTTTCCCTCTCTCTGTTTCCACTCTCTCTAAAAGTCCCTGGAGAAATATCCTGTGCATTTTGGGACGTTTAGCAGAATACTTGTCCTCTGCCCACGCGATGCATCCCCTACATGATGACAATCAAAAAAGGTCCTCAGACATTGCCAGATATCCCAGGAGGTGGGGGCAGCATCGCCCCAAGATGAGAACCATTCCTCCACTCTCTTTGAGGTGAGCTCATTCATTCTCATGCCTTGGTTTACCACCATCACACGGGTAGTTTATAAGTAGCGTTGCCATCTCCTGTAGGTACCCGATCTCCATAACCATCTTCTCTCCTGACATGTCAGTCTTACTTCTGTGATTAAACTAAACTAAACTAAACATGACTAAAACGAAATTTGTGATTCTCCTCCCATTTTTTAAAGCTTAACTTCTTTTAATCGGTGTACTCTTGCTCCGTGGGTGGAATTACCGTCCATCCAGTTGTCCAGTTATTAGAGGCCCAGCGCGCGAGGAGGCCCTGCAGGGGGCCGGGACCCACGCCTGACTCATGCAGGGCTGGCTGCCACAGGAGTCAGGCCAGATCGGTGCTGTGGGGGGCCAAGCCCTACCTCTGAATCGCAGCGTCCCCTGGCCCCCCTGCCTGTGTCCGCACTGGCTCGGCCAGGCTCCCCTGTCTCTGTCTCTGTCTCTGTCTCTGTCTCTGCTCAAGGCCTCACCTGCACGTGCAACCTCCTCCTCTCTGGTTGTGACCCATTACAGAGTCCTGGCCTAATTTGCATGTTGCCTAATTTGCATATATTAATATGCAAGCTGGAAACCTAGGTTCACTCCCAGCTGCTCATGCCAAGCCTCGTGTTAGACGTACACATGAGATCCTCTGGAGGTGGGGTCCAGCACATGTAAAGATCCATAAGTTTTTACAGCGTGCGTTCAAGGCTGGGAGCCGTTGTCAGCAGTGGCCGGAGCCAGCTCTCCTTGGCCCGAGTGTCACTGACTTCACAGCCTGCTGAGTCCGTTCCTCTGGAAGTTTCTCTGTCGCTTTAAATGTATGCAGAAGACGCCCTTCTGTAGCTTCGAGCCCTTCCCCACACATTTGAAATCTCAAACAAGCAACACTGATTTATTCTCCGCTGTGTTGGAGATGGCCTTCAAGGAGACATAAATATTTGCTGTCAATTTGAACAGCCTTTGTTTTCCATGGTTCTGTTTTTGAAATACTGCAGGACTTAAGGCCGGGAGCCAGTTTCCAGATGTGAATACGATGTCAAGTACTTTCACAATATTTAGTGCCTGAAGTAGCTAGGATCTATTTAAAGGAAAGTCTTCTCCCCGTGTCTTATTTCCCCCTTGTAGGCTTTGGAGGGGGTTGGGGGGTCGGAGGTGGAAGAACACGGGTACCATCTCTCTTGACTCACCTTGGGGAGGCCCAATGCAGTGGTACATGCAGAGGAGCGTGTGGCTGGGATAAGGGATTCATGTCACCAGCTTTCCCTTGGGTCTCGCCATCAGCTGGAGTTCCTGCCAGTACCTACCCACCCTCCCCCTCATTATTTTGCAAGTCTTGGAATGACGACACTGCTTTGGGGTGCAGCATTGTTTAGAATCATTTTGCTCAGCCCAGGAAATGATGAAAAGTTTGATGATGATGAAGAATGTGTGGCGATCATGGCCACGTGAAATCTTTTATTCTGAAGTAGGGCCGGCCTCTTTTCGATAGCAGAGTTCATGTCAACCCCGCTGGACGCCAGCGTTATTGACTCGCTTATATGTGATGAGTAGTTTTGACCCAATGGTCTTTCTCTCCGTCTTCTAACATTTTGCACTCTGTGGTGGGTTGTGAACTAGGCCCTTCCCTCTCAGGTTTGCCTGAAGCTACAAAGATCAAGAATAAAAGATCTTGTTCAATCAAGGGAAGAAACTGAGAACGGGGCCGCTTCCTCCCAGCCATGCCATACCCAGCAAGAGATGGGGGCAAATGCCATACTATGTCTTACCATTTTGAATGCAACTTGTTCTTTCTTTCTTTTCAAATATATTTTATTGATTTTTTTACAAAGAGGAAGGGAGAGGGACAGAAAGCTAAAAACATCGATGAGAGAGAAACATTAATCAGCCGCCTCCTACACACCCCCTACTGGAGATGTGCCCGCAACCAAGGTACATGCCCTTGACCGGAATTGGACCCGGGACCCCTCAGTCCACAGACCAACGCTCTATCCACTGAGCCAAACCGGTTTCGGCTCTTTTTTTTATTTTTTATAATCCTCCCCCAAAGACATGCTTAGAAAAAGGAAGGGAGAGAAAGAGAAACATGAATGTGCTTGAGAAACATCAATAGGTTGTCTTCTGTATGCTCCCCAACTGGGGATCAAGCCTGGAGCCCAAGTAATATGCCGTGACTGGGAATTGAACTCTAACCTTTCTGTGCATAGACGACGCCCAACCCATTGAGCCACTCTGGCCGAGCTGCAGGCAACTTTTTCTTGTTTGGGTGTCTGCGTGGCTGTTACGGATTTCTGATCATTTCCAGAGCTCCATAAGGCTATTAGTTGCTAGCTGTTTATTTGATATTTCCTTGGGGGAATGAGTACTGGGAGCATACGAGTTCACTACCTTGAGCATACGACAATAGTTTAGAAGTTTTCACACATTTGTGAGGAATAACTAGGAGGAATTCCCTTTTTTAAAAAAATGCCCTTTTAAAAATATTTTAATTGATTTTAGAGAGGAAAGGAGGGGAGCAAGATAGAAACGTCAATGATGAGAAAGAATCATGAATCAGCTGCCTCCTGCACGCCCCACCCTGGGATCAAGCCAAAAACTCGGGCCTATGCCCTGACTGGGAATCAAACCGTGACCTATAGGTTCACAGGTCAACGCTCAACCACTGGGCCATGATGTTACAATTTTTATTCATTTTTGTGCTTAATTTTATATTTAAAATTGTGTATCCTTTTTATAAATAGTTTCCACCAAAAAGCTGTATTTGGTCCTGGGTTGGGGAAGGAGAAGTTTTAAGTGTGAAACAAGGTTTAATTTTTATTTTTTTAACTGAACATATTAATTTTTTAAAGTCCTTTTATGATCACTTTTTTCTCTCCCCCCCACCCCCCGGGGTGTGAAATTGATCCATCCAGCCAGAAACACAGGGGGAGAAAAATCTATTCTGGGTCAGAGTAGACAGTTGAGATTGAAAATAAACTGTGTGTATGTGTATGTGTGTGCTATCTATCTGTATTTAATTGCTAACATGTGATTATATAGAGGTTTTGTAAGAAGGGAAATAATGATTTTAATTTGAGAGTCTATATTTCATTAAAGAAAATGTTGATGAACACTAGTTTTGTAGTAAGATAGGCTTAAATTGTGATCTTGGATCTATTTGATTGACTTGGAGATGTTTATTCTCTAAAGGCCTCAGTCTTGTTTATCTGTAAAGTGAAAGTTATAGAGCATGTCTTAGACTTGTAGTAAGAAACAAATGAGCTCAGGCAAATAGGAGTTTTAGCATAATTCCTAACCTGTAGGAAATGCTAACATTAAAAAAGAGGAGTTTATTATTACCATCCTTACTTGTTAAAATACTTGGAGAAGCAGGTAATTTGGTTCACCTACTTTATAGCTGGGCAGATTGAGGCCAAGCGTTATAATATTTTGTTTCTCATTGCTTAAGAGTGGTGGCTATACCTATAGCTTGTAAAATGTAGAAATTATCAACATCTTCCTTCCTCTTTCCATCAGCTCGTTAAGCACTACAAATTATAAATGTTTCCAGATTCTGAGCTGAATGTGCAAGATCTGCTGGAAACATTAGGCAGGTGGGGTTGAACTTGGAACTTTTCTAAGAATTTAGTCCCTTTATTGCTCATTTTGCTGGAAAATCAATGACTTTTGCCAAACACGTTGTTTTCTTCTCTTGACAAAAAGCAGATCAGCAAGTTTTCATATTGCACTATTTTTAATGGCTGGAGCATCAGCATTTTATAACAGGAAAAAAATTAAAGTTCTCTAATATTTGGACGAGAAGGGCTTATAAAAATTTTCACATCCACACACCATCTGGAAAAGCAAGATTGGACGGGCTGATGGGGCTTAGGGTCCCTAAGCATCTTGCACAGTGACCTGTTATTTAAGACATTTCCTCTGCAGGACGTCACAACATGCACCTTTCTATAACGTGACGCTATGAAGGACTGACCGTGGAAGATTAAGACATATGTGCATGGTCCTAACCGGTTTGGCTCAGTGGGTAGAGCTTCGGCCTGCAGACTGAAGGGTCCCAGGTTCGATTCCTGTCAAGGGCAAGTACCTTGGTTGTGGGTAAATCCCCAGTAGGAGCTGTGCAGAGGCAGCTGATCCATGTTTCTAACTCTCTATACCTCTCCCTGAAAAGTCAATAAAATATATATTAAAAAATAAATGCATGAATGGCCAAGACTTTTTCCTGGGGAATATTTTAAGGCCAAATGAACTGCAGGTTCATGAGTACAACCCAACTCACCTGGGCTTTTTACTTCTCCACCATCGTCCACATTCCTAAGTATTTATGGCCCGGCCAGTGCGGGTCAGTATTGAGTTTCTACCCATGAATCAAGAGGTCACTGATTCAGTTCCCAGTCAGGGCACGTGCCAGGGTTGAGGATCTCGGTCCCCAGTGGGGGGCGTGCAGGAGGCAGCCAGTGGATGTTTCTCTTTCATCGATGTTTGTATCTCTCTAGCCCTCTCCCCTACTTTCTCTCTAAAATCAATGAAAACAGTTTTTTTAAAGGTACTTATGGACTGCCTCCATGAGCCCGTCCCTGGGCTGAGGACACATAATTCACGTGGGACCCTGTCCATCTTCACTCTTCTAAAGTAGAAGCCTTGCTTTAGCAAAGTGCTCCCAGCGATTTCTCCAGCGTCTCAGAACTCGGCCAAATGCAACGCCCTGCTCCCCGCAGTGCCTCAGGTGTGTGCACATGCAGGAGACTGTGCTGGCACAGTCTAGAGCAGTGGTCGGCAAACTCATTAGTCAACAGAGCCAAATATCAACAGTACCACGATTGAAATTTCTTTTGAGAGCCACATTTTTACACTTACACTTCTTCTAACGCCACTTCTTTAAAATAGACTCGCCCCAGGCTGTGGTATTTTGTGGAAGAGCCACACTCAAGTGGCCAAAGAGCCGCATGTGGCTCTCGAGCCGTGGTTTGCCGACCACTGGACTAGAGGATGATTTGCCCCATATGTGAGCAGACCAGGGTTTCCTGGATCCAGACAGACTTGAACTGAGGGAGAACACAAATGCACACTTAAATTGAGCTGAAACTGCTATTTTTTTTTTCAAGCCAAATAGGCCTGCAGGAAATTGTGCTAAGTAATTCCTTTCTTCTCAGTTTACAGATTTAAGTTTTTGACCTCAGTATGCAAATGCATGCAAATGAACACAGAGAGTCTCTCCTGGTAGGCTCTCCAATTATGGGAGTTGAGGCTGGTCACCTGACTGAGGGCATATGAAATGCGTGTAGGTCATTATGATTATGCTAAGGTGAAAGGCCTTTCTTTTTAGTGGGTATTTAAGTGAACTGCAGATTTAAATTTTGTTTTCTTCCATAATGAATATATTTTTTATTGGCCTAAGTTTTATTGCATTCTAAACACTGAAAACTTTTTTTGTTATTTTTTGCTGCCATGTGGGTACAAGATGTTCTCTTGCCCAGGGTACAAATGTCCAGGTCACAGTGCAGAGCTGGGAGCTGGCCAGTGCTGAATGAAAGTTTGCTGCCGAAACTGGTTTGGCGCAGTGGATGGAGCCTCGGCCTGTGGACTGAGGGGTCCTGGGTTCGATTCTGGTCAAGGGCATGTACCTTGGTTGCGGGCACATTCCCAGTGGGGGGTGTGCAGGAGGCAGCTGACTGATGTTTCTCTCTCATTGATGTTTCCGACTTTCTGTCCCTTTCCCTTCCTCTCTGTAAAAAATCAATAAAATATATATATTTTTAAAAAGTTTGCTACCTGCCGAGACCGGTTTCGCTCAGTGGATAGAGCGTCGGACTGAGGACTGAAGGGTCCCAGGTTCGATTCTGGTCAAGGGCATGTACATTGGCTGTGGGCACATCACCAGTAGGGGGCGTGCAAGAGGCAGCTGATCCATGTTTCTCTCTCATCAATGTTTCTGACTTTTTATCCCTCTCCCTTCCGCTCTGTAAAAAAAAAAATCAATAAAATATATTTAAAAAAAAAAGTTTGCTACCCAACCTAGACCCTCATCCACGTGGCTGCCTCTCTCCCTTTGGGTCTGAAAACCATGGCATTTCCTGCATCAGCTACTTACTATTTGATGAACATCTACTCCTCAGTGAGAAGGAAAGTCAAAGGAATCTAACTAGTTCCTGTAAATAGTTCAGTGCACATATTCAGCAGGGAGCTAGACTTGGGAAAGCCCATCTGTGGTGTGCCTGGCATTGACAGGAAGGACAGCCTCTTTGGGTGAGAGGCGGGAGAGCAGAAATGGGAAAGCCGCCTGGTTCCAGAGGTTCTGCAGATGTGGTCCCTGGGCCAGCGGCCTCTCCTGTGCATCCTCTCATCCTCCCCGGATCTGTCCCTCTGGAGTAGGCCCAGCAGTCCTTGGGCTCCCCTTTCCGGCCATCCGCCCACCTTCAAGTGTGAGACCCGTTGTGTAGCGAGGCCACGCCCTTTCCCTTTCATCATGGCGCTCCCCAGTGCGATGTCGTACCAGAGACAGGCTTTGGTCAATGTCGGGTAACATTTGAGGTCGGTAACACGGGCATTCAACTATTTTTATCTGTTGTACAGAGTCCTTCTATTGTCTGCTTTTGCCCTGGTAGTTTTTAGATGGGGCCCTGGAACACAATAAATGATTAAGAAATGGTTGTTGAGCCTGGCTGGTGTGGCTCAGGGGTTGAGTATCGACCTATGAACCAGGAGGTCACGGTTTGATTCCTGGTCAGGGCACATGCCCAGGTTGTGACCTCGATCTCCCGTATGGGACATGCAGGAAGCAGCCGATCTCGATCAATGATCCTCTCTCATCATTGATGTTTCTGTCTCTCCCTCCCCCTTCCTCTCTGAAATCAATACAATATATTTTAGCCCTAATCAGTTTGGCTCAGTGGATAGAGTGTCGGCCTGTGGACTGAAGGGTCCCAGGTTCATTTCCAATCAAGGGCATGCACCTTGGTTGCAGGCACATCCCCAGTAGGGCGTGATGTTTCTCTCTCATCGATGTTTCTAACTCTCTATTCCTCTCCCTTCCTCTCTGTAAATATCAACAACATATATTTTAAAAATACATATTTGAAGAAATAGTTGTTGAGTGAGCATGGATTGATGGAACTAGGACCATGGTGCTAAGCACCTTGGATTCTGAGGTGCTCAGAGACCATGAGAGGGGGTGAGCCTGGCAAGGAATGGACAGGAAAGCAGAGTTCTCCTTAAACCTCATGAAATCTGTTTCACTTGCCAAATATTATTTCTTCTAACATTGCCCCACTGGAACCTGAATTGCTACAATAACAATTCAGGCTATTTCCCTCCCTCAGCACTGGCCTATTCCAATGTCTTACATAACTAACGTTCAGAATAATATTTCTCCAGGGTCACTTTGCTTGCCTAAGTCCTCTTAGAAATCCTCCACTTGGTGGGTTGGTGGCCCTGTGCTGTGCATCCCTAGCATCATGTGAATACCTCTCTACTAACAATGTAAGCGTCTCTCCACAGAACTGGAGTTTTCGCTAGACTAGGAGATTGTCTGGAGAAAAATTAACGCATTCCTTACCTTGTGAACTTGGTTTTGCATATTCCCGGGATTGAGCAATGTCCCTGAGACTGGCTTATAAAATGTGTCATGTGTGTCTATTTAATACATGAACAAAATGAGTTCCTGCCCTAGCCAGTTTGGCTCAGCGGATAGCTTGTCAGCCTGCGGACTGAAGGGTCCTGGGTTCGATTCTGGTCAGGGGCACATGCCCAGGTTTGCGGGCTTGGTCCCCAGTGGGGGACATGCAGAAGGCAGCCAATCAATGATCCTCTCTCATCATTGATCTTTCTTTCTTTCTCTCTCCCTCTTCTTTCCTCTCTGAAATCAATACAAATACTTTTTAAATATATTTTATTGGTTTTTTACAGAGCAGAAGGGAGAGGGATAGAAAGTCAGAAACATCAATGAGAGAGAAACATAGATCAGTTGCCTCTTGCATGCCCCCTACTGGTTCCTGGCCATGGACTTGATGCTCCTCCTACAATCCTTTGTCCCTGCCTTCCAGTCTTGCCCATTTCCTCTTTCATCGCTCTCATCTTTGGCCCAACAACCCTACTGCAGTCCACTTCTTGCTCAACCGGTTGCTCAAGTCACCATTGAGCCACACCTTCCGTGTGTTGGGGTAACACACATTCTGGGTTTACAATGACATGCGCGGAAGCCAGCCGTGTCATGGAGAGCCCAGGTCACACACACTTCCGGGACTTTGCCCTTGGTTGAGCTCTGTCTCTAGTCTAGAAGTCTGAGATCTGAGAGACTGGCTTCTTGCCCAGCTGTGCGCTTCCCTACGGACACACTTGCTCATTCGTAAGCATCAGACGAAGACTTATTTACTCTCTGTATTAAGATGGACGGCATGCTGAGACGTCAATCAGAGACAGTTGGCTTCCAGGAGGTGAGTGAGTCTCTACAGGAAGCCCTGATGTTTCTTAAGTTTATTCTTGTTTTTTTTCTGAAGGACGCCCAGCAGAGCCTTCTCCCTGCAAGGAGGGCCTGAATCTTCATTTTAATCTTGGCCAACATTCGCACCAACCCCTTGGGACACTTAGGGCCAATTCTCAGTAGAAACAGTCCCAACTGACTCTTCCCCCACAAGGATGGAGGATGCCGGTCCCCGCGGGCGAGAGCTTCTGGCAGCTTGTAAATGCCTCCCATTGAGGATCCAGCCTACTTTTCTGGAAGGATGTAAAGCTCCATTATTTAAGTTGCAATTAGTGGCTTCCCACAAATTACACAGCGCTTCAGCTAGTGCCGTCTTCCAACTGCTTTGTTGACTGGTTCATGGAGTGTACATCATTGTTCTTCTGTGGCCAAATCTTTCTCTCCCCTATTTATTCTTACAACTTAGATCCATATCTTCCCAGGTGTCAACCCCAGGGGGCTGCACGTTGGTGTTTACCAGGCCCCCAACTAGGAAAGCACAGAAGCAGTGTCATGCCTTGCCTTCCAAAGGCATTTTATTTTCTTGGCAGAATTATTCTTCCATTTCATTTGAACCTACACTGAGTGGCCAGATTATTATGATCTTTGAATGCATAATAATCTGGCCACTCAGTGTATATCCTATATAATCCTATATAATAAAAGGCTAATAGGCAAATTGTCCCTCAACCAGGAGTTTGACCAGCAGGCAAGCTGGCCAACCACTCATGTCCCCTCCCCCTGGCCAGGCTGGCTGGACCCCACTCATGCACAAATTCATGCACCAGGCCTCTAAAATTCATGCACAAATTCATGCACCAGGCCTACACACACGCGCACACACACACACACACTGAGCAGCCAGATTATTATGCATTCAGAGATTATAATAATCTGGCCACTCTTTGTATTTGCAGTAGTTCCATGAGGCCAGTCCTGAGCCAAATAGCTCTTTTCATCGAAAATGAAAACCAAGCTAGTAAATATGACAGGCTGATTCTTGAGGCAGGGGATGCATAAGCAGACAAAACAGTGAATCCATGCCATTGAACCAGGGGCCAGTTTTGGCAAAGGCTTTTTGCCTTTGCTTAACAGGTGTTGGGGAGACTTGAAAAGGAAGAAGTACTTGGCAAAGGCAAAGTCGGTGTGATCATTTCAGGTACATAGTTAGCTGCTCGAACATGAGCATTCATGTGGAAACAGAGTATTGTGATAGGTGACCCCAAAATAGAGGCTGCCCAACCAGTGATCGTTAACCAGGAATCAAGTCAGGCCAATGCTAGGGTCGGCTAGATGTATGTCAAGTTTTATGACCAGGACCTTAACCAGAGCAGAAATCAGAAGGGCCAGTAGGAGGACCTCTCACAGGTGGGTGGGTGGCAAAAGCCCTATGGTTATACCAGCCCCAACCCTTAACTTCCTCTGCCCTCCATAAGGAACTTCCTTTGTCTTGCTCTCTCCTCTGGCACAGAGCCATGGCTTCATGTACATACCAGACTGTAGTCCTTTCTTTTTCACTAATGAATCCTTTTTGCAGACAGAATACGTAGTGGACTTTTTGTTTATGCTCATGAGAGGTATTTAGAAGCCCTAGACTTGGCCTGCTCTCGCACTTTGTAGCTCTTTGACACTAGAAACATCACTTGAGTGCTCTTGGCCTCTAGTTCCTTATCTTTGGAATGGAAGACTTAAACAGCTAATCTATACATTCTCTTCTGGAGCTATCTTAATGTCCTGTGTCTTGATAGAAGTTCAAGGTGCACGGGTTATACGTTTTCCAAAGTCAGCAAATGTATTGTGAATTTGTGCACTTCCTTGTATATAAATTTCACACCTAAAGAACAGCTGCACACAAATAATGAGCTGTCTTAATGTGTCTACAGTTTGCTTGGAAATGCATCAAAATGAGACGAACTACTGAAATTCAGAGAGGTTAACAAATTGTCCAAATTTTCTCTGGTAAGAATGAAACTGGGTGGCATTTGATTCCAGTTCTGTCTCACTCCATATCCTTGTTCTTTCATTCTCTCCTGCCTGTACTAGAATGAATGAGTAGAAAATTTAAATGACTTGATATGAATCTCCATGAAAAGAAAGATTCAGGGAGGAGGTTGGGCATGAAGAACCGTGGAAAGCTAGAATTCCAATGATAAGCCAGGTAAAACCTATGTAAAGTTTCAACAATGCACTGCTGATTAGCTCTTGTACTTAGATCTAATGTGAGGTTTCCTGAGGGTTATGACATTCAGAGATGACTAATTAACCTGTGCAGCAAATCCATTTTATTTACTGCCACGACACAGCCGATCAAGACTGGCTCACCATTTGCTCATTTGAAAAATGATTAGGCTTCCCATTTAGACTTAATTACAGTGCAAAGGTTGACAATTATCTTCTCTATAGAAGCATCAGATGCTCCAATATCTCAGTGAACATGTGCCTATAATTATGTACATAATTTGTCTAGCAGAAAATGTAACCCAGCCATTACTTGGGTCTTATGCCTATAATTAGAGATCATCAAAAATACCACATGGAAAAAGTGAGCTGGTGGGCTCTTAGGACCAGTATAATGTAAGAATCTGTATGGAGCTGTTAGTGGAAATACAGCAGCAACCAGCATCTCAAGTAGGAAATTGGAGAGAAATTGGAGAGAAAGGTGGAAATTATGGTGGAATAAAAGCACAGTACAATCACTTTGACCACAATCATTCAAAGTCCCAAAGGCACTCAAATTCAACACAACAAAAACAAAACATTAGCCACACCTCGTTCCCCATAACTGCTACTTCTCTGTGTTTGCTGCCTTAGATAATAACCAGGCATTCTGGAATCATCTGTAACCATTGCTATCTAGCTTCTTCCTTCCAATAAAAGAGATGTAATCACTAAATGTTCCTGAGGGTGTCCACTCCTCCCTTTGACAGGATACTTTCATATGCCTGTCTTCATCATTCTTTTAAAATATATACATATATACTCATATACATATACATATACATATACATACATATATATGTATGAGAAGAAGGGAGATGGGGAGAGAGAAACATCAATGATCAGAGAGAATCATTGGTTGGTTGCTTCCTGCATGCCCCACACTGGGGATGGAGCCCACCACCCGGGCATGTGCCCTGCCCGGGAATCGAACCACGACCGCCTGGTTCACAGGTTGATGCTCAATCACGGAGCCACACAGACCAGGCTCATCATTCTCTATGGTCAGTGTGGAGAGAAAATCTAAGTGGTTCTGCCTTCCTCTAGCCTTTCCTCTCTCTTTTCCATCGTCCACATTTCCCCCGATGTGACCGTATCTAATCACCAATCAACGTATGTCACTGCGCCGTTTGGAAGAGTTGGCAATGCCCACCTTTTCCTAAACAGCTTTTATCAGGGCACACCAAGAATTTTCCCCTTCCCATAAGGCTCTTCTGCCCCACTCCTCCATTTAGCACCTTGCTTCCAAACGACTTCCTGGATGTGTTTGGCAATACACTCATCTACCTAATAAGAGTAACATGCTAATTGACTGTACCTTCGTGACACCCACCAGCCAATCAGGAGTGAGTATGCAAATCAACCCAACAAAGATGGATGGTTAATTTGCATACACAGGCACCGAGTGGTTGGGGGCGGGGCATCCTGCACCACCCTGGCTGCTCCGGGCCTCTGAGCATTGTAGGAAGGTGGAAAGGTGGCTCCGGCAGAGCAAAGGCAGTGCCAGCAGCCAGGGAAAGGAAGCCCCATTCTGGTATGAATCTTCATGCATTGGGCTTCAAGTGATACTAATGAGCTTAGTGCCTTCAAGGTTAGGGAATAGAAGTTCCCATTGTCATCTCACTCATGATTTTGTGAGTCAGGATGCAGCGCTGGCTCTGGTGGGTGGCTGTTATTGATCAACACTTGGCATCAGCCAGAGAGCTTCCTCCTCTTCCCGGATGCCTTCTTCACGCGCATGCCTGGTGTCTCAGAGCTTCTGGATCTTTCTCAGGTGGCTTCTTCAGGGTTTCTCCACCTGGCCTCGCACCTTGCAGCACAGATGCTCAAAGGGAGTTTCCCCTTTCCCCAGGGGCTGCATCCCAAGAGGCAGGCAGGAGAAAGTGCACTGGTTCAGGGCTGTGTTCGAGGGTGGCCTGTTGCACCAAGAACTAAATGAAAGGCCCTGGTTGTGTGGCCCAGTGGGTAGAGCATCGGCCTGCAGACTGAAGGGTCATGTGTTCGATTGCGGTCAAAGGCATGTACCTGGGTTATAGGATCGGATCCCCAGCCCATGTTGGGATGCATTTGGGAGGCAACCAATCTGTGTGTCTCTCTCACAGTGATGTCTCTCTCTCTCTGTGTGTCTCCCCCCTCCCTTCCACTCTCTAAAAGTCAATGGAAAAATATCCTTCAGTGAGGATTAAAAAAAAGAACTAGATAAATGGGAGAATAGATGTTCTTAGGGAATATCCCCATAGCTAAGCTCCCTGGACATATATCTCATGATTTTTCGTTCTGAATAGTTGCGAGAGTGTCCCCAAATCTGAGCGCCTTTCCCCTGGGCCAGAACCACCAGAGAGCTGGGTCAATGATAGCACTCCAGGTTCAAGCTTCTTTCCCCAAAGAGTTATGAGATAGCATGACTTTGTTCCATGTTGAACTTGAGGTCCATCCCTTAGAGAGAATGCTGTGCTGAGAGGCAGGGCTATACTCTCTCCTGCAAGATGCGGCAAGACTGCACTGAGAGTCATTGGGCCCTGCTCACTCTATAAATATGGGCTCTCCCTAAGAAACCAAGAGAAACATGCTTTCAAGTCCTTGTAACCCAGTGGTCGGCAAACTCATTAGTCAACAGAACCAAACAGCAACAGCACAACGACTGAGATTTCTTTTGAGAGCCAAATCTTTTAAACTTAAATTTCTTCTAACGCCAGTGCTTCAAAATAGACTTTCCCAGGCCGTGGTATTTTGTGGAAGAGCCACACTCAAGGGGCCAAAGAGCCGCATGTGGCTCGGGAGCCGCAGTTTGCCGACCACTGCTGTAACCTAACTCGTGAGAGGTCCCTGGGGCAGGCTGATTGATTGGACTAAGAAAGAAGTGGCTTCTGCCCCTCCACCTAACCCCACAGTCTTCAGGTAGGCGGGAGAGGTACTGTACAAGCAAACGTGTTTGGGAATGAGCCTGTAGTTGATGGATGAAAACGTAATCATTACCTACATGAAGAATATTTGCCTTCCTGACGCGCTAAAACGCCCACGAATGCAATTCAGAGAATTCAGACCACTCCGGAGGGACTCTCTGATGCAAGAGGCCAAAGGGGCCCTTGGTCTGTAATGCGTTTCAAATTCCAAGCCACATTTCCATCAGCAACCTGAATATCTGAAGGGAATTTCAGGGCATCCATTTGTGGACCAGGATGATGAGTACAAACCTCGCCGTGCCAGCAGTGATGGGAGCCGGACCCAGGGGTCCGTAAGCTGACCAGGAAGGGAGTTCATTCTGGAGCCTCTGCGGAGGGCGCTGCTGGCTTTGAGAAGGCAGGACTCTCCTGTCTTCACCCATGACCTTCATTGGCCTCAGTGTGCACAGCTGCCTTCAGATGCTGTGATTCTACATCCTGGTCCGAGGAGCAAATTCTCCACCCGTTACCCGCTCCTCTCTTCTGATCCCAGTGAAATGAAGCAAACTGTTACTTCAATAATTCCTCACGGGATGCTTGCTAATGCTTCTACTCCTGGGTCTACCATTATGCGCTGCATTCATTCAGACTTGGACAAAACACTCTTCTTAACCTCAACTGCATTGTGATGAAAATAAGAATAATCTCTTCCAGGCTCAACCCGCTCTATTTATTGTAAAGATTAATGAGTTATTGTAGGAGACATTTCATTTTATTCCCGTAGCACTTTATTTGTAACACATGGAATGAGCGTGACTTGTTTGCACATCTACCAGTTCATTAGAAAGAGGTCTATCTCTGTGTCTAGTCAATCTTTTATTAGTTAAATTATTTCATGCATTGCTGAAACTGGTTTGGCTCAGTGGTAGAGCGTCGGCCTTTGGACTAAAAGGTCCCGGGTTCGATTCCGGTCAGGGGCATGTACCTTGGCTGTGGGCACATCCCCAGTGGGGGGGGGGGGGTGCAGGAGGCAGCTGATCGATGTTTCTCTCTCATCGATGTTTCTGACTTTCTACCTCTCTCTCTTCCTCTCTGTGAAAAATCAATAAAATATTTTTTAAAAATTATTTCTTGCATTGAGCAACAGCAAGAACAACAAAATTAGGTCATGTACTTGTTAGCCGGCAGCTGTGTGCCAGGCACTGGGTGTTGACAGCACTGGGGTTTGTTCTGACCTCTCTTTAGCTATCACACACATTCCCCTTGGGTGATCCATCCACTTCTCTTACATGTTCATTCAAATTTGTCTCTCCAGCCCTAGCCGGCGTGGCTCAGTGGAGAGAGTGTCGGCCTGCAGACCAAAGGCATCAGGCTCAATTCGGTCAAGGGCATGTACCTTGGTCGCAGGCTCCTCCCCGGCCCTGAGCTCTGGTTGGGGCTCCTGTAGGATGCAACCAATCACTGTGTTTCTCTCACATTGATGTTTCTCTCTATCTTTCCCTCTCTCTCCCACTCTCCCTAAAAATCAATGGAAAATTATTCTCGGGTGAGGATTAAAAAAAAAAAATTTGTCTTTCCAACACGGTTTCTCTTCAGAACTCTAATCCAGCTGCTGTTCAGGCTTTTCCACTTGCTGTTTATCAGGCAACTCAGCCTGATCAGCCTACAGTGAAGCGAGTGGCACGTTTCCAGCCCATTTACAGATACTCCCAAAACCAGAGACTGACTGAGCTGTAGCCCTAACCAGTGGTCGGCAAACTCATCAGTCCACAGAGCCAAATATCAACAGTGCAACGATTGAGATTTCTTTGGAGAGCCACATTTTTTAAACGTAAACTTCTTCTAACGCCACTTCTTCAAAATAAGACTCGCCCAGGCCGTGGTGTTTTGTGGAAGAGCCTCACTCAAGGGGCCAAAGAGCTGCATGTGGCTCGCAAGCCGCGGTTTGCCGACCACTGGCCTTGATGTATCTGCTTCTTACCCAAACTTCTCCAGTAAGCCCAGCTAATCACCAAGTGTCGCCATTTCCAGCTCTCACATATTTCGAGAATCTCTCCCCTAGGGTTGAAAAATCAATAAAATATATTTTTTTAAAAACAAACATTTTATTTTATTTTTAACATATTTTTATTGATTTCAGAGAGGAAGGGAGAGAGAGAAACATCAATGACAAGAGAGAATCATTGATCAGCTGCCTCCTGCACGTCCCCCACTGGGGATCAAGCCTGCAACCTGGGCATTTGCCCTTGACCATAATCGAACCCGGGACCCTTCAGTCCACAGGCTGATGCTCTGTCTACTGAGCCAAACCAGCTAGAGCTAAAAACATTTTAAAAGAACACTTCCAGATTTTCCTCGAGGGACAATTATCAGCTTATGCTCCATTATACTCAATGATTCTGGCCATTTTTCCTCACTTTTGCCCACACTTGGTGTTAGCATATTTTAAGTCAACTTTATGTCATTATATCAACCTCTCTGTATATTGAGGTTACACTTTCCCATTAATAAGAATTTATAGTTGGATGAAGAGTGAGCACTGCTGTTAGATAGATCTGGACTTTATGCTATAAAGACAATATATTTGACATAAAGTAATAAGTTGCCTGCTGCCTATTCAAGATTACTTCAGATGAATTATCTCCTAAATTGGCATGTCATCACCTTGTCATACCTTCATGCAATAATGTTCGATTTGATCCACTCTCTATTATTAGCAGTTCATTAAATACAGACAGTCTTATTTTGAAGGTTGTGATGAAGTCTTTAAAGGACAAAAATGTTTTAAAAAATATTTTTATTGATTTCACGGAGGAAGGGAGAGAGCGAGAGAGAGAAACATCAATGATGAGAGAGAATCATTGATTGGCTGCTTCCTGCATGACCCCTACTGGGGATCAAGCCCACAACCTGGGCATGTGCCCTGTCCAGCAATTGAACTATGACCTCCTGGTTCATAGGTTGACACTCAACCACTGAGCCGCACTGGCCAGGTGAAAGGAAAAAATCCTTATTGTCCTTTTACGACAATGTCTTTCTCTTCTTAAATTACGATAGAAAGTTCTCTTGGACCTTCACTTGACCTACTTCCAGGATGGCATTGGTCCCTCGGGGATGCTCAGAGCACTCTGAATGCCCACGAGCGCCTCACACCGGGAAATGGCTTCTGTTTTTCTCTCCCGACCAAGGACCTATTTGTGATTTAATTTACTTGATTTCAACAGGAGGTATTCAAAGTTACTAAATATGAACACGAAAAGAGATTTGTTTTTCTGCAGCTAGGTTAAAAGCTTTCGAAAAGAACTTGACAAAGGCAATTCAGTTAAAAACCGTATTAAATACGAATGATTAAGGGGGAAAATGAAAAATTTAGAAGAATTCTGCACTTATGCAGCTTTGCCTTATCTTTAAGTTCCAGACACCTTTAAAGAAACAAAAAGCGGAGATCTTAAATAATGAATCATGGATATAATTTATACAAAAATGATGACAGGAATATTCACATAGCAGGCTTCCTCCATAGTAAACACACACACATACACACACACACACACACACACACACACACACACACACAAATAGGCTCTAGTCCCACATTGTGTTGTGAAAATGAGTACATCATATAAGTTATTAATTTAAAATACATTCTGTATGACATGCATGTCATTTTAAAGATGATTTATTTCTCTGATCCAATTTTAAAATTAATCAACCAAGTATTGTCCCATTTTGATTGCAAAGAGGTTTTGTACAAAATGAGAACAGCAAGGAGTGCAGAATTCAGTAACAGCAGATAATTTCTCAGGATTTCTACTCGTACCCATTACTCCATGGATATAGGAGACTGCCACAAACACTACCACAGAAAATTACTGGCTCATTTTATCATACTTTTTATAACGCAAATACAGAGATTTCCTAAACTACCATTTGGAGCATTGCCTCTTATAAAATTTCAGAATCCCTCCTTCTAACTATTTCCCACTGTCTTTGCCCTTCACGCTCCCCGTTCCCTGATATTGGTTTTCCCCAGAGATGAGAAATAGTTACTGAAGTCAAAGGTCACTGTCATCTGCGTGATGATTAACCGCAGAGGGGAATCCACACTGTTGAAAGCTCAGAAGTCCATTAAAAAATTAATCCTGAGTGACAAATGTGAATGTGGAACAAAGGCCATCTGCTGAAGAGACACATTTTTCTCACAGTCTAGGTCCTTTCAATCCACTCTCAAGGAAGACTGCACCCAACACTTCAAAGTGCTCTAGAGACGTCAAACTTTGCCTAGCATCGCCCTGTTTCTCAAGATGGCCCATTGGTAAGATATCGAAAGTGTTTTAAGGTCTGTGGGTGTGGCTCAGTGGTTGAGTGTTGACCTATGAACCAGGAAGTCACGGTTCGATTCCCGGTCAGGGCACAGGCCTGAGTTGCAGGCTCCATCCCTAGTAGGGGGTGTGCAGGAGGCAGCTGATCAATGATTCTCATCATTGATGTTTCTCTCTCTCTCTTTCTCCCTTCCTCTTGGAGATCAATAAAAAAAAATTTTTCTTAAGTGTTTTAATTGGCCACATGTAAAGTGGTCAAGGATGATTCAGGGTTTCTTCATTGACAACTATTGTCTCAGCAGTGTTAGGATTCTTCTTAATTCTATGCTGATTTTCAGTTGTTCATCAATACTAATTATTAGAAACAAGTTTATGGCTCCTGAGTTCTAAACATCACTTCCTTTATAATAACCACACTAGGGGTCCGATGCATGAAATTTGTGCAGGAGTGGGCCTTCCTTCCCCCAGATGCCAGCACCAGCTTCCCTCTGGCACCCAGGACCCAGGCTTCCCTCACAGCCCCGGCTTCGACTGGAAGGATGTCCGGTCTAATTAGCATACTGCGCTTTTCTTATTATAGATTAGAATTTAAATTATAAACGAAACGTTAGAGAACTTTTCTCTACCTCAAGACGATCTCTGACATTTAAGCTCATCCTGATGTGATTCCCATCAACTTTCCAGCTGGTTTTCCTCCGCCACAGCTGTGCCCACAGCACTCCTCCCTGCCCCTTTTGATGGCTCGCTCTTCTAGGCCATATCATGAGTTTGTCCCCGCTCTGTGGCCTTGCTCTCTCTCCTCTCGGTTTATATCCATTTCCCTCTCTGGACAGTAATACGCTGCACAGTACTCTCTTCCCGATAGATACATGCTTCCCTCCGTCACTTCTCCCTGGTCTTTGTTTAAATTCCACTCATCCTCCAGGTCTTCCCCCCACTCTGCGGTTTCTCCATAGCCCAAGTCACTTCCCGACGTTGAAGGACATCTTTGCTTTGCTCAACGTGTATCTTCTGTCTGCCATTAAGCATGTATTTCTAAAAAAACAAGTACCACGTATGGTGGGGCGACTTCCATGACCAGTTGCAAACGACCACTGAGGCGGTTAAGTTGGTAATAAGCAGGCAAGGATTTATTGAAAACTGGCCAGGACGGTTGTAGGGCACCACACAGAGACCTAACACCCAGGGCCACCCCGCCGTAGGTGCAGGCAGTCCTTTTAAAAGGGTCTGAATCATAAATGTTATTGCCCTGCATTTGGCGAACAGCCCCCAAGGCTGCATCTGGGGAAGGGGTGCCAATAGACTATGAATGACCTTATTGCTCATTCTTTATCTTCTAACTATGTATGTGCTAGACGTGGGAAAGTGGTCCTATCTTGTAAAAACAGGTGGTGTAGCTACATAATTGGTGTCGGACCGTTACTCCTCCGGTTCTAGTCTTCAAAGGTTTTTTTCTGTAGCCTTCAAGGTCTCAAGCTGGAAACTAAGGCGATAATTCTTTTTTTTTAAAGCAAGCAGGGGTGAACAGTGGCCACAGTTTCAGAACAGCCGTTTTACCCTCGATAAATGTTCTTATTATGACCTTATTTCACACGTACATTTTGTTCCTTATTCTCTAACATCTGGACCCATGCCCACATTTGGTACTTAGTAAATAGTTCTTTAATAAAGAACCTGGGACTGAAGGGTTCCAGGTTCGATTCAGGTCAAGGGCACATGCCCGGGTTGCAAGCTCGATCCTGTTGGGGGGCGTGTGGGGATGTGGCTGATCGGTGATTCTCTCTCATTATTGATGTTTCTGTGTCTCTCTCCCTTTCCCTTCCTCTCTGAAATATATATATATATATATATATATATATATATATATATATATACACACACACACACACACACACACACACACACACATATATATTTTTTAAAGAAATGAATGAATCAGAACAGTGTCTCCTTTAAGACTATATTCGCCCAATAAGTAGTGCAGGAAGTCAGTGATTATTTGTTGAATGAACACTAAGTCGCTGGAATATTAGAGTGGGAGGACAGTTACTGCCTGATGAGAGGTAATGACACGAAGGCTGTTCCTCAGACTCACCAGCAGAGCCGGCTGAGTCAGCCTCTGGGGCTTCCGGCATTGGGAATCGACCTGCTGGTTCAACTTGGGCAAGCATGTTGCTTTGTCGACACAGGAACCTCAATTTTTGTCCAAACTCAGCCACTTGATTCGCTCTCGTTTAAATCGTAGGAGTTCACTTTTGCAAAGTTGGGCTTTTTTTTTTTGTTCATATTTTCTCCACAGCTGTCTTGGCAACATCTGCTTCCAGCCAGGGCAGGAAGCCCGTGAGTCAGAGGTGGGAGGGAGTGTTCCTGGGGCCCTTGCCAGCCCCCGACAAGGACTGTCTTTCCTGGCGCTGCTTCTGCAAATAGTTTGCAGAGAGTAGGAGGCCGCATGTAGGGAATTCGCCAAATGAGCAGTTCACCTTCTTTCTGATCTGCACGGAGGTTTGAAAAGTGCAGGTAATGGCCCGGCTGCTGTTGTCCTGTGGTTGAGGATCAACCTGCGAACCGAGAGGTTGCTGTTTGATTCCCAGTCAGGGCACATGCCCTGGTTGTGGGCCTGATCCCCAGTAGGGGGCGTGCAGGAGGCAGCTGATTGATGATCCCTCTCTCTCATTAATGTTTCTCTCTCTCTCTTAAAAAAAAAATCAAATAAAGAAAGTACAGGTAATAGAGTTACTCAAACCTGGATTCAAATGTAAGTTTTGAGACTTGCTACCCGAGTGACTTCAACAAGTCATTTAGTTCCTCTACGCCAGTGGTTCTCAACCTTTTTAATGCCGCGACCCTTTAATACAGCTCCTCATGTGGTGGTGACCCCCAACCATAAAATTATTTTCGTTGCTACTTCATAACTATAATTTTGCCACTGTTAGGAATCATAACGTAAATATCTGTGTTTTCCGATGGTCTTAGGCGACCCTGCTAGCGGTTCGCAGCCTGTGGGACCGCTGCTGTATTTACATTATGACTCATGTTCTTATTATGACCTTATTTCACACGTACATTTTGGTCCTTATTCTCTAACATCTGGACCCATGCCCACATTTGGGCATGCTTCTCTCTCATCACAGATGCTTCTATCTCTCTCTTCCTCTCCCTTCCTCTCTGAAATTATTAAAAATATATTACAGAAAGAGCACTGGGAAGGATCCAGATTTGCCTCCGATGTCTTTTCTCTCCCTTCCTAGTGCCTGTTTCTATAATGAGGGCCTGATGGCCTTTTTGCTGCTCCATTTACTCGGCCTGCATCATCTCTCTTTATTGCCTTCTCCACTCAATAAACCTGAGGGGTTCTGTTCACATTTCCGCTACAGGGGTACGGGGTGCTGCCACGATGGAAAATTAAGACCTGAATTATCATGTAATCAGGCTATAACCACAGGGACCTCTTTCATCTCTTTGAGCCTCAATTTCCTCTTATGTTAAATGAGATCTGACCCGCATATCTTACCTCTACTATGAGCACCAACAGATGCAATGGCAGTCAAGTGCATTATGTAGCTTAAAGTTCTACAGAAATATAAGCTCTTGCCCTGCCTGGGTGGCTCTGGAACATTCTTCCTGTGTATGAAAAGGTTGTGGGTTTAATTCCCCAGTTGGAGTGGGTTCAGCAGGCAACCAATTGATCTTCCTCCCTTCCTCCCTCCAGCCCCCGCCCCCCCTTCTGTTCCTCTAAGATTGTGTTTCTAAAATAAATAAAAAATATCATCTCAGGTGAGGATTACGACAAATAATAAGCTCTTTTCATTACTTTATTGCTGTGATATGATGAGGAAGAAGCTGCAGATAAAAGTGATCACCCATCAGTTCTAATTGCTACCTCCTGCAGTAGGGAAGGACTGAGACAACCTGTTTAGTCTGAAAGTGACATTCCTTTTCAAAGAGCCAGAAAATGACTGACTAACATCTGTGTCTATATCTTGTTAAACTTTATAGGAAAGAGAAACAGTCAGAAGGCTGACAGTGATGGCTTTTGGGAGTATCAGTTCTAAGACCTACCTACACCAGATTTGGTGCAACTTGTGCATATTTCATTACAACATAGGAAAAACTGGGGCTGGGTGGGGCTAGGGGGCGGTCAGTGGAGGTGGGGATGTGTTTTATGAGCCCAGTCCTTCCCAGTAACCATCAGAAAAACCTTAAACAAACAGGAAATTGCATTAAAAAAATAAAGCCACATGGGGCCTAGAAATATCTCACCTCCCCTAGGTTCTCTCCAATTCCCCACACTCAGTCCCATAACCTTGTTCACCATGTGATGTTGGCTAAAATAGTCTCTCTGTGCTGGTAAATGCTAAAACATATATACATGTAGCTGAAACCAGTTTGGCTCAGTGGATAGAGCATCGGCCTGCAGACTGAAAGGTCCTAGGTTCGAATCCGATCAAGGGCATGTACCTTGGCTGTGGGCACATCCCCAGTAGGAGGTGTGCAGGAGGTAGCTGATTGATGTTTCTCTCTCATCAGTGTTTCCGACTTTCTATCCCTTTCACTTCTTCTCTGTAAAAAAAATCAATAAAATATATTAAAACATATATATATACACATATATGCATAAGTAAATTTATTATTGATTTTACTGATCCAAAAGATGTGTAGCATGCATTTTGTAAATAACAATAAATACATAACACTCTTTCTTATAAATTTCCTATTGCCAATTATTTATCAGAAAATACTTCCATTGATTTTTGCCAAATTCTTATACCCATTGCCAACCTGAGGCTGCAGTTGTTCAGCAAGTATAGTTCTGAAGTGAAGATCGGAGGATAATTTAGTTTGCATTTACAAGTGAAACCATACAGACATATGCAAGAAGTCACTTGCTCATCAGTGACACAAGTGACATTTTTTTTGCGGAATTGAATGATGGTCATTTCGGAGTCCTGAAAGAATAACTCGTTCATTTGTATGTGTTATTTATGATCTGATGGCACCCTATTCTTTTAAATTTAATTGGAATCATTATTATTTTTCTCCATAAACTTCTTGGGTCAAGACAAGCAACAAAATAATAAGTGGCACTGTTGTTTGTAGCAATTGCCAATTTCTCTGGTGTAGATATTTCTAGTGTGGTCTGTTTCAAGTAACAAGATGACCCCACTCTATGGGGAGGTGGGAGGAGATATATTTTATCACACCAGTCTTTACAACATACAGTTATAATAGTTATAAAATAATCTTCCAATATAGTAAAATAGGAATTGATAAGTTTTGAGTATTGGCTTTTTATTTTAATTTATTTAATACTACACTTATATTCTTTATTTTTTAAAAAAAATAATAATGGCTGTGTTAACAGCTATTTTGCAAAGTTCCTGAAAATTAAAAATCACCTGTCATGAGCTATTTTAAGTTGACTTGAACATACCTTTCTAAGATTTTGAGACTGCACATGAAGTGCTTGGTACACTGATTTTTATTTTATTGATATTTTACAGAGAGAAAGGGAGAGGGATAGAAAGTTAGAAATATTGATGAGAGAGAAACATCGATCAGCTGCCTCCTGCACATGCCCTACTGGAAATGTGCCTACAACCAAGGTACATGCCCTTGACCGGAATCAAACCTGGCCCTTGAGTCTGCAGGCCGACGCTCTATCCACTGAACAAAACCATTTAGGGCAGTACACTGGTTTTTAAAATTAATTCAGGGCTCTTTGCTCTGCTCCAGGCATCTTGATGAGGAAGCGTTAGCAGGCCCCCTGTGAATTTCCCTCTTTACCTTGTCACACCTCATTGCACCAAGAGCCACACTGAGCCAAGACCGGTTTGGCTCAGTGGATAGAGCATCGGACTGCGGACTGAAGGGTCCCAGGTTCGATTCTGGTCAAGGGCATGTACCTTGGCTGCAGGCACATCCCCAGTAGGGGGCGTGCAAGAGGCAGCTGATTGATGTTTCTCATCTATGTTTTTGACTTTCTATCCCTCTCCCTTCCGCTCTGTAAAAGAATCAATAAAATATATTTTAAAAAAAAAGAGCCGCACTGAAACCTTCCCTGGCGAGACAGAATCTCAATGCTCAGCTTCACATTAGAGTTGGATGCTGGAAGAAAATGATACATTGTCACTGCTTCTCTGCTCTCAGGAATACACATTTCTTTTTTAAAAAATATATAAACTATTGATTTTTTTACAGAGAGGAAGGGAGTGGGATAGAAAGTCAGAAACATCAATATCATCATTCTTCCTCATCATATCACATCCATCAGCCACCCCCGCCTACTGGGGGTATGCCTGCAACCAAGGTCCATGCCCTTGATCAGAATTAAACCTGGGACCCTTCAGTCCGCAGGTTGATGCTCTGTCCACTGAGCCAAACCGTTTAGGGCTGGAATACACATTTCTGCAGCCTTCAGAAATCTCTCTTTAAGGGTCAATCTCAAAACCATGCTTTTTAGAAAATGTTTTTCACTTGCCTCATTGTACTTTTGCCGTTAAGCAGCAGGTTCCAAAAGTTCTTCAGCGAGCAGGTTTCACTGTGTTTTCCTTCCTTTTCTGGCTCTTCATTCTCCTTACTCTAAAGCTCTCCTCTTGGAAATGAGTTTCATAAACTTAGCAAGGACCCCCACATGGCCAATTCTGCTTAAACTCAATAGACTGGTTTGCATCTGAGCCTTTTGGGGGGCAGCGGGGGGCGTAATGGACACACGTAGAATCAACCGACGTAAAACCTGAAGAGCACATATTTTATGAGCTCGCCTTGTGGGAATCCAAAGAGCAGATGCTCTTGATCGTGACCACTTTCCAATTTTCCGACCAGGGGAGGGGAGCTCGGCACATTTGGGGACCAGCTGCAGGGACCCATCACTGTCTCGCTGCCAACAGCAACGCAAGGGTCTTTGTGGGCGCACACAGACAGGGATTTTAATGACAGGGGCTGTTAGGCCATCCTCTGTCTGTCTCCCAGATGCTCAGTTGAGGAGCCAGAGAAGGAGGCCATCTGGATTTAAAGCGCCAAGCGGCTAAAATCACAGGGCCACCTATCTGCTTTGGCAGTCGCTGCGCCAAGACAGTATCTGGCCCAAAGGTCTTGGAAAAGTCTGAGCTGTTTGCTGCATGTTCCATTGGGTATTTGCCCATCGAGGTCAAAAGACTGGGATGGAGGGAACTGGAGTTAGAGTCAGTACGTTTCCACCCGGTAATGGACCAGGTTCAGGGCGGCTGAGCCCGACCTCAGGAATGAGAGAGCGAGGTCCTTTATTCGCCAGAGTGGGCCTGATGCTGGCATGAACCAGCGAAGGCAAGACTTGGCAGGTCTATGTCTGCAGCCAACGGCTAGGGTCTGGTAGCAATGCACTCGAGCCATAGGAAGCCGCAGGAAAGTCGTGATGAGATGCCACCCATGATGCACCAGGTCGGCATGCATCTCAGTGGAGTCAGGAGATGGATGAGAAGGAAACTTGTTGACTTCAGCAGCATTTATCCTGTGTTTTAAGACCACAGGGCTTCTTGACTTCGAGCATCGGCCCCCAAAGCCACACTTGGGAGCAGAGAGCAGGAAACAGTAGCTGAATTAGGTGCCCAGGACAGTCCAGTGTCCACTTCTCAAGCAGTTTGCAGCTCGGAGTTCACCAAGTTACTTTTCGCACCCTGTTTCCCCGAAAGTAAGACGTCCCCCCCCAAAATAAGACCCACTCGCTGTAATATAAGGCATCCCCCTGAAAATAAGATCTAGCGCATCTTTGGGAGCAAAAATTAATATAAGACACTGTCTTATTTTCGGGGAAACAGGGTACCTAGCTGGTGCCTCGGACAGGACCGCAGGCCTGGGGGACTCATTCATTCTGCTTTTACACTTTAACAGCGGGGTCTGTAGTTGAAACAGATTGTGTGGCCTCCAAAACCTACACTATCTCGCTTGCTACAGAAAAAAACTTGCCAAGTCTTTTCTTCTTCAATTAAATATATTTTTATTGATTTCAGAGAGGAAGGGAGAGGGAGAGAGAGAGAGAGAGACAGAAACATCATTGATGAGAGAGAGAATCAGTGATTGGCTGCAAGCCCACACTGGG
Source organism: Antrozous pallidus (assembly GCA_027563665.1). Taxonomy (NCBI): domain Eukaryota; kingdom Metazoa; phylum Chordata; class Mammalia; order Chiroptera; family Vespertilionidae; genus Antrozous; species Antrozous pallidus. The sequence continues at coordinate 5,071,425 of CM050530.1, forward strand.
GATGGAGCCTGCAACCTGGGCATGTGCCCTGACTGGGAATCGAACCGTGACCTCCAGGTTCATAGGTCGATGCTCCACCATTGAGCCACACCAGCCAGGCAGTTTGCCAACTCTTACTCAAGACCTCAAGCTCCGTCCAAAGGAGGGAGGGTGTCGGTGTGGCTCCTCATGTTATTCCCCGGTAGCTAACACACGGAGTTCTAGCTAAATAAATGTCCGTTTCATGAATGAATGAATGAGTGAATGCATACGCATCATGAGCTCTATGTGTGTAAAGCAGTCAGAATCACCCAACAAAACATTTTCCTAACAGCATAAGAAAGAAAGCCTGCTTTTGAAAGGCATATTTATTGTTGAGTTTCTTTTATCATTATCAGAATGAACAAAAATTGGAAAATACATTAGTGAGTGATTATGCTATTCAAGGATATTTGAGTTAGACTGATGAAAAGCTTTCAAACGCTAATCTGATATAGGGTTCGAACATAAAACCCTGATTAACCACCCAAAGCAAATGTTTTCTTGAAGGACGTAATGTCCTTAAATCGCCAGCCAACCATTTAGCCTTTTAAAACGAGTCGCTTGACTCCCAGATGCTGGCTTCTAATACCGCTAGGAAACACGAGTTCTTGCTGGTTGGCTTTAATATATTTTATGTATTTGTTTCATAAATGACCTGAATCGCATGCGACACCATCCTATTGCAATTGCTGCTGTTCCCATGGGCTGCCATAAGCTATCAGTTATTCCTACAGGGACAGATTATTGTTTGATTGAAGTCACAGACTCTGGCTTTTGACTATAAATTAATATGTTAAACACACTTAGGTGTGTGTATCCTTAGTGGGCAGCATTAGACTTAATTTTTTTCAGTTTTGTTTAAAATTTTATATTTTCCTGGCTTCCTAGAAATGATGCTTGAACAGATTGGGGCTGGCATGGGGGGGGAGGTCTCCTGACTCAATGGACAGACAGGGTCCAGCTTGGCGACACCCCGGCCTTTCACGCCTTGCCAGGCGTCATTGAGGACGACAATGAATGGCTGTGTCCTTTCTGTGCTCAAGGTGGCTGCTTGGGTCCGGGAGATGCACAGACCCGCTTTCCAATGTGATCTGAGTAGTAGATGCGGGAGCCGGGCCTTGGGAAAGGAACGGAGCAGCTGCCTGGCTACCTCTGTTTCTATGACGGGCCCCCTAAACCATCTCCCAGGGCTTCCATCATTGGCTGCTTGAGGAAGAGCCAGTCCCGGGTCCCTGTGTCTCCAGAGGCAGGGCCAGGTCTACACCTTATTCCATTAGAGCAGTAGTCGGCAAACTGCGGCTCGCGAGCCACATGCAGCTTTTCAGCCCCGTGAGCGTGGCTCTTCCACAAAATACCACGGGGCCTGGGCGAGTCTGTTTTGAAGAAGTGGCATTAGAAGAAGCTTAAGTTTAAAAAATGTGGCTCTCAAAAGAAATGTCACTCGCTGTCCTGTTGCTATTTGGCTCTGTGGACTGGTGAGTTTGCCGACCACTGGGCTTGAGCACAGGCTTATCTCAGTGCAGAACCCGGCTGCTCTGAGCCTCAGTTTCCCCCTCGGCGGTGGTGGAGGAAATATCGCCTCCTGGGAATCACAAGGTTAGAACAATATCGTGAACACCATAAGTGCTCCATCAAGCAGAGCTATTACTATCTGCTTCTTTCTTTCTTCACAAAAATATATTTTTATTGATTTCAGAGCGTAAGGGAGAGGAGAGGGGGATGGAAACATCAATCACGAGAGGGAATCATTGATTGGCTGCCTCCTTCACGCCCCAGAGTGGGCACCAAGCCTGCAACCTAGGCGTGTGCTCTTGACCGGAATCGAACCTGTCACCCTTCAGTCCACAGGCCAACGTTCTATCCACTGGGCCACAAGGGCCAGGCCTTGTCACCTGCTTTTAAGCAGAAGTTCTGAGCCGGCTGCTTCCCTAACTGGGGACTCTTATGTGGACATAAATCGTTTCCCACAAACCTGGGGTTTCACTTAGTGCTTCCCATTCTCAGTCACATGTTCAATCCAATTGTTCCACATAATAAAATGGATCCTAAGCTTTCGTTTTCCTAAGAAACCCATGATGAATTCCTCTCCAATAAAATTTTGGTCCTAAAACTTTTCTGCGGTTTGGCCTTTATGCTAAAAAGTTCCCCCTCTCTTTACAATAAAAGAGGAAATAGCCTGGCCCGTGGGGCTCAATGGTTGAGCTTCGACCTATGAAGCAGGAGATTGGGGTTCGATTCCCAGTCAGGGCACACGCCTGGGCGGGGGGCTTGATCCCCAATGCGGGGTGTGCAGGAGGCAGCTGATCCATTATCCTCTCTTATCACTGATGTTTTTATCCCTCTCTCTTCCTCCATTCCTCTCTGAAATCAATAAAAAAAAAATGACATGTATATTTTTAAAAGGAAATAGAACTAGCATTTACTGACTACCTACGTTGGGCTAAGTGTCTTCCCTTTGCTGATGTGACTCTTGACCCTACAAAACAGGGGTCGTGACCTCCGTGACAGATGGAGACACTGAGAAAGGCGAGGCATTTTTCTAAGGACAATAAGGGGCAGAATGCAGACCGCAGGGTCTCTTCCCTGGACTCACTCAATCACGTGACAAGGGGAGCACGTGATGTCTGATGGCTGCCGCCTGCTTTTCACGGTAAAGACTTCACAAGCAGGCGCAGGCCAAGTTCAGTCCGTCTCCCACCTTAATTCTTTTTTTTTTTTAATATGTTTTTTTGATTTTTTTTTTTACAGAGAAGAAGGGAAAGGGACAGAGAGTTAGAAACATCGATGAGAGAGAAACATCGATCAGCTGCCTCCTGCACATCCTCTACTGGGGATGTGCCCACAACCAAGGTACGTGCCCTCGACCAGAATCGAACCCACCCGGGAACCCCCAATCCGCAGGCCGATGCTCTATCCGCTGAGCCAAACCCGTTCGGGCTCAACTTAATTCTAAGCAGGACCTGGGCTCACTGTCTTCTTGGGGAAGAGACAGCCATGCAGGTCACTTCAAGTGGCCGAAGTCCCGACGATGTAACAGAATGGCACAGCCTCTTCAGGGGACAGTCTGGGCATTTCCTGCAAAGCCAAACACGCGATTACCAGACAGTTACGTGGCGGTGGAGCTGAAAACTCGGTCCGCACAAACCTCTTCTCGTGGCGTGGACAGCTCTTGTATATTCCTGATCGTCCAAACCGGGAATCTGCCAAGATGTGCTTTGGGGGTGAAACAGAAATAAAATGAGGTCCCCCAGAGAATGGGGAGTACTCAGCGCTAACAGGAAATGAGCTGCAAGCCGAGAAAAGACCTGAACTGAAGGAGCCTCACATTCATACTCCCCAGGGCCAGCAGTCCATTCGAAGAGGCTGCATCTGGATGGTTTTAACCGGAGGACATTCTGGAAAAGGCAGCCTTACAAAGACGGAACCAATGGGAGTGGTCACTGGGGTCGAGGGGAAGGAGGAGGGCTGGACAGGTGGGTCTCGGGGGACTTTTAAGGCAGTGACACTCTTCTGTACGATCCTCTAGTGGTGGAAACGTGTCATACATGTGTCCAGAGCCTTGGAACGCGGAGCACCATGGGGACCTTCGTGTAAACGGTGGACTTGGGTGGTTTTGATGTGTTCCCCGTGTAGGTTCATCAGCTGTCACTAACTGACCACTCTGGAGGGGGGTGTAGGTCATGGGGCGGGTCTGTGGGGATTCACCATTGCACTGGGGCTGGTGTATCTGGGTGCCCCGTATACCAGGGGCCAGCTATACCATTCCCACCCTTCTCACCTCTCAGGCCTCATTCACCCCATGTCTGGAGAGGATCGCCTTCATGGCAGAACAGGGAACAGCAGCCCCCCAGGAATGCCCGGAGCCCCTCAGCCTTACAAAGGGATCTATTGCAAGCCTCCAGGTCCCCATATGGAGGCAGTGCCTGCGCTTTTAAGAAGTCAGATCAAAGCAAAAATATCCCATTGCCTGCAAGTGTAAGGGCCACTGCTCAGGAAGCAGGGGCGGTTCCACAGCTTAATCCTGTGGTCGGCAAACTGTGGCTCTCAAGCCACATGCAGCTCCTTGGCCCCCTTGAGTGTGGCTCTTCCACAAAATACCAGAGTCTATTTTGAAGAAGTGGCGTTAGAAGAAGTTTAAGTTTAGAAAAAACTTTGCTCTCTCCAAAGAAATTTCAGTCGTTGTACTGTGGATATTTGGCTCTGTTGACTAATGAGTTTGCCGACCACTGGCTTAATCCAAGCCGGCTTGAGGGGACACCTCCATGTGTAGCTTACATTTTCCTGCCTAATTTGTTTCCTCACTCCCAGACTCGTTTTCTGATACCTGATCCTACGTCCACTTAGGTGTTTCCTATCATTAGCCGGAGCCCCGGGCGTCCATCGCTTTCTCCAGAGCTAAGGGCAAGTTCACGTCCCTCCTCTCAGCGACGGCTGAGTAGGGATGCCCGCTGTGGCCTTTGCAGAAGCAGGCATTTCTGCGGCGGATCCCACATCTGGAACAGAACGCCTGGCCTGAAAAACCAGTCCTGAGAGCCTCGCTCCGTGGTTGGCAAACTGTGGCTCACGAGCCACATGCGGCTCCTTGGCTCCTTGGGTGTGGCTCTTCCACAAAATACCACGTCCTGGGAGGAGAGTCTATTTGGAAGAAGTGGCGTTAGAAGACGTTTAAGTTTAAAAAAAAATCTCGCTCTCAAAAGAAGTTTCAATCATTGTACTGTTGATATTTGGCTCTGTGGACTAAGGAGTTTGCCGACCATTGGACTAGAGCAAAGGGGAAGGGGTGGCGGGGAGGAACATGAAGCAGAGGGGAGCTAACCAGGTTGTGGGAGATTCATCCCGCGCCCCTCTGTGATTAATGGTGAGCTCCCCATGGACCTACGGAGTGAACCTGAAATGGCATCTGAAATAATATATTTCCGGTCTCAGCTTGAACGTCATTTCTGCTGAACAAATAGTCTGAACATAACCCCTGGCGGATTTCTCTTTTCTGTCTGATTCGAAATAAGAAACCTCCCATTTCTCATCACCTTCTTTCCTTCTGTATTTAAATTGTTTTATTTTTTTCCTCCTAACAATAGGCAGGGCTCAGCCGGTCCGTCCCCCGGGGGCCCTTATAGCAACTAACAAATTGTCATTTAAGAATCACCCAGTGCAGTCACTTCACTAGCTTCACTAAGGACCCTTCCATCATTGCGTGCAATAATTATGTCACCTCATGCTATATAATTCAAATTAGGTGATGATTACATGCCATATATTAACATTAATTGTGTAACTAGACATCACCATATGTTTATATGTGGATTTAATTATCTTTAAAAATCCTATCAGAAAAGATGTATGTGACAATATCTTAAAAGGGGAAAAGCAGCGAGGAAAACCACGTTCAAATAAATACATAAAATAAAACATATGGAGGAAATGCAAATAATCGGAATAGGCTTTTAAATGTGCATGTGATTGCCTCGCTTTTGTGCTTCTGTTGGTAAAAATCACACTATTATGCAAGTTTAAAATGATCAGGTAGGTCAGCCACAGTCCCACCGCCACAATATGACTCGTCTCCAGCCCCTACTTGTGAGCTTCTGTGGTCCTAACATGGCATAAAATGGTGGTTGGGTTTTTATGTGATTTCTCCCAAGTGACTTTTTCTCGTTTGTTGCTGTGTCCGGCATGCACAGTATTTACAGCAGTGTGGCATACGGATTCCAAGCACTGACTCTGACATGCATTTATTGTAAGGTTCGAGGCTTGGGAAATGGGAGCCAGAGACCAAGACATGTTAAAGGGGAGGTTTATTATGCAGGAGGTAAAGAAACCAGGATTAGAGGAGGGGAGGAGAAGAAGGGGGGACCCAGCCAGTTTGCCTCACAGACCTGACTCCCAGTCTGGAGAGAGAAATATGTACAGCAGTGAAGATGCCTTTTGAGGGGAGGAACAGGAAGGGGTTGGGCCCAGGGCAGAACAGGAAGGGGTGGGACTCAGGGCACTCGGCACGTGCTGATTGGTGGTTCAGTGTCTCTGGGATGTCATAACTCCGCCTACCAGTTGTGGGGAGGGAGGATCTATCAGGTATACAGCTTGCAGATGCATGGACATTTATCACTACCCAAAAGTTCCTCCCTTCTCCCTAATCCAATCCTCCTCCCCAAGTCCCATCCAGTTTCTTTTATAACCTTGTTACCTAGCCTGCCAATGGCTTCCTAATCTTTCTAAATCCAGCTCTTACCTTTTGGGAGCTAAAAGGTGCCCAGGAGCTGACCTGCCAAAAGCATCCTGGGAAGAGTCAGAGGAGGGAGGTTGAGTGTAAAAAGGATATTTCTTAGTGCAAGAAAAAGAGGCTTGAAACATTCATGAATCTGTCAATCAGTCCATCTACCTATCTACCTACCTGTCTATCATCTCTTTCTACCTATCTCCAGAAGTGTTTTCAATTTTTAAAATAAGACCCACAATGGTGAGAGGAGGCATATTAGCCAGCTCAATCCCTTAAGAAGTTTAGATTTCAGCCGAAACCTGTTTGGCTCAGTGGATAGAGCGTCGGCCTGCGGACTGAAGGGTCCCAGGTCGATTCTGGTCAAGGGCATGTACTGTGGTTGCGGGCACATCCCCAGTGGGGGGGCGTGCAGGAGGCAGCTGATCGATGTTTCTCTCTCATCAATGTTTCTGACTTTCTATCCCTCTCCCTTCCCCTCTGTGAAAAATCAATAAAATATATTTAAGAAAAAGAAGTTTAGATTTCATTTAATGAATGTTCCACTCATATATATATATATATATATATATATATATATATATATATGCCTAAGTGATCATCTGTCAGTCTAACCGGTAGCTATAAGGTGCATTGACCACCAGGGGGCAGACGCTCAGTGCAGGAGCTGCTGAGCTGCAATAACTTGGCAGCTGCCGGTCTTGGGTGACGCACCCGGACCCAGAGTGGAGGGAGCTGGATTCTGGGGTGGATCACGCAAGAACCATCCTCTCTCACAATCTGGGACTCTTTCAGGGATTTCAGAGAGCCAGTTTCAGCCCGATCCACGCAGGCCAGGCCGAGGAACCCCACCGGTGCACGAATCTACGGCCGGGTCTCTAGTTTTAAAATAATTGATATTACAGAGGACACGAAAACACCTCATAGCTATTAACTCTCATCCATAAATGACGTAACTTTATCCAAATAAGCCCCTCTTTTCTTACCCGTTAGCTTCTTCACATCCCCAGTCCAGATCAAATCTGCAATTGTATTTTCCGTTCTCTGTAAGATGTTGTTCATGGATATTTCAATGAAAGGGGAGATTTACTTGTTATAATTATCTCAACATAATATTGGTTTCATTCTGGACCAGGAGCCGTTTCATCGCTGTCTTAAGAAACTGCACTGTCTGGGATGACACGTTAGCCCCGCACCTGCTTTCGCATCTCCCTGTCCTGAGGCCCGCATCCAGGCCCGAGGGCAGGGGCTGTTTATCTGCCTGGGTAGAGGCGGTAATTGCTCTTGGCATTCCGCTTGTAGCCTTGTCAGATCTGATCACATTACAGCGTGACTCGCTCTGGTCTGCATGCTGGGAAACGTGTAAGCTGTTCCCTGCTCCACCCACTAGCTGCTTAAGCTGCTTAAGCTGCTTGTCCTGAAATCCCAGACAGACGTACTGTTTGGTGGTACATTTCTCTGCCCTCGTTTCTATCCCAAACATACATGTCTGGATCCTAGGACTCTACAGCCTCTCCCAGCTGGTGATGTATTAAGAGTGGATACTCAAGCCCTAGCCAGTTTGGCTCTGTGGATAGAGCGTCGGCCTGCGGGCTGAAGGGTCCCCCAGGTTTGATTGCGGTCAAGGCATATGCATCGGTTAGGACTGTCTATGGACTGATTTCCCTAGTGCAGGGGTCGGCAAACTGTGGCTCGTGAGCCACATGCAGCTCATTGGCCCCTTGAGTGTGGCTCTTCCACAAAATACCAGAGTGAGTCTATTTTGAAGAAGTGGCATTAGAAGAAGTTTAAGTTTAAAAAGCTTGGCTCTCAAAAGAAATTTCAATCGCTATACTGTTGATATTTGGCTCTGTTGACTAATGAGTTTGCCAACCACTGGTTCTGCGAATCAGGAGCCTTTGCACTGGCCTGCTGCCTGTATATTCCTGTTGCCACATCAGCCCTCGGGTTGATGCTGTTTGGGTATTAAAGTTGACCGTGCATCGTGTATGCTTTCGTAATGTCACTGCGACTTAGTCATTTCAGTGCCAGCCGGGATGGTAAGTGAGCACATATATAGAACTTGAGATCCTCGAGCCTCTTTGAAGGCATGAGCAAATCAGTTTCCTGAGAACTCTTAGGGGGCAACTCATTCCTTTTACAGTTGGAGAGTGACTATGACTGTGGAAGTGACTTATACATGCCACCCATGGAAGCAGTGCCAGCGAGAGCCAGTCCTCCCTGTGGTTGCTTTTGGTTCCCCCACACATTTATCACAGGGCTCTAAGGGGTCCCCGGGAGATTAGGATGAGATTTGATCTTACCAGCACCCAGTGGAGATAGATATTCATTATGGACTCGGCAGTCTTGAGACTGAATTGAGTGGAGTGGAGTGTGTGTAAAGAAGAAATGGCCCAGCTGGGATGGCTCAGTGGCTAAGTGTCAACCTATGAACCAGGAGGTCATGGTTCCATTCCTGGTCAGGTCACGTGCCCGGATTTCGGGCTCGATCCCCAGTAGAGGGTGTGCAGGAGGAAGCCAATCGATGACTCACTCTCACTTAGATATTTCTCCCTATCCTTCTTTCTTCAAAATCAATAAAAGACATATTTTTTTTAAAAAAAGAAAAGAATTCAATAAATTTGACTCGGTTAATTCTTAAAAAGTGGAAAAATGGGTGGAAAACAAGATTTATGGAGTAAAACGAAGGAGTAATCAAGTTCACAAATCCCATGTGTTGTCAAAGGTAAGCATTGAATGCAAAGGCCTTATAAAAGGGAGGGCAGTAGCATGAGGAATTAGTCACTCAGTTGATTTGGTGGAAATAATTCCGAGTGGAAAATGAGATCAGTAATTTATAGACGGCCTTTCTGATAAGACAAACACTGACAAGAAGAAAGGTCATGGAGTTCTGCTCTCAAATGGAACTGAGAAGTGAAGGAGGCGAGTCCACATTTCTCCTTGTCCCTCTTTGCTTCATTTTATTGGAAGAGTCTGATTCCTTTGACCCACAAAGAATCCATGTCTCTATTAATAAATGGAAAGAAAAATAGTTTTACCAATTTTAGGGTAAAAGGATATCCTATGTAATAAAAGCCTAATATGCTAAGTGTCCAGTCAACTGGCTGGTCATTAAAGCAATCAAAGCGAAATATACTAATGATATGCTAAGGCCACTCAACCACTTGCTATGACGTGCACTGACCATCAGGGGGCAGATGCTCCAACCAGTAGGTTAGCTTGCTACTGAGGTCTAGCCGATTGGGACTGAGTGACATGGATCAGACACACCCTGAAGCCCTCCTGTGGCCCCTCCCGAACTGGCCAATCTCCTTTGTCTCTCCCTAGCCCCAATCATGCACCAGTGGGGTCCCTCAGCTTGCCCGTGCCCTCTCGCAATCTGGAACCCCTTGAGGGATGTCAGAGAGCCAGTTTTGGCCTGATCCCACAGGCCAGCCCAAGGGACCCCAATGGTGCATGAATTCTTATACCGGTCCTCTAGTTTATACATAAACAAGAAGAATATTTTTTAAAAATCACAATAGAAAGTTCCCAGCTGAATATTTTGGCCATCATTAAAATTTGAATTTTTCCAAATAAATTTAATTGATACCCTAGCCCATCTGAATAAAATCAGTTAACCCGGTTTCCTGTATAACTTGAAACTTCCTCATTATGTTTCTTTCCTTCGCATGGGATCTCACTCAGTCATGGACTCATATTACTGTTGTCGTCCTGGTGAAAGCTTTCCCGTGTCAAGTCAGGAAAACTTTCTCCTGGCCAAGCCAGCAAGGACCACAGAAATCTTTGTCCTGCCAGCTATCCCTCCTAGTCTCCCACACATCAGCTTATGGAGGGACGTGAGTGGAAAGCAAAAATCGTCTTCTCGATAAGCAATATTTTCAAGTTCTTTCTTAAAATAATATATTTGTATGCATTTTACATACATCAATTTTTCACAGTGCTGTGTGTTTCGTGTGCAAACATTCTAGTACACACTCCCTACCCACAATAACAAATAATAACTTGCACACTAAGGAGTGGACATACCTTGTCCATTGGCACTGATCACTCATGTCTGCCACCTGCAACTATGTTTTCATTTGCCGAGTATAATTCAAATACTGGTTAAGACAGTGTCACCTACATAGGGGAATAAGCCAAAGCTTCTATCTTTGAGGAGTGTGTGGAAGGAATGATTTCTGAAGTAAAGATGGCAGCCTGGCCAGTGTTGCTCAGTAGTTGAATGTCAAACTATGAATCAGGAGGTCAAGATTCGATTCCCAGTCTAGGGTTGTGGGCTCGACCCCCAGTAGGGGGGCATGCAGGAGGCAGACAATGAATGATTCTCTCTCATCATTGGTGTCTCTGTCTCTTTCTCCTTCTCCCTTCCTCTCTGAAATCAATGTGTGTGTGTGTGTGTTTTTTTTAAAGATGGCAGGAGAGATTATTGATAATATGTATCGTTTTATCTTTTCTTCCTTTTTATGTCCATGCTCAACTCTTACTGCATGCAGTAGAACTGAGAATAATTAAGAGATGTAGTTCCAATAGCTCCTGGTTAGAACATGGATGCACTGTGTTCACCATTCAGAGGGTTAAGTTACAAGATGGTCTCCAGTCCATGTCTGATTTATTAAACATGTGAGAGTCATGCGCAATACCAGAAGCCACACGCAGCAATAGCACGTCTCGTGTTTCATCCATCCCAGTCGTCCTGCCTGGAATGTTGCTCCCTGTTTCTCCAGCTCCCTCAATGCATGACCCCTGGCTCTGTATGTTAGGGTTAAATACTTCCACCTTATCAGATCCATCTTTGTTATTAAGTGATCCATTCAGGTTTTCTTTCTGGCTTCTTGAGCAGCGTCCTACTTGACTCTCGCTTTTGAAGACTTGCCCATGACTCTGGGGATCATGTGACAAACTGGTCCCACTCCCCTCCCCCTAACTCGGGCAGTCCAGGTGCATTCAGAAAGTCATAGAGAATCAAGGTGGTTGAAAGACTGTGGTTCGTCTGAGGGGAATGTGTTTAGGATGGATGTGGTAGCATGCCAATGCACTGGTCCATGGTGATCTTTTAAGAGAGTGTCTATTCTCAATACCTTTTCACCCACGGTTGATGAGAGTATCAGTTATGATTCAAGCCATGAAGGCTTTCTATTATAACCAGCCAGTTTGACTTAGACTTGTACATTTAATAGACTCCATCTGTCATATCTAGTCCATCCTGTCATATTTGGCTTCCAGGAGAAATCATAACCAATTTGCCTGCCTAAGCTTTATGCCTTCACAACCAATTGGTCACAGAATCCACGAATTAGTAGTACAAGGCCTGTTATATTCCAAAGATTAAATGAAGCTGGTCCTTATTCTTGAGACACTCAAACACTTTTTTTTTAACAAGACACTTTTAATTTTTGAAATACAGAGATTGTACACTGTCCTTAATAATTTTTAACATCATCTTTCTCAGATGAATTGTCCTCAAGCCATGAAAAGTCATTTTAATTTTAGTATAACCTGTTTGTCTGAGAGGGGCATTGCCCAATCTAAACATCTGAGAGTGAAAGAGGGGGCTGGGATTAATTTTTCCAAATTATGCTCAGAGTAGGAAGTAGTCATTCCTGCGTTAGCCAGCGTGGCTCAGTGGATAGAGCATTGCACTGGTGGACTGAAGGGTCCGGGTTCGATTCTGGTCAAGGGCATAGGTGTGGGTTGCAGGCTCGATCCCCAGGAGGGGGCATGCAGGAAGCAGCCAATCAATGATTCTCTCTCATCATCATTGATGCTTCTCTCTCTCTCCCTCTTCCTTCCTCTCTGAAATCAATAAAAAATATATGTATTTTTTAAAAGAAGTAGGCGTTCCTATTATTAGTTGGTACTACTTCGGTTTGATACTCAATGCTCAGAAAAGATCTAGGAAAAGAAACCCAAGATATCCTTCAACTACAAAAAAAAAAAAAAGCATATATCCTTCACAATTGTTTAAGGAAAACAGAGTCTGTTAAGAGCTAATGAATTGGCTGGCCAGGAACAGGTGAAGCAGGAGAAAACAACATCTCATTTTAAGGGAATAGGTACCAGGAGCCAGAAAATGTTTTAGATCCTTGTACATGTCTGTGCATGTGCTCATGTAATCAGACAGCATCCTGTGATGTGACTATGCCTGTTACCCCTGTCTTGCAGCTCTGAAGTGGAGCAGTGGATGTGAACATAATAACATTTCTTGAGCATTTATTACATAGCAGGCAGCATTATCATTGCTGCATATGAATGACCGCAGGGTGTATGAGCACACATGCTAGTTAAGGACTGCCGTGTTGTCTGCTTTGGAGACCAGGAAATCTAGACTCAGTGGTGTTCATTGCCCAATGTTCTAGAAGCAACGGAGGCTCTGACCCTGATAACAGTATGGATGTCTTGCACGTTCATCTTTTTGCTGTTCTGCCGGGAGAGAGAGAACTTGACTCAATATGTAATGAGCCCAAATGTAGATCAAATTTTAAGTGAGGAAAAGAAACTGAAATAGTGTGATACATGGAACACAAAAAAAGTGGTCTCTGGTTTAAAAAAAAACACACATATTCAGCCCTAGTAGGTCTGGCTCAGGGGATAGACTGTCGAGCCTGCAGACTGAAAGGTCCTGGGTTCGATTCCGGTCAAGAGCACATAACTTGGCTGCAGGTTTGACCCCTGGGGCACGTGCAAGAGGCAACCAATCGATGTGCCCCTGTGCCGCTCACATTGATGTTTCTCTCTGTGTCTCTCCCTCTGCATTCCACTCTCTCTAAAAATCAATGGAAGAATATCCTTGGATGAGGATGAACAAAAAATAAAAAAATTAAAAAATATATATCTTAATATATAGTTCCCTTAATTCAATTTTTTTGTTTTTGTATTTACTGTTGTGGAGCAGATACGAGTGAAAGACTACTGGAGCCCAGACCAAATTAAAATTTAGGGAGTCTTTATTAGCCATCCCGGGGACTGCTCTGCCATCTTGACACAGGGAGACCACAGAGCAGCCCTGACCCTTTGTGCACATGAAGCACATTAACCACATCCTGTTTTTGCACAACAAGCAACCCAAGATAAACCAGTTTTTCCCAAGCAACGTCAGACTCATGCCATTGACAACCATGTTATTCACAGAGTCATCCTGTTCTTCAGAAAGCTGACAGTGTTCTATCTTGCAAGGCCTATGTAGAGGGAAGGGGCCATGAGACCTTATCTCAAGGCCTGGCCTGGTGTCAGCACTGACAGCTCTATCTGGGGCCTCAGTAGTGCTCAAAAATTCCCACTCGACAACATTTACCTACTATTAGAAATTAATTCCCATAGAGTCCTGCCTCCTCTACTTAGGGAGAATGCGCTTACTAGTACATGGCACCTCGGGTGGTTACACTGGAATGAGGTATTTGCTAGCTGACCCTGGGATAATCCAACACAGGGCCAGGGGCTCCTGGAAAGAGGTGTGGCCGTGCCTGGAGAGTGACACACGGGTAGGGAAGAATGGACCAGCTTTGGGTTTTCGGTAGTCCTGGCTGAAGGAAGTTTCTAGCACAAAGCACAGGCCTCCTCCCTTCCCATCATTAGCCTGGCTGCGAGGAGATGAGGCAATCGGGACCCATCTCATCACTCAGCCTGTCGCCTTCTCTCCAGACCAGGTGGGTTCAGTTTCCCTCCTGTGAGTTTGCCGAGAGCAGAAGCAGAAACCCCAAGGGACTGTTTCTCAAACAACAGGAGATTTATTGCTTTGAATGAAAGGGGATTTGTTAGAGTCGGAATTGTGTGTGTCAGCCGAAGGGCGAGGGTCCTGGCTGAGGGCTGGAAGGCCTCTGAGTGGCTCCCAGCAACTGGTCACACTCCCACAAGCCTTCCAAGGTTCTCCTAGGTCTGGCATTGACCTCCAGTGTCCAGGCTGGAAAGGAAAACCAGAGGTTGGGGCTGCAATGGGAAGGTGACACTCCTTTCGGCCCAGACCCTGGCAGCCCAACCAGTTCCCTTATGGCCGACTCTGTCTCTGTGGCTGAGTCCCAGCAGAGGGACACGTGTTCCTCCATCCTGTCTCTCCCTGGGAAAGGAGAGGAGAGAGGGAGGCTGACTCTTGGCTGCGTATCAGGCAGCAGGGAGAGTCTGGGATTAGATACCCCTGTTAGGGGTGAATTGTGTCCTCCCCAAATACACACGTTGAAGCCCTAAGACCTCCCAGTGGGACAGTTGTGGAGATAGGGGTTTTAGGAGGTAATTTTATGGTTGAATGAGGGCATAAGGATGAGGTTCTAGTTATTAGAATTGGTGGCCTTATAAGAAGAGGAAGGCCCAGCTCAGTGGTTGAGCATCGACCTATGAACCAGGAGGGCACAGTTCTTGGTCAGGGCACATGCCCAGGTTACAGGCTCCATTTCCAGTAGGGGGCGTGCAGGAAGCAGCTGAGCAATGATTCTCTGTCATCATTGATGTTTCTATCTCTCCTTCTTCATTCCTCTCTGAAATCAATCAAAATATATATTTTTTTTAAAATATTTTTTAAGCCGAGACCGGTTTGGCTCAGTGGATAGAGCGTCGGACTGCGGACTGAAGGGTCCCGGGTTCGATTCCGGCAAGGGCATGTACCATGGCTGCGGGCACATCCCCAGTAGGGGGCGTGCAAGAGGCAGCTGATTGATGTCTCTCATCGATGTTTCTGACTTTCTATCCCTCTCCCTTCTGCTCTGTAAAAAATCAATAAAATATATTTTTTAAAAATATTTTTTAAAAAGAGGAAGGAGAGATTGTTCTCTATGTGCGAATACCAAGAAAAGGCCACGTAAAGATACAGCACAAAGGTGGCCGACTGCAAGCCAGAAAAGGCGCCCTCACCAGCAACCCAAGCCCCTTGGCACTGTGACGGAATTTGAAGTCAAGGAATGAATGAGTTCACTCAGGTGACTGTTTTAGGGGAGAGGAGAGATGAAGCCCAAAGTTTGCACCTCAGGATGTTCTGCAGATCAAAAGTCGGCAACACAAGAAGAGAAAGGAAACATGACGAGGAGAGTGGATGTTGAGATGAAGGGAAAGCAGTGGGGAGAGGTGGGTGGAGGAAAGCTGGGAGGGGCAGAGACTGAGGGACACTGTCCAACGTGCTGATGGGCCAGGGAAGGTGAGGACAGGAGTTAACCAACCCATGTAAACAAGAGCATTTTCAGTGGAGTTTTGGGGGCAAAACCGTGATTGGATTGAAGAGATAATGGGAAGGAGGAATTAGAAATATCAAGTACAGGTACATTTTGTGTGTTATTATAGAGGGAGCCAGAGGAATGACATAGTCATTGAAAGGAGAGTGGGGTCAAAAGGTTTTTTCGTTTTTTAAAATAGGGGAAGTAAGAGGAAGTTTCTTTGCTAACGTTGGAGAGCAAACTACCTGTAAGAACAATAGCATTATGTCTGTGGTGATTTGGTTTTTGTTATGAGCCGAGAAATTCTCAGCATCACTATTTATCAGGGAAATGCAAATCTAAACAACAGTGAGATGTCACCTTATCCCTGTTAGAATGACTAGGTGTTGGCGAGGATGTGGCGAAAAGGGAGCCCTTGTACATTGTTGGTGGGAATGTAGATTGGTATAGCCACACAAGTAAAACAGCATGGAGCTTCCTCAAACAAATTAAAAAATAGAATTGTTGTACAATCTAGCAGGGCCACTTCTGAGTATGTTCACAAAGGAATTGAAATCAGCATCTTGAACAGACACATGGCAGCGTTAGTCGCCATAGCCAAGACGTGGAAGGATGATAAACAAAATGTGGCAGATACTTACCATGGACTAGAGGGCAGCCTTAAGCCCTGGCTGATTTGGCTCAGTGGCTAGAGTGTCGGCCTGCAGACTGAAGAGGTCCCAGGTTCGATTCCAGGCGGGCACATGCCCAGGTTATAGGCTCACTCCCCAGTTAGGGGTGGGGGGCATGCAAGAGGCAGCAGATCAGTGATTCTCTTTCATCATTGATGTTTCTATCTCTCTCTCTCTCTCCCTCTCCTCTCCCTCTCTTAATAAATAAAAGTATATTAAGGAAATAACAAGGAAATCCTGATATTTGCAGCACTGTGGATGAACCTGAACGACATTGTACTCAGAGGAGTAAGTCAGAAACCGAAGGATAAGAAATCAAAGCAGAATGGTGTTTTCCAGAGGCTGGAGGGAGCAGAAAAGGTGCAGTGTGAGGCCTTACACGAAACAAGAAAGTCCTGAAGGCCTATGGCAGTGGTCAGCAAACTCATTAGTCAGCAGTGCAACGATTGAAATTTCTTTTGAGAGCCAAATTTTTTAAACTTAGACTTCTTTCTAATGCCAC
The DNA here is from genome assembly GCA_027563665.1 of Antrozous pallidus. Classification (NCBI taxonomy): domain Eukaryota; kingdom Metazoa; phylum Chordata; class Mammalia; order Chiroptera; family Vespertilionidae; genus Antrozous; species Antrozous pallidus. The sequence goes on from CM050530.1 coordinate 5,087,970, forward strand.
TTCTTCAAAACAGACTCGCCCAGGCCATGGTATTTTGTGGAAGAGTCACACTCAAGGGGCCAAAGAGCCGCATGTGGCTCGTGAGCCGCGGTTTGCTGACCACAGGCCAATGGCACAGAACAGGGTCTCTATAAACAATATTGCATCATCTTTTCTAAATTTTGCTAAAATGGTAGATCCTATGTTGTGTTTTTATCTCACACATAAAATAGTAATGGTAATAATAATAATAATAATAATAATAGGGCAGGAGGAATCTTTCAGAGGGGATGGATATATTTATGGCATAGATTATAGTGATGGGTTCACAGGTATGTACTTATCTCCAAACTCAGTAAGCTTTTTTTTTTTTAATTTCAAGGAGGAAGGGAGAGGGGCAGAGAGAGAAACGTGAGTGATGAGCCCTAACCGGTTTGATTCAGTGGACAGAGCATCGGCCTGCGGACTGAAAGGTCCCAGGTTCAATTCTGGTCAAGGGCATGTACCTTGGTTGTGGGCACATCCCCAGTAGGGGGTGTACAGGAGGCAGCTGATCGATGCTTCTCTCTCATTGATGTTTCTAACTCTCGGTCCCTCTCCCTTTCTTTCTGTAAAAGATCAATAAAATATATTTTTTTAAAAAGAAAAGAAACATGAGGGATGAGAGAGATCCATTGATGGGCGCTTCCTACACACCCCACACTGGAGATCAAGCTCATTATCGGTCCTATGCTCTGACTGGGAATCAACCATCGATGCTGAACCACTGAGCCAAGCTGGCCGGACAACTCAGTAAACTTTATATTCACTAGGTCCCTGACAATAGTGCAGATGTCTCCACTAGCCAACAGTGATCAATTATTTTAAAGATAGTTTAAGTGGAGGAGATGCAAAATAAAAATAATAATGAAAGATAGGACTCCTGTTGCTAATATCACAACTTAGAATATAGCTGTCAATTCTCTTGTCTAATAACAACTAAAGAAGTAATGAAATTTTTTTCTCTGCTTGTAGTTTCTTCCTCTGAAAGTGTTTTACCCCATGTTTTATTCTCTTTACGTGTACCTTTATCATTTCTCACTTACCAAGATGTGATTGCTTACAAGTCTCTATCTCCTTTAAGACCTAGGAAATAAATGTAATTCTGTGACGTTCTATATTTGGGTCAGTTACTATGTTGGAGACGTAGTTCAATAGTCTTTGGAAGAAAAGGACATTTCTGGGAATACACTGGATACTCGAGACAGATTTTTGTGTTCACATCTTGACCCTGTTTATCTTGCTCTGATTGGTTGGAAAAACTATGTCTTTCTCTTAATTTACAATGTGAATTTCCTCTCTCTCTCCCCCTAAGGTCTCATTTCCCCCCAGTAATTCCTTCAGCTACATATCAGTGAGCAAGAGAGACATTATGGATAATGGAAAGATCTGCAGCAAGGCTGGCTGCCTGCCTCGTTTGAGGAAATCATATTGGACTGTCCTGTTGTACGAACTCAGAGGTCCTGTGCTAATCCTTTTATGGAGCCATGGACCACTGAGATCCTATAAGACAGTGATCTAAAATCTAGAAAGAAGGAACAAATACTTGGCTTATGAAGTAAACCCATACGTATGCTTATGTTTTAAAGATACATAACACCAAAACATCTCTAAATGTATGACTTTCCCTGAGACTTTGACCATATAATCTTTTATTTTTCCCCCTTGATCCTAGCAGCTTCATTATAAACCCAAAGATCCAGCTGAGATGTTTCCCCAAGGTTTACATTTTCCAATCTTGTTAGAGATGGAGAAAGGGAAATGGTGATCTGTGATGTCTCTTTAGAGTTGAAAACCTTATAAAAAAAACTAGAGGCCTGGTGCATGAAATTCATGCACTGGAGGGGGAGGGTCCCTCAGTCTGGGAGCCCTTGGGGGATGTCTGACTGATGGCTTGGGCCCAGCCTTGGACATCCTTAGCTCCTGCCACCGCCGCTGCGCTCACCAGCCGTGAGCCTGGCTCAGGGCTTCAGGCTGAGCAGCACTCCCCCAGTGGGAGCGCACTGGCCACCAGGGGGCAGCTCCTGTGTTGAGCATCTGCCCCCTGGTGGTCATTGTGCATCATGGCAACAAATCGTCCCTCCAATCAGTCAATTTGCATATTATCTTTTTGTTATATAGGACAATGTTGGCCGGCTGGCAAGAACATTGGTAAGAGCTACACATTCTATTCAGTCTGACTCTAATTTGCAAGCTTTTAACCATTAGGACTAATTCAAAATCACACTGAAGGCTCTACAAGTGTGAGAAATTATTTTCTGTAGTGTGCACCCCTATCTCAGGAAAAAGGACTTGGCCACCAAATTGGTGGGCCCATGAGCTGGATGAAATCAGGGAGGGGTCACAGGGTGTCATGGGCACCTAACTCAAGCTGACCCAATCAGATTCTCTTCTGGGAGATTCTACTGGCTAAGCTGTGATTTTTGCTACTCTGGACTGGCTGTGTGAACTGGAAGGAGGTACACTGTGGAGGTGTCAGCAGCCTTGTGGGGAAGCTGGTCTGGGAAGAAGTGAGGCTGGCACAGATAGGCAGAAGGAGACAGAGATAAGACAAAGGAAAAGAAGGATGAAGATGCCCATGGCTTTCTATAGCTAGCTGCAGTGTCTTTGAAGGGCTAAAGTCACTTCCTCTGTCTTTTGGTACCAAAGACTAGCCCAGAGGCCTCCCCATTTATTGTTTGACCTACACTGAGTGGCCAGATTATTATGATCTCTGAACAGTGTGTGTGTGTGTGTGTGTGTGTGTGTGTGTGTGTGTATTAGAGGCCTGGTGCATAAATTCGTGCATGGCTGGGGTCTGGCCAACCTGGCCAGGGGGAAGGGACATGGGCGGTTGGCCAGCCTGCCTGCTGGTCGAACTCCTGGTTGAGGGGACAATTTGCATATTAGCCTTTTATTATATAGGATTATATAGGATATGCACTGAGTGGCCAGATTATTATGCTTTCAGAGATCATAATAATCTGGCCACTCAGTGTATGTTGAAGGATTCTTGCATTACATTATCCTAAAGTTACTATACCCTTCTCAAAACAACCCTATTCTCACCCCCAAACTCAAATTCTTAGCTTCTGCGTTCAAGTGCTCTTTTTGGGTGGTCACGGTTATTTTGGTTGATTATTGGAACCTGTAAAAGGCCTTGATTTTATTGCAAACGGATTGAGATTACTAGCTTTGGATTCAGACAGCTCTGGGGCTGGCTCTGCTTCCATTTCCGAGCTAGCTTTGTCCCCTCCAACATACTGTTTCATCCGCAATTTCAATGTAGAAAAACAATAGGAACACTGTCCTCTGGAGGGCTGTGGAGTAGCCACTGATATGATAGTTTTAGTTGGAAATTGTCTTTCTGTATCTGGGTTGTGTAATCATCACTCTCTGCCCTTTCGTAAGCACTGGGTAGATGGAGACAAATGGAATTGTAAGTTTTGGCCAGTTTCCTGTGTTCAAAAGCACTGCTCAAGAAGCCACGCCTTTCGGATTAAAACTCGGATTGTCCTTCACCCTTGAAAGCGCTGTCACCCTCGCTGGCTTGAAGCCAGCCTGCTTTCTGCACGGGGGGGCTGCCTTTTGCTTGTAAAGAAGCAGCTGCTGGGAGTTTCTCAGATGCTGTCCACACGGCAGATAGCAACGGACATCTGCCGGGCACGTGCTCACTGGCCTTGATCCTGTCGCTTCCTGCCGCACCAAAGCCAGGTGGACGCACGTCAGCAGACAGCAGTATGAGCTTCCTGCCGGAGGATAACAAAGAGCCGTGGCCTTGGCCGCCTGCATTCCCGCTCCGTCTCCCGGACAGATGAAAGATGGCACGTTTCAGCGCGAGGTTCATAAATGCGCGGGCATTACTTCGCCGACTTTGTGGAGCACCCATCTGCTGGCGAGGTGGAAGACAGTTTATTTTAAAACCCCTTCCCGGAGGAGCCGGGAGAGCCACTCTGCGGTGCCACACCGGCCCGTGTAGCCGCTCCGCTAGGAAGCAGGTGCTTCTTGCTGGGCCCAGACACTGTAAATGTGGTCCACGGTCGTGTGTGTGTTTGGATTGTCAACTGAGAGGCCCCCGGACACCTCCTTCCCCCTGTCACTGATGGCATGTGGGAGCTGGGACAACTTCCCTACTCTTTCTAGAATATGTGGATGGATCATAGAGTCTGCTTTGGCGAGGATTAGGATTGGTTCAGTTAGAATAGTGGCTGGCGCCTGGTGACTGCTGAGAAGCACAGAGTTGTGGTCGTGGTGGTGAAATGCCAGTCATTGTGGTAATGGCAAGGATCTTGTACTAGCCCTCTTTTTAAAATATATATATATATATATATATTTTTATTAATGTCAGAGAGGAAGGGGAAGGGAGAGAGAGAGAAACATCAGTGATGAGAGAGAATCATGGATCAGCTGCTTATTGCACGCCCCGCTCTTGGGGATGGAGCCCGCACCCAGGGCCTGTGTCCTGACCGGGAATCGAACCGTGACCTCCTGGTTCCTAGGTCGACGCTCAGCCGCTGAGCCAACATGAACCAGTCCTCTTACGCAGGGGCGGCGGGGACATTTGAAGGACACCTGGCCCTTTCAGCCCAGGGACAGCAGTAACTATCTTTGGTCCTTTTACCTTCGTGCCCCGGGCTGCCCCCTCGACTGCACATGCCCGGGTCTCTGTTAACTCTCCTCACAGGACCCTCCCAACTAAAGCTGCTCTTGTGACATGGGTCCTAGGAATTGATTCAACACTTGAAGAGGAGGCTTACATTGAGTGGCCCGATTTATGATGATCTCTGAGTGCATAATAACCTGGCCACTCAGTGTATATTCTATATAACAAAAGGCAAATTGTCCCCTCAACCAGGAGTTTGACCAGCAGGCAGGCCGGCCAACTGCCCATGTCCCCTCCCCCTGGCGAGGCTGGCCAGACCCCACCCATGCATGAAATCATGCACCGGCCTCTAATACACACACACACACACACACACACACACACACACACACACACGCACTGAGTGGCCAGATTATTATGATCTCTGAACGCATAATAATCTGACCACCCAGTGTATATCCTATATAATAAAAGGCTAATATGCAAATTGTCCCCTTGAGCATGAGTTCGACCAGCAGGCAGGCTAGCCAACCACCCATGTCCCCTCCCCCTGGCGAGGCTGGCAGGACCCCACCCATGCACAAATTCATGCACCGGGCCTCATAGATATATATATATATATATATATATATATATATATATATATATATATATATATCTTTCATATACACACACACTGAATGGCCAGATTATTATACATTCAGAGACCATAATAATCTGACCACTCGGTGTATTTTGTCCTAAATGTTCAGATAGTTGGTCCTCCAATCATTACCTAACACACTGTATTTGAACCATGGTCTTTCCTGCCCGAGCTGGTGCAGAGAAAAGCCAGCCTGGAAAAGCCTGTATAGGATTCCCCGTGTGTCTTCAGGCGATGCTGGCCCAAGTTCCCACAGACACAGACCCTGTGGGGAGGTCAGAGGGCATGTGATCATGCTCTTGTTCTAGAAAGCTGCCTCTGGGTGCATCTGTGTCCCCCGTGTGTGTGTGTGTGTGTGTGTGTGTGTGTGTTGTGTGTGTGTTGTGTGTTTATGTGTGTATGTGGTTTGTGTATGTTTATGTGTGTATGAGTTGTATGTTTTGTGTGTATGTTTGTGTTGTGTGTGTATGTTTTGTGTGTGTGTTGTGTGTGTGTGTTGTCTGTGTGTGTATGTGTTGTGTGTGTGTTTAGTGTGTGTGTATGTGTTGTATATGTATTGTGTATATGTTTTGTGTGTGGTGTATGTATGTTTTTGTGTGTTTATGTGCATGTATGTGTTGTGTGTGTTTATGTGTGTGTGTTTATGTGTATGTGTTGTGTATATGTTTTGTGCCTGTGTATTCTGTGTACGTTTTTTGTGTGTTTATGTGTGTGTATGTATTGTGTATGTGCTGTGTGTATGTTTTGTGTGTGTATGTTTTGTGTGTGTGTTGTGTGTGTGTGTTTTGTCTGTGTGTCTATGTGTTGTGTGTGTTTTGTGTGTGTGTTTATGTGTGTGTATGTGTCGTGTATATGTTTTTTGTGTGTGGTGTTGTGTGTATGTTTTTGTGTGTTTATGTGTGTGTATGTATTGTGTATGTGCTGTGTGTATGTTTTGTGTGTGTGTTGTGTGTGTGTGTTTTGTCTGTGTGTCTATGTGTTGTGTGTGTTTGTGTGTGTTTATGTGTGTGTATGTGTCATGTATATGTTTTTTTTGTGTGGTGTTGTGTGTATGTTTTTGTGTGTTTATGTGTGTGTTTATGTGTGTGTATGTGTTATGCATGTGTTGTGTGTATGTTTTGTGTGTGTGTGTTTTGTGTGTGTGTGTGTGAACTGGTTTGGGAGTTAGGACCCAGTGTGTGCTCTTTAAAAAGGAATTCAAGCCAAATTGGGAGCTTTGCCCTGTCCGGAGGCCTCTGCCTGACTACTACAAGGCAAGCAGTCCTTGTGTTGCCCATTGCCAAGTCTCAGACTCTCAGTATCTGACTTTTAATCACTTTGAGAACGCAGCCAAAACAATAATCCCCAAATCATTCCCGGAAGGCTGGTGAGCAAGTCCAAATGACAGCAGCTACACCCACCATTCTAAGTTGAAAACTGAGTTCCGGGTTCGATTTCAGATGACTCGGGATAATTTTGAATAGCCAGCAGCCTTTTGCCAACCTCAGCCTTTTCTTTCTTTCTTTCTTCCTTTCTTTCTTCCTTCCTTTCTTTCTTTCTTTCTTTCTTTCTTTCTTTCTTTCTTTCTTTCTTTCTTTCTTTCTTTTCGTAAGCTCATTATTTGCTAATGCTTTTCTTGGCTACAAAACTCACACAATTCCCCTGAGTTACTTATTTTGGTGAAACGGGGAGGACATTCGCTCCATTTGTTCGGCATGTGCACGGACAACATCTGGAGCGGAGGAAGTGCCCCCGCTCAGGCTGGGATGCGAGAATGAAATGACTTTTTCATGCACTTCAGAGGCGAGCCGAGAGCATCCTTCTGACCGAACAAGCCCTTTTGTTCTCCTCCAGCAAGTGTTTCTCATTAAAAATGTCATCTCGCTAATAAATCGCCTTATTGCCCCTGCAGCTGCGCCTATTGTATGCGAGCTTTTGAGCCCTCTCCGATTCTCCCAGGGAGCACAAGGCGAGAGAAAAATGGGACTTTCCCCCATTCTGTCTGCATGAAATGCCTTTCTTTCGCCTTTGTATTCGACTGAGAACTTGACTTTATGGGAACCTTCCCAGGCTCCCAAGATGCACTGCTTCTGGTCAATTGCCCTCAAGCATTGCTCTCAGATAGGGACAGTCCTGCTTGCGTCTGGGCATTCCAGCTCAGGCTGAAAGGCAGCATTTGGGGGAATGTGTCCTAGTGATTGATTGATTGATTGATTTTTGTGAGAAAATGTTTGATTTAGCCAGTCTGTAGTCTCTGCCGTAACATCTATATACCAATTTTAGAATTGTGTGTAAATGAAAAGAAGTAAACTTGGGATACGAATGGAAGATAGAGATAGAGATAAAGATAGGGAGGGAGAGAGAGAGAGAGAGAGAGAGAGAGAGAGAGAGAGAGAGAGAGAGAGAGGGAGAGAGAGAGAGAGAGAGAATGAATATCATGGGTTCTTTTAGGAGCCACACAAAAGTTTCAGAATAATTTATTTCTTTTTATTTTGTTGATATTTTACAGAGAGGAAGGCAGAGGGATAGAGAGTTAGAAACATCGATGACAGAGAAACATCAATCAGCTGCCTCTTACACACCCCCTACTGGGGATGTGCCCGCAACCAAGGTACATGCCCTTGACCGGAATCGAACCCAGGACCTTTGAGTCCGCAGGCCAACACTCTATCTGCTGAGCCAAACTGGTTTAGGGCCAGAATAACCTTAGAAACAATAATTTAAGCTAGGTCCTAAGAGTTGAGGTGTGAAAAAGCATCTGGATTTTGTATCTCTGGTCAGAACCAAATCTGAATATAAAAGGCTCAACTCCGATCAATTTTCTTTCCCCACATCCCGACCCCTGCCCCCTTCACTCAACTCTAGAACTAACCTTTACCCACCAGGTCAGCTAGGGCTCTGTTATCTCCAGCCTTATTTTCCCTGGTTCTTCAGTCCACTTTCTACATAGAACCTAAAAATAAACCTAAAGAGAATGAATGACCTAATTGGGAGAGGGAAGGGATGTTTCTGGCACACAAATTGCTCTGCACTGGGAATTCTCTTGGAATTTCCAGGCCTCCCTCTGACCCCTCCAAAACCTAGAAGGGATGGATGGATGCAGGAGGCAGGAGGACAGAACTGGCAGGCCTGTCCTGAGCTGGGCGTCTGGGCTGATTCTGCGCACAAGTGTCCAAAGTTTCTTTACCAAACAACAAAGTAGGTCATCGCTAACATCTGCTGCTTTGTGATTCTTCTGTATCCGAGGGGCAGATCCCTGAGGCCAACGGCCATGAGGGATATGGAAGCTGATTCTGCCTTGTGCCCCAGGGGCTCTGAGGTTCCGAGTGAAGAGATCCCCAGACCCAGCATGCCGCCTACCCTGTGAGGCATCAAGGAGGTCCCATCCAACAACCACCTGCCAGGGGTCTTACAAACACCTCTGCCAACCATCCCTGTCCCAGAGGCCTTACAGTCTACATGTGGGACAACTTTTTAAATACTTGCACATCCATCTAATAAAAGAGGAATATGCAGATTGACCGTCACTCCGCCACATCCCTCGAGGGGTCCCAGATTAGAGAGGGTGCAGGTTGGGCTGGCGACACGACCCCCAGGCACGACTTTGTACTAATTACAAATCCAACTCACAAAGACAAGAGGAGCAGAGAATGTTCCCTAGAGCACCCCTTGGAAACATATCGCTGATTTCAGATAAATCTGTCTCCTTTCCTTCGAGACACAGCTCGCTCTAATGGGGAAAACAAGCGTGACTGTCCGCCAGACGCGGGTTCAAACCTCATCCCCGTCACTCAGCAGCCATGCTTGCTTGGACACATTATGTAGTAGTAGCACCAGGACGCAGCTCCTGCATCTGGGGAAAAGGGGATACAACATTTCAAAAGGATTGACTTGTTGTGGAGGACTGAGCAAAATGGGAAGGACTGAGCATGACTTAGCATAGTGCTTGGCAGGCAGTTGGCATTCCGTCAAGGATCATTCCTTTTCTTCCTCCTCCAGCGACTCAGTTAGAGCCTGCTTCCCACCCTGGACTCCTGAAGGCGCTGTCTAAAGACAACCCTTGTCAATGGCCCTCATGAACAGGACCTGCCAAGCACAGGATGTAACAGTCCTTTTAAAACAAGCAGGTTTTATTCACTTTTAGAGAGAGAAGAAGGGAAAGGGCTAGAGAGATAGAACATTAATGAGAGCTGAAACTGGTTTGGCTCAGTGGATAGAGCGTCGGCCTGCAGACTGAAGGAGCCTGGGCTCGATTCCGGTCAAGGGCATGTACCTTGGTTGCGGGCACATCCCCAGAAGGAGGTGTGCAAGAGGCAGCTGATCGATGTTCCTGACTTTCTATTCCTCTCCCTTCCTCTCTGTAAAAAGTCAATAAAATATATATATTTTTTAAAAAAGAAACATCCATCAGCTGCCTCATGCACGCCCCCTGCTGGAGATCAAGCCCACAACTCGGGCGTGTGCCCTGACCTAGAATCAAACCGGGACCTCTTGGTTGCTGAGTTGATGCTGGGCGGATGTAGCAGTTCTTGTACTTGGAGGACGTGGACGTATCAAGGTGTATTAGGTCCCTGGGGCACTCTGCCCTCGCGTCACTTTCACTTCCGTTCGCTTGTGTGCGGAGCCTCTCGCTGCACATCTGACCTCGCCTTGTGGCCTCTGTCCCGCATTCACTGCTCTCCGAGCCCAGCCCCGGCCGATCGCATATCCTAACCCGCAACCGAATGGAGCAAGAGTGTGAAATAGGCCTCATTTCGCCACTCCACCGCTGCTTTCAACAGCGGGGAGCTAGGAGACCATCACAGTTTGCCCGTGGGACTATCCAATGGGCCTCCGGACCAAAGCCTCCCCCTCCTCGCGACCTCTACCTTAGACTGCTGCTCCCAGGACATTCGGTTCTTTGTTGCCAGACGTCCAGTGCTTTGTTTTAAATGCTTGTGCTTCCGAAGCAAGGTTGTCATCGGAGAGGCCTAGTTTTTCAAAACGTTCTCCTCTTCCTCTCCCCCCTCTACCCCCCGCCCCCAGTTAGATTTTGTGCATATCTTCATTAAAACGTGGAATTAGCGGGCCCTTTCTCTAATCAAGTTCTTGACACAGGGCCATAAAAACAGGAACTATGCATCTATTTTGTTCATCCTTTTTCAGCAAAAGTGCTAACTGAAGCATCTTTATAAGGAAGGTCAAGGCCGATGTATTTAGCTCACATCTGGCTCAGGGGCCAAATTGCCAATGAGTAAGCTATTCTATTATTGGTCCAGGTGGAACTGAAGCTTCTGGTCTGTTTATCTGACTTCAGCAAAGATATTCGGGTTCTGCCTTGTCTGAGCATGACCTAGCTGTGGGCACCTATTTTTTTTAAAAATATATATTTTATTGATTTTTTTTTACAGAGGGTAAGGGAGAAGAATAGAAAGACAGAAACATCAGTGAGAGAGAAACATCAATCAGCTGCCTCCTGCACACCCCCTACTGGGCATATGGCTGCAACCAAGGTACATGCCCTTGACCGGAATCAAACCTGGAACCTTCCAGTCTGCAGGCCGACGCTCTATCCACTGAGCCAAACCGGTTTCAGCTGTGGGCACCTATTTTGAGCAGGTGGTAGACTGGGGGCCTTCCGGTGGTATTGAAAGGAACCAAAATAAAAAACAAACGTATACTGAGAGCACACTACCATCCTGTGGGTCTGGGCATTCTTAAAGTTATTTCAGAGAGAAGGTGTGATGTAGTTTAATCCTCACCGCAGCTCCGTGAAATAGGCGTCAGTAACTTACAGGCGAGGAAAAGGAGGCTCAGAAAGGCTGAGTAATTTGTCCAGAGTCACACAGCAAGTGCTTGGCAGAGATGGGCTGCAAATCTAGGTCTGTCGGCTTGGGCTTTGGGGCTCTGGACCCCAAACAGCTCTGTTACCACCCATTCTATAGCATGGCTACTACGGGTACCCTCTGCCCTTCCCCCCCAGACACTTCTTGTTCAGACCTTCAAATTCCACATTTTTATAAAATATTAGAGGCCTGGTGCATGGGATTCGTGCACCGATGGGGGGCATGGCCTGTAGGGACCATTTCTCTGTGGGAGCGCCACTCATCACGGTCAGCCGAGTGGCAGTCCCACCATGGGAGCACACTGACCACTCGGGGGCAGCTCCTGTGTTGAGCATCTGCCCCCTGGTGGTCAGTGTGCATCATAGCGACTAGTCCACCAGTCATTCTGGTCATTCTACTGTTCATTCGCTGGGCTTTTATTATATAGGATATTTTTATTGCTTTCAGAGAGGAAGGAAGAGGGAGAGAAACATCAATGATGAGAGAGAATCATTGATTGCCTGCCTCCTGCCCATCCCCCGCCCCCCATTGGGGATCAAGCCTGAAACCCTAGCATGTGTCCTTGACTGGAATCGAATCTGGGACCCTTCAGTCTGCAGGCTGACACTCTGTCCGCTGAGCTAAACCAGGTAGGGCCAATTCCACATTTCTAAAGATGAGAAATCACTTATTTCTTAACTGCATTTTCAAGCATCTGGCCAATATGCGAAGGTTGTTTTTACAAGACCGTAGAGAAGCAATATGGCCCAAGCTTGTTCGAGATGGAATGCCCTGCTGCTGTGAATGACATAGTTTAGTTCCAAGGCCTTCTCTCCTTTCCTCTCTCTCTCCCTCTCCCTCCGCCCCCCCCCCCCTCTCTCTCACACACACACACACACACACACACACACACTCTCTCACATGTACGTATGACTCACTTGCCCCACAGGTCAATGAGAGACCTTTACATCTGTTTCCTGCGGGTGATTAGCATGCCTGCAAATGCATGTGGTGCAGAAGGCCCGCTCATTCTCCGGGCCTGCACCTCAGCTGCGATCATAATTCCTGAGATAGATCTCTCAGTGTTAATGGGAGCCAGCTGCCTCTGGATAATAATAATGTATGCTGGGCGGGGGGATGAGAGGAGGGTGGAGAGGAGAGAAGGGGAGCAAGAGAGCTATTTTTAGGTTTGGTGTTATTTTCCCCTGAAATATTGGGACTGTCTAGCTGGCGACAATGTGAAATTTCAAAATATATTTATGCTGAAAATGTATCATTATTCATATAAGGCACCTTCATCGTGTGAGGCCTCTAAGTGAAGGAGGTAACATACCGTTGGAAAGTTATTTTTATTTTATATATTTTGTCTGTTGTATATTGGTATGATTTCCTCCCTCCAAAATAGGAGATCAGTACTAATGTTAACATTGTGTATTGTTCTTTCCACTTAAAATGGCACTATCTCAATCTTAATTCAATATAAACTGTAAAACTAATGGATGAGACAGTATAGTTGTACTATGCAAATTACTTAATTGCAAGTAAAAAATCATGCATTTCAATCTTATTATTTTATCAAAACATTATCCATTATAACCAGTTCTTGTAATGAATAGGTCATTAATTCAAAAAGTGGGCATTCAAAAGGAGACTATTTTCAAGTGATAATACATAACTAGTTTTTAAATGAACCCTATTTATATGCAAAGCAATACAAAGTACGACATATTCTAAAATAGTTTCCTGTTGGAAATTTAGGAATACATTGGCTATTTGAACAATGCTTTTTCCCTGCCTCATTTCCATTTCCATATGCAGTTGTTCAATTATTTTCAAAGTGAACTAAGTCCTGCCTATGATGCCAATGTGTTTGTCAGAACAGTGGGTTCTTGGTTAAGTCATATAAGATTTAGAAATAAAGCACATCAGCCAGAGATCCCAATTATTCAATAGCCCCAGGACTCTGAAATGCCTAATCTAAAATGAAGAGACAAAGGCCAAGACATGGAAACAATCTAAGTGTCAATCCTATCTAATAAAAGAGTAATATGCAAATTGACCATACCTTCACTAAACCCACCAGCCAATCAGGAGCAATACGCAAATTAATACCCAACCAAGATGGCTGCTGCCTAAGGCTGGAAAAAGCCTTAGACAGAGGCTTTTTCCGGCCTTGGGCAGGCCAGGGGGTGAGCTGTCAGTAGGACATCCCTTGAGGGCTCCCAGTATGTGAAAGGGGGCAGGTTGGGATGAGGGACCACCTACCCCCAGTGCACGAATCTCATGCACCAGGCCCCTAGTCTATAATAATAAAAGGGTAATATGCTAATTAGACCAGATGTCCTCCTGGGCATCATTCTGGATGTCCTTCCAGATGAAGCTGGGGCTGGATGGAAGAGCCTGGGTCTCAATGCCTGCCAGTAGCCAGAGGGAAGCCCGGGTCCCGGGTGCCAGAGGGGAGCCAATGCCAATAGCAGGGGGAGGAAAGCCTACTCTTGCACGAATTTTCATGCATCGGGCCTCTAGTTGAAAAATAAAGAAAATGTGGGATACGCACACACACACACACACACACACTGGAATATTCAGTGATAAAAAGGAAGTCCTGCTATTTGCAACAACATGAATGGAAATTGAGGGCATTGTGCTAGGGCCTGTGGTCTGCAAACTCATTAGTCAACAGAGCCAAATATCAACAGGACAACGATTGAAATTTCTTTTGAGAGCCACATTTTTTAAACTTAAACTTCTTCTAACGCCACTTCTTCAAAATAGACTCGCCCGGGCCGTGGCATTTTGTGGAAGAGCCACACTCAAGGGGCCAAAGAACCGCATGTGGCTCGCGAGCCGCAGTTTGCCGACCACGGCGCTAGGCAAAATAAGTCAGACAGAGGAAGACAAATACTGTGTGATCTCTTCCATGTGGAATCTAAAATAATCAGACTCATAGAAATAGAGAGTGGATTGGGAGGGGGCAGTGAAGGAAATGTTTCATGGTAGCCTGAGTGTACAAGCTTCCATTATAAGATGAATAAGTTCTAAAAATCCAATGTACACCATGGTGTGTTGTACAGTTAACAACACTGTTTTGTATCTCCGAGTGTCGGTATTTAAAAAAATCTGCACACACAAATTGTAACTGTGGGAGGTGATGGAATGACTAGCTAAACTTACTGTGGTAATCATTTTGCAATAATATACATATATTGAACCATCATGTTGTACACCTTAAACTCAGACAGTGTTATAAGTCAATATCTCAACAAAGCTGGAGGAAAAATAGAGAGGAGATCCCACCGCTTGACCTTAGGCAAATCCCTTGACCTTCACGGTGCCTCGGTCTCCTCACCTGTATCCTGGAGAACCATGACAGCGCCTCCCCTGATGTTTGTGCAGGTTAGGTGAGATAATTTGTGTAGTGTCTTCAATAACTCTTGGGCTATAATAATTGCTGCTCATTTGTGGTAGCTGAATGTGTTCTCTGAGTCACATCAGATGGTTGTGAAACCAGAAGGGATGGGATGAAATGAGGTGTGGCACCATGTTATATTTTGGCCGTCACTAGAGGGAGCCAGAGATAACTGAGCAACATCTTCCCCCAACCTCATTATGCATCATCCATATTTGACAAATACCAATAAGGGATCTGCAGTAAATACGTTGTTCTGGAAAGTTGTTAGTTGGCTCCAAAGATGTGTACAATGTAATTTCAGGCTTCAAGAAACATATAATCTAATCGAAGGAACAAATAACAGGCATTAAAAACCCATTAAATGATAATGCATGACAATGATATATAGCAAAGCAATGGCAAATTGAATGTCTCGGGGTCGGCTCAGACCATTTGTGCTAACGATTGCCTGAGAAGGGAATGACGGGTCCCTCTGAGGTGAAACAAACTGAAAATTCTCCATGTGCTTCATAGGTGTTTGGAGAACAGGAAAACAGAGCTATCCGAGTAGAGAAGGTGTGAATGCGCCCATGTTCCTTTAAAGGTGGCCTCCTGTTCTCTACTTCCTGTCTAATGAATCTTTCCATGTTGTCCCTCTGACTTGGCCCCCCCACCCCCCATACTAAGAGTTGTAAATGATCCGCAGTGCTTATTGCGTTAAACCAAATGCTGAAGCCTGGCATTGCAGGCCTAATGGGAAGTTATCCTGGGCTTGAACTGTAAGAGGGATGAGCAAGTTAGGCCTGGTCTACACCGAGTGGCCAGATTATGATGATCCCTGAACGCATAACAATCTGGCCACTCTTTGGATATCCTATAGAATGAAAGGCTAATATGCAAATTGTCCCCTCGAACAGGAGTGCGACCAAGAGGCAGGCGGGCCAACCGCCCATGTCCCCTCCCCCTGGCCAGGCTGGCCGGACTCCACCCATGCATGAATTCATGCACCAGGCTATATATATATATATATATATATATATATATATATATATATTCATATACATGTATACACACACACACACACATACATATACTGAAGGTTTTGAGGCACTAAGTGGCCTAATGGATGAATCTAACTTTAGTGATTGATAGGTATGTAAATTATCAGTAAAATATTAATTTAAAAAATATTTTTATTGATTTTTAGGAAGGAAGGGAGAGGGAGAGACAAACATCAATGATGAGAGAGAATCATGGATGGGCTGCCTCCTGCACACCCCACATTGGGGATCAAGCTCACAACCCTGGAATGTGTCCTGAGCCGGAATCAAGTCATGACCTCCTGGTTCATAGGCCATACTGCTGGGCTAAAATACTAATTTTTATGCTTTTTCAAAAAATTAGAGTGAAAATATGAAAATAAAGTAGAGTCCTATCTTCTCTCTCTTTTTCTCTTCTGGGCTGGGGGCTGGGGACTGGAGGAGAAGCTTGACCAGGAATGGGAGTTGCTTTTCCTCCTAGATTTATCTAATTTGGGGCACGGTAGTTATCAAAGACCAGGTATTGCAGGTTTCCAAGAAATGAGATCTAGAGGGAAAAATAAATGAAATTAAAAAGGAGGTTTTCTTTTCATTTTGTCTTTCTTTTGGAAAAATCAAAGCTAAGCTAATGATAGTCATGCTGTCTTTTGGAGGGTAGGGAGTTTGAACAGTGTTAGCAATTACTGTAAAGAATAATGAGGTCAGCTCATATTATGATGCTTGGCCTTTGAAAAACCAGCCATTTAGAATAAAAAAGTTTCTATCACAGAATTATCCTATCTTGTGGGAAATTCATGATCAATTCCTATATGATGGGGTTTCCAAAATCTTGTACTATATCATGTAATTTGGTGTGTCTCATGTAACTTTAGTTCCATCCTTGGTGCAGAAAAGCCCTTTTAAAACCTTTCTGTAATTAAAGCATGTTTTCATATACACCAGCCCACTGAATTCTCCATCTAGCCTTTCCTGTCTTCCTGGTACCCAACAGCTATTATAGAGCAAACTAGAGGCCAAATGCATGAAGATTCATGCAAGAGTGGGCCTTCCTGCCCCTGGCTGCTGGCACCACCTTCGTTCTGGCCGAAGCCTTCTTTCTGCCTTCCCACGCTGCCCAGAGGCCCGGAGTGGCAGGGGTGGTGTGGTACGCCCGCATAATTGCCATGGTGACCATGCAAGCATCCCACCCTGCCCCCCACTGCTTGACACCTGTATATGCAAATTAACCTGCCATCTTTGTTGGGTTCATTTGCATACTCACTCCTAATAGGCTGATGGGTGTTGTGCAGGTATGGCCAATTTGCATCTTACTCTTTTATTAATGTAGGTACTGTGTTTGAGACATCGGGGAATGGCAGGAGATCTTAGAAGAACCAGTCCTAGCCCAAGCCCATGAACAACTGGAGAGGCTAACCACAGGGATAAGATAAGAAAATAACTATTCAGGCCAAGGGGACTAAACAAAATGTAGTGGATATTCACCAGCAGAACACCCATTGTCTCTTTTGAGTGGGCACACACCCTGAAGAAATGCTAAAGGTAAAAGAAAGAGTAAAGACTTGGATGTACAAGATGGGTAGGGGAAGTGGCCAGGACAAGAAACAACGTGAGAAGACTATGTAGAAGAAAAGCATAGACAGCATGACGGTCTGACTCAGTGCAGAGTGTGTGAAGGGGAGAGGTAGGAGGAAATGTGACAGAGTCCCTGGACCATGGAACTCGGTAGAAGTGTGCAGGCACGCCTTGCCAGGTTGTGGGATTTGGGTGTCATCAGTAAGCAGGCAGGAGCCATTTATAGCATCCGATGTGGGAGTAACTGAGTGAGAGTCAAAACTTAGAAAAAAAAAAACAGTTGGTCATAAATAGCAAGTGAGTAAGAAATGGGAAAATCCTAGGGTGTAAGGAGATCAGTGATTATCTGGTGTTCAGAGAAGCATGCGAGGCGGGGGGATATAGGAAAGTGGGGGGAGAGTAGAGAATTGACGATGATTTTAATGTGCTCAGAGAGGTTGATCCTGGAAAACAGATTAGATGGCACTTATTCCAGAAACAATAAAATTAGAGCCCTAATTTATTAGGGTTCAGTGGACAGAGCATCAGCCTGAGGACTGAAGGGTCCCAGGTTTGATTCCGGTCAAGGGCATGTACCTTGGTTGCAGGCACATCCTCAGTAGGGGGTGTGCAGGAGGCAGCCGATCGATGTTTCTCTCTCATCGATGTTTCTGACTCTCTATCCCTCTCCCTTCCTCTCTGTAAAAAAATCAATAAAATGTATATTTTTTTAAATTGGAAAAAAGACTTGGAAATGGGACTTGGAGACACTGAATTCTCTAACTCTGTAGATTAAGAAAATTATTCTGTGCTGGGAGAAAAATGTAGGCCTGGCACAAAAGAGGAAATTTAGGCAAGACCTACCTATGTGGAACTTGCCTGAATATATTGGATATACATGCTTACCTCTGACATAAAAATTATATGAAATATATTTTTCAATTTTTGCTAAAGTGATTTTTTTTATTCTGTGAATACATTTTGAATCCTCTTGAGTTATTTTGAGTTCATGGTCATTTTGTACTAATTTATTTAATTTTATTAAGTATGTCAGGTACCCGATAAAGTCAAAAATTCTATTTTCTGTCCAAGGCATTGATCAGATTAATGGCACTGAACACCATTGATCGGTTTGAATAGTAATTGACTCGCAACAGCAACAACAAATCTTCATGATCCCTCTAATCATTTACCCAGATAACAACACTCGACTATAGGCAAGGCTTAACCTGACCACCGCTACAGGCATATATTTATACAACATTTTTAGAGCAAAATATGGACATGGATCAAAAGCTCTAAAAATAATCCATATCCTTTGACATTGAAAATGCACTCCTATGAATGCATTCCAGGCAATAAAGCACTGAAACATTCATACCAGCAACACTCATGACTGAAAACACAACCTTAGGATTATATGAAATGGCATTTATTGCAGGTAAATAAATTGTTATATTCATATGACTGATTGCCCCATAGTCCTTAGCTGTGATGAAGTACATGTCTATTTACTGGATAGGAAATCTGACCCTGTTTGTGGCAAATCAAAAAGTAGTTAGCAGACGTATGCATAGTATAATCACATAGACATCACATTGGGATCTATATTCGTATTATTTAAAATATATCTATCCAACTCACATAGATAGATGGATTAAGATTTTACACACGTTGTCAGATATGCATATGCAAAAAAATCTGGAAATATATACATCAGATGTTCGGAGCAGTTATCTTTGGGGTATGTGAGATTTGGGAATTTTTTTTTTTCTAATTGACATTTTCTGCACTGAACATGCACTGTGAATAAAAACCCTCCAGTTTATAAATATGTAAGTTATTGAATGTAAGTTATTGTTACGCCATAGGTCAGATGCAAAACGGAACGGTGGCTTCTAACTAGCGCCCAGCCTGCCCCCAGGGTGGCAGGTTACTGAGGGCAGGCCAGGTCCCGCATGCCGGAGCTGGGAGAGCAGCCAGAATGGGAGGGACAGTGTGGGGCTGGGGACATGCCCAGAAACAGCGACAGTGCAGAGCGAGGAAGCTGGGCGACAAAGATCACCACTTCCACTGCCATGTGTGGCCTGGCCGGCGTGCCTCCGTGGTTGAGCATTGACCTGTGAACCAGCAGGTCATGGTTCTAGTCCCTCCATTCCCTGTCAGGGCACACGCCCCATTGCAGGCTCCATCCCCAGTGTGGGGCGTGCAGGAGGCAGCCGATCAATGATTCTCTCTCATCATTGACGTTTCTCTCTCTCTCTCTCTCTCTCTCTCTCTCTCTCTCTCTCTCTCTCTCTCTCTCTTTTCCTCTCTGGAATCAATAAAAACAGATTTTTTTAAAAAGATAGAGCAAGGCTTTGCAGTAGGCCACTCTTTTGAAAGGCCTCGCTTCAGCTGCCCCGGTGGTTAAGCCATCTGTCTCTCTCTTCCCATTGATTTTTACAGGGAGTGGAAAGGAGCGGGAGAGACGGAGAGAAACATCGATGGGAGAGAGAGACATCGATTGGTTGCCTCCAATGTGCACCCAACCTGAGTGGGGGACCGTGGCCCAGGACCAAGCTTGCCATCAAGTTCCGTTCCCTTGACCAGAATCAAACCCGGGACCCTTCAGTCTAAGGGCTGATGCCCTGTCCGCTCAGCCAAATCAGCGAGGGCTAAGCCACCTGTCTCCATGTGGCCACGGTTTTCCTCTGTCTGACCACTGACCAAGTGCTTCATCCCTGGGAAGTATAATCAAATAGGGAAATGGGCATTGGACAACGCAGTAAGAAGTAGCAAACAGCCGAAACCGGTGTGGCTCAGTGGATAGAGCACCGGCCTCCGGACTGAAAGGTCCTGGGTTCGATTCCGGTCAAGGGTATGTATCTTGGTTGCAGGCACATCCCCAGTAGGGAGTGTGCAGGAGGCAGCTGACCAATGTTTCTCTCTCATTGATGCTTCTGACTTTCTATCTCTCTCCCTTCCTCTCTGTAAAAATTAATAAAATATATTTAAGAAAAAGAAGTAGCAAACAGTGGGGAAAGATGTCCCCCATACAAACAATACACTAGGGTGGTTGCAGTTTGGAGGAGGGGCTCAGAGGGGTTTCAAGTGGATGACGCTCTGTTCGCTACAGAGAAGCGCGCGGAACAGCGAGACTGTGCGGGTGGGGTTGACGCCAGGTCATCCTCAGCACGCGTTCTCCGGCTTGCAGGGAAAAATAATCCCGGCCCGCACTTGCATTCTTATTCTTCTCTGTGCAATCAGTTTTGGGGCTGGGGGTGGGATTGCATCTCATCATCGTTATTATTAGAAACATATGTCGTCAGCCAGTGTTCCCTACCGGGAAAGGGCCGGATGCGAGCCGCTCAGAAGTTTCTGTTAATTGTCAAAGAACACATCTGGCTGGTCCTCCTCACCTATCGCCTCCCACTCTCCCCCTCTGACTCCGGAGGGAGAGGAGCGATTATCTGGACACGTACAGGGACTGTGCAGTGTTGGGAAAAGAAGCAACAGCGGGAGGAGGATGCTGGGAGGAGGGAGAGGCTCCTGTCTTCCCTGGGGAAGCGATGGGGAGGCCCCGGGAGCAAATGCTGAGTCTTCCTCCCAAGGGTGAGCGACCAAGGGACTTTCCAGACCCCAGTGTCACATTTTAAAAATATATATATTTTATTGATTTTTTTTTTACAGAGAGGAAGGGAGAGGGATAGCCAGAAACACCGATGAGAGAGAAACATCGATCAGTTGCCTCCTGCACGCCCCCCCACTGGGGATGAGCCCACAACCCAGCCGTGTGTCCCACCTGGACATGGAAATGGGCACCTCTTGGTTCCTGGGCCGGCGCTCAACCCCTGAGCCACACCCGTCTGGCTTACCTCTTCCACTCTTTCAATTAAAACATTTCAGCGTTCAGCCATCTCGCCCCTGGTCTTCTTTATTTTGAGCATCCTCCGCGGCCACCTCCAATAGCATGGTAAGAGCCTAAGATTTGCAGGTTATTATTGGATTTGACGTGACCGCAGATCAAGCCTTTAAAGTTCATCCCATTTACAAGGAAATAAAGGGTCAGAAGGATCAGCGTGAAGGGAAGTCCCAGGTGATGGGTGTGTCCTCGAGTGCCCCTCACTCCCAGGGCAATGAGATGGAAGCTGTGTAAGGCTCCATCTAAGGCTCATCCCACCTTCCCTGTCTGAATGCCTCCTCGGGCTTTTTTTTTTTTAAGTATATTTTTATTGATTTCTTTACAGAGAAGAAGGGAGAGGGAGAGAGAGTTAGAAACATCAACGAGACAGAAACATCGATCACCTGCCTCCTGCACACCCCCCACTGGGGATGTGCCTGCAACCAAGGTACATGCCCTTGACCGGAATCGAACCTGGGATCCTTCGCAGGCTGATGCTCTATCCACTGAGCAACATCGGCCAGGGCGTCGCCTGGGCATTGGACACACATTGCCGGCTAACTTTTGTGCCAGGAGGGCAATCTCCAGCCTTTCCTATCTCCACCCCCTGCTGGTTCTGACCCGCTCCACCAGATTCTTCCAGCTTCCCCAGACTCGCTTTGGGGCCTTTTGGAATGTCCTGTGGGACCCTGCCTGTCAGGGTTCGGGGGCCTCAGCCTGAGGGGGTGGTTCCGGGCCTCCTGTCTACGGTCCCCGGCTCTGCTGACTTTGGCCCGGGCGGTGGAACCGACACTTAGCTGGAAAGTCCACTGCGAGAAGCACGCCTCTCCCATCCTGTCAACTTTGACCTTGAAGAGTGTGTCCTGGCACCGCAAATGAAGTTCCATTTTTAAAAACTCACAGTCAAGACACGCCGCAGGGTCCGCTGAGGATGTGGGGAGTTTAAGTGCTAACATCGGGGATCCCGGCCCTGCGCCTTGTACCTCCAGGAAACACACAATTACAGGAGGCGGCATGTTTAACCACAGAGGCTGCCGTGTCCTCTCCCGTCTGCCAAGAGGAGCCGCAAGCCCCTCGGAGATGCCCCTGAAGTGCCCGGGTCAGGCTCCGTGGGGACATCCTTCCCCTTTGTGGTCACACGAGGACACGGTTCACAGACTGCGAGAGAAGTTGTGTTGCCCTGACTCAGTGCCACACAGTACCCCGGGACCGGCGACATGAATTAGGAGGAAAAGCAGTGGCCAGGGTCAGGGGGCCCGTGTGGTCCTTTGGAAAGGGACTGATGTAGCCTGGCAGGCGTGGCCCCGTGGGTGACTGTCGACCTGTGAACTGGGAGGTCACTGGTTCGATTCCCGGTCGGGGCACAGGCCCGGCTTGCAGGCTCGATTCCTAGTAGGGGGCGTGCAGGAGGCAGCCAATCCATGATTCTCTCATCATGGATGTTTCTATCTCTCTCTCCTTCTCCCTTCCTCTCTTTGAAATTAATAAAAACATTTTTTTAAAAAGAGAGTCTGATTTAGACCCATCTAAGTTTTGCTTGAGAAGAAAAAATACAAATAGAGAGCATAATATGTAATATGATATGTTCACATACAACACACATAATTTATAAACATACAAACACATACACTGAGGGGCCAGATTATTATGATCTCTGAACACATAATAATCTGGCCACTCAGTGTATATCCTATAGAATAAAAGGCTAATATGCACGTTGTCCCCTCGAGCATGAGTTCAACCAGCAGGCAGGCAGGCTGGCCAATTGTCCATGTCCCCTCCCCCTGACCAGACTGGCCGGACCCCACCCATGCACAAATTCATGCACTGGGGCTCTAATACACACACACACACACACACACACACACACACACTGAGTGGCCAGATTATTATGCATTCAGAAATCATAATAATCTGGCCACTCAGTGTATATATGCACATATGCAAATTGTATACACAAATTAAACTATTTGGTACTCATCACTCAAATAATAGAACCTGGTGGTGATTAAAATTTACGAAACACCCATCAAACGGAAAGACACTTTGTTTTGCTACCAGGCGTTGCAATAATTTTATAAATGTTAAAACATAAACGCTACTAGCTGTAACGTGTTAACCGTTTCCCTGGCCTACGGCATTATCTCGCGCGGATGGTATGAATGGTAGAGAGCACACTATACGAAATTCTGGACTTCATTAACTGTGGGCTATGAAAAAATCATCGGAATATAAATTTCTTAAGCCCTGGGTTGCTGTAAGTAATTTATAAAAAAAAAACTGGTAGCTTTTATTTTTATTTATTTATTTTTTTATGCAGAGAGCATTATCTGAAGTGGAAAGATGGCCTTGGCTGGTTTAGCTCAGTGGATAGAGCATCGGCCTGCAGACTGAAGGGTCCTGGGTTCAATTCCAGGCAAGGGCACATACCTGGGTTGTGGCCTCGACCCCAGTAGGAGGCATGTGAGGGGCAGCTGATGGATGATTCTCTCTCATCATTGAGGTTTCTCTCTCTCTCCTTCTCCCTTCCTCTGCAAAATCAGAGAGACAGGGAAGCATCAGTCAGACTGTCAAACTTCAGAGGGAAGGTAGGGGAGGGTGGCTATAAGGACCAACCAAAGGACTTGTAGGCATGCATATAAGCCGAACCTAGTGGTCAGCAAACTCATTAGTCAATAGAGCCAAATATCAACAGGACAATGATTGAAATTCCTTTTGAGAGCCACATTTTTTTTAAACTTAAACTTCTTCTAACGCCACTTCTTCAACATAGTCTCACCCAGGCCGTGGTATTTTGCGGAAGAGCCACACTCAAGGGGCCAGAGAGCCGCATGTGGCTCGTGAGCCGCAGTGTGCCGACCACTGGACTAACCAGTGAACACAGACACCAGGGGGTGAGGGCATGAATATGGAGGGGTAATGGGGAGATGAGGACACATATGTAATACCTTAATAAATAAATTTAAAAAAATAAAAAAGTGAAAAGATGGGAATGAATGATGAAATACACACTCTCCCCCCTCGCCCCCCGTGGCTTTGAAGTCTCAGAATCACAGAGATGCTTTCCTGAGTGCTCCATTCTCCTCTGGCAATTTCAAACCAAGGACTTGAACAGCTGAGCTCTGAGGAGCTGGGGGCCTGGCACTGAGGACGGCCCCAAGGTCAACCAAGTGCTCTTCCCTGGTGCCTCGGGCACCTGGCACACAGCTGCTCCTCAGAGACCCGGCACCGCTGCAGATAACGGAGGGTCCCCAGCTCCCTGAGCCAGAAACCTGGCAGCGTTCTGAGCCTTGATTCAGTGGAGACAAGATGCTTCCTGTTCTCGGGGAGCCGGGAGGTAGCAGGCTTTGTGCTTCGCAGATGTCTGCAGGGGTCTCTGCTGGGGAACCGGCCAAAGCGACCGCCGACCTCCTCCCTTCAGCTCGGAAATTCTTCAAGATGTCCATGCTCCTTCTGCTCTTGTTCGCCACCTGACACTCTGCCTGGAGGGCAACACGGGAAGGCAGAGCTGTTGGGACTCAGCCCGCTGTGCAGGGAAACATACAGACACAACCGAGTGAGGAAAGGAGAAAAGGCGGTCCGGCCTGCTGTTTACTCAGAGGGAACGTCCCCCAGGAAAGTGGATTTGACAGTGAGGTGGGTGGGGATGAGGAGGGAAGTTGGGCCGAAGCTGGTGTCGCTCAATGGATAGTGCATCAGCCTGCGGATTGCAAGGTCCCCGGTTCGATTCCAGTCTAGGGCATGTACCTTGGTTGCGGGCACATCCCCAGTGGGGGGTGTGCAGGAGGCAGCTGATAGTTGTTTCTCTCTCATCGATGTTTCTAACTCTCTGTCCCTCTCTCTTCCTCTCTGCAAAAAAATCAACTGTATATATATTTTTATAAAAAGGAGGGAAGCTGGGTTCCAAGAATATATGGCAAGGATCGGACAGATTTCAGATGGCTTCGTCCTCTGGTCATTACTCACAGGCCACGGCGGGCTCATTAGAATCCTCGTATCCCAGGGACCTTGCTGCCTCTCAGCTCTGTTTCCCCGATGAAGGCGGCGAATTGTTCCCAATGAGGTGGCAGAACTTGCTTTCTATTTCAGAAAGGGGGCCTTCGCACCCTCATGGCTCGATTCTCCCCAAAGGTCAACGTTACCAAAGCAACATAGCACTTGCATTGTCATCGACGTTGGTGTCACGTAATAACTGCTTTTCAGGAGTAAACCCCAGCCCGCTAGAAACCGCCATGAACAATCAATAAAAATATTTAACTGTGGCCCGGCCTGTGTGGCAAAGTGAACCTGGAGGCCACAGTTTGATTCCCGGTCAAGGGCACATGCCCGGGTTGTGGGCTCGATCCCCAGTAGGGGGCGTGCAGGAGGCAGCCGATCCGTGATTCTCTCATCATTGATATTGCTATGTCTCCCTCTCACTTCCTCTGTGAAATCAGTAGAAATATATATATACATACATACATATATATATATATATATACACACACACATGTATATATATATATATTTTTTTAAATACTAAACTACGGACAATTAAAACAACAGCCCTTGTTTCCTGAAGTGAAACTTTCTTACATCCCTGGACTCTGCCCTTAGCTGTAACCTCAAATATCGTCCAGGAGTAACCCACACAGACTCCCTGCCTCCTCCCCACAATCCTCCCCCACCCCACCCTCCGGGCCCCTGGGGAATCTCCATAAAGTTCCTTTCTGGAAGTTACTCAGTGAGCGTATTACCAGGTTAAATGGTCCTTTTTATTAGCCATTTCCCCACACCCAGCCTCGATGATTTCATAGGAGGTTAGGACAAATCCTGACACCCTTCCAAAGCTTAGGGAGCTGGTGGCCTCAGGAGCATGCCCCCCTGCGTGCAGACCGCCCAGCCAACGCCTCTGCAGAATTCCCCCCCCCCGCCCCCCAGCATCCTACTCCCCCGCCCCCCCGCAGCAGGCTGTGTACTGCACAGCTGGCAAGGCTGTCTGAAAAGAGGTAGGCCTGTTACAGTGTTTAATTTGAGGCAGAATTTATGTTTCTGGCCGGCCGCCGCTGGGAGCCGTGTTTAGTTTGAAGTGACAGGCCTGGTCAGTACCACAGGTCCTAGGGAAGACTGGCTGATCCCTCCTAGGTAAGGCCAAGGCCAAAGTGGGCTCGCCTTCCTGAGTTTCTTCTGCTCCCCTTCCTGCCTCAGTGCAGGTTCATCCCAGATAAAACAGGCCGGCCTTCGCCCGACTCTGCCTTAAGCCTCTTGCTCGTTTGGGGTGACGCCCTTTAGAAACCAGATATCGAGGCGCTGGGAGGTTCCCTGTGGGGTTGGGAACAGAAGGGAGTGGCCGCTGCTGGGGATGGAGCAGGCAGTTAGTGTAAGAAACCCCCAGAGATGTAACCTGAGATTTTCCAGCTTAAACCGGGACCTGGGCGGGTCAGGAGCAAGTCAGTGGGACACTGGAGAGCCAGTGACAGGAGAACTGCCAAGCAGATGTGAGACTGATGTCTGCACACCAGTGTCACAGGGACACAGAGAGTTTTTGATACATTTTCCCCCAAAGGGCATGTGCAATGAGCCATCTTGTGCCTGCTGTTTACACTGGGGGGCCAGATTATTCTGATCTCTGAATGCATAATATTCTGGCCACTCAGTGTGTGTGTGTGTGTGTGTGTGTGTGTGTGTATGTGTGTGTGTGTGTATTAGAGGCCCAGTGCATGAATTCGTGCATGGGTGGGGTCCGGCCAGCCTGGCCATGGGGAAGGGACATGGGTGGTTGGCCGGCCTGCTTGTTGGTCGAAGTCCTGCTCGAGGGGACAATTTGCATATTAGCCTTTTATTATATAGGATGTACACTGAGTGGCCAGATTATTACGCGTTCAGAGATCATCCTCATCTGGCCACTCAGTGTATTTCAGTGTGGCGAAAGTGACTCTTTTTTCTCACTGTCTCACCGCGAACCTGTGCAAGTGCCCAGCTGGGAAAACAGACCCTCCCACTACGGGAATGCTACCCAGCCTTTATGAACCCCACAAAGTCTGGGGGACGGGTCAGTGAGGTATGGGATGGCATAGGGGTCGGGGGCATGCTGTTTCTCCTGGGATAGGAGAATGACACAGAGTATAATCATGATCTTAAAGCTAATAAAAGAAGTTGCTATGATAATGAGCTGGTAACAATAATCTGAGAATCTTAAGTTTTCAGAATATATTCCTTTTCTTTTCTTTTTTTTCCCCCCAATAAAATAGCCCTGGCTAGTTTGCTCACTGGGTAGAGCCAAACTGGACTGAATGGTCTTGGGTTCAATTCCAGTCCAGGGCACCTGCATGCCTCAGTTGTAGGCTTGATTCCGGCCCTGGTCAGAGTGTGTGTGGAGGAGGCAACTAATCTCTGTGTCGCTCTCACATCAAAGGTTCTCTCTCCCTCTGTCTTTCCCCTCCCTTCCAATCTCTTTAGAAAAAATCCATGGAAAAATATCCTCAGGTAAAGATGAACCAAAAAAAAAAAAAGAAAGTAGAAGGTAAATGACATTCTGAAAATACAAGTTCCATAAAATAAGGAGTTTTGCCTGTTTATTTTTATTGTCCAGTGCTATATAGTAGATTTAGCCTGACACGTAGGAGACAATAAATACCCACTGATAAACGAATAAATTACTTACTAAAAAGTATGTTTGTAGAGGGCACTTCACATGGGAAATTGTAGCATCCATCGCATGCCAAATAAAATCTAAATTGAACGCTACCGAATGTTATCCCTGTGATAGGAGAAATTTTTACTACAGGGATATTATTTTATTTTCTGGAATTACGATTTAAGCATTTGTATTATGGAGGAACACACTGGATTTAAATGCATTAGTTCATACTCAAATGTTATATAAATATATATGTGTATAAATACACAAGTACACATAAGATTACATCATATACACTTGAGTGGCCAGATTATTATGCTCTTTGAGCGCATGATAATCTGGCCACTCAGTGTGTGTGTGAGTGTGTGTGTGTGTGTGTGTGTGTGTGTGTGTGTGTGTATTAGAGGCCCAGTGCATGAATTTGTGCATGGGTGGGATTTGGCCAGCCTGGCCAGGGAGACCCCTCCCTGCCCTGCCTGCTGGTCGAACTCCTGGTCGAGGGGACAATTTTTATATTAGCCTTTTATTATATAGGATATACACTGAGTGGCCAGATTATTATGTGTTCAGAGATCATCATAATCTGGCCGCTCAGTATATATGTGTGTATGTGTTTTTCCCCTCCTTTATAGTGAAGAAGGGAAAGGAATATTGTAAAAGGACAACATTGAACACAAAATCCCTAAAAACTGTCAAACACAAAAGGCCCAGTTTCTTTGCAATATGCATCCATTTTCTTCTCCTTTCTGCTGGCCCTGGCTGGTCTTCGACCATGACCTCTGCTACTATGTGCTCTGCTGACCATGGGTCCCATCCCTAGACTAGGGGGAGTTTGCACCCCACATTGCAGTCGTCCTTTGGGTTCTGGAGAGCCAGGGGCATAGCATGGACCTCAGCAGGCCCTTCCTAACAGGCCCGAGGGTCGGCGTGCCTGGAACGGGCCAGTGCCGGCAGGCGCTCAGGCGAGTTTTCCAGCCTCAGTGTGGCTCCGCGCGCCTCCCTCACCAGGTCTGCAGCTGGCCGAGCCGTTCCTGGGCTTCAGACTTGGAAAGGGCATGTGTGTATGGCGCAGATGGGCAGTCACCTTTAATGGCCTGGAACTCATTAAAATCTGGAAGAGTTGGGATCAGGAGGCCAGCAAGTGTGGCCAGATTTGAAGGGATAGCGCAAGGGAGCCGAAGGAGCAAACTGAACCGGCCCTTCGAGAAAAATCCCTGCTGCCTGACCTTAGGTACCCCCCAGCTGGGCATGGTCCCTGCTAACCTGACAGGTACCTAGCCATTTCAGTGACTTAGGAGATCATCATCTCTCCTCCTCTTCCTTCTCTCCCTCCTCCTTTTTCTCCTCCTCCTCCACCTTCTCTTCCTTCTCTTCCTTCTCCTTCTCCTCTTTCTCCTCTTCCTCCTCCTCCACCTCCTCCCAGATCCTTCCATGAAAACTGAGTTTTTAGAGGCAGCTACAGTGATTAGAGGGTATGGTGGTGGCACTGATGGAATTTTATTAGATACTAGAGGCCCGGTGCACGGATTTGTGCACAAGTGGGATTCCTCAGCCTAGCCCGTGGGGATCGGGTCAAAACCACTCTCTGACATCCCCCAAAGGGGGGATTGCAATAGAGCACAGGCTAGGCCTCAGGTATGCATATAAGATCTTTGGTTAATCTCTTCCTGCCCTTCCCCTCTGAATTTCATCAGTCTGTTCCATGTTTCCATGCCTGCGGTTTCCACTCCTGCATTGAGCATCTGCCCCCTGGTGGTCAGTTCACATCATAGCTGCTGGTCAGATGGTTGGACGGTCACTTAGGCTTTTATATAAATAGATTGGAGATGAAAAGAGTTCTGGAGATGGGTGGTGTTGATAGTTGCACAACAATGTGATTATAGGTTCTGCCACTGACCCTTTTACTTAAACATGGTTGAGTTTGTAACTTTTTCAGTGTGTATCTTACCACAATTTTAAAATGTAAAATAGAACAGAATAACAATATCAATCTCTTTACTTTTTTGCTGTTGAGTGGATTATGGGATAGTGTTTTTCATGATGTAACCCAGTAGTTGGTACTTATATATAGTTATTTGGTCTTTCATATGTGTCAGACACAAAACCAGCCACATAAATATATTGGTTCTGATTAAAAGGAATAAAAGGGGTTATCCACCGTGGGATAACCCCAATCACTATGATAACATTTGTAAGGAAACTAGCACTGTTAATAGGTCCTTTATATAGTGTATTCTCCAAAACATCTATCACTGCTCCCATTTTATAGATGAAGAATCCAAACACAAAATGAAATAGAGTTCCATCTGCCATGTGTCTGGCCCCAGTACCCAAGTTCTTTCTGTTACCCCTTACGTCCCAGGCATTGCTCGCACTTAGTCATGTAGTTGAACTTCAAAGAAATCAGCTGCGAACAAAACATTGGTCCATATGCTGCTGTGCATTTTAGATGCATGGCTTTTGGAAAGATCTGGAGGATCGGTAAACGTGAGTAATTTGGAAAGTCTTTGAAGGACAGATATTGTGGCACTGAATTGCGTGTCCTATTGTAAAGATCAGTGCATATCCAGTATCTCATAGGATTCCACCGATGCCACCATATTCTCCAAGTCACTCCAGCTGCCTCTGACAATTCAGCTTTGGGGGAAGGACCTGATCTGGGGAGTGTGCTCCACAATCGCCCACTCGGGCCAGCTGGCTCCTGTTCAAAATGTTTCCAACGTTTCAGCCTCCACCTCCACTCTTCATCCTGGAAAAGTCTGTGTCCCATTCCAGCTCCGTGCTGCGATTTATTTCTGGCGGGTACAGGGAGGAATTAGTCAGACCCACTCTTCTGTTTGAGTTAACGGGAGCATTGTGGCTGGCAGGAGGGCTGAGGGTTTATCAGGCGGGCGACTTGGAGAGTTCACGGCATGGCCTCCTTGCTCTTCTGAGTTTCCCTGCCCCCCCTCCCCCCGTGACTCACTTTCCATCTTAATCAAGAGGTGAGGTCCCGTGTCTGACAGCGCACCTCCTTGTGCTGGGTTTTAAGCGTGGCGATAATGTCCATATTGTGAGAGGAGAGATGATGTCACCTCCTTGGCACTTGAGAACAAAAGGGTGGGGGTCAACTAAAAGTGACCGGGGCCACCCACAGAAGTGCCAATCAATACTATTGACAAGAGAGGGGAAAGCGTTCTTTCTTTCAATCGTGAAGTATGGCTGAGCTAAGCAGTATTGACCTTGGGGTAAGGCACTTCCCAGCATTTAATGAATGGCTGAGTTGCTGATGGACTTGGAGTCAAACTGGTTATGAACTGCCTAAAAGTGCCTGACCCTGGTCCGTAATTGCTGCTCCAGACGCGGCACGCAAGAATGCCCGAGTGTGACTGACACAATGAGCTGTTGTGAGCCAGTTTCAACGCTGGGCAGCTAGGCGTCTGCCACCACAGACCATTTCTTAGTGGCCATCCTTTCATGAAGACCCAAAGCTAGACACGCATCCCAGAAATAAAAACGGAGGCATTTCCCAGGCTTACGGATCAGAATGTCATATCCGCCAGGTTTAGCAATGACCTTCAGATGTGCTGACAGCATGAGGACTGCCAAGGCCAGCGCTTGGCCATGCATTTATTGTTAAACTCATCGACCGCGTCTGAGGATGCAGATGAGAACACAAACTGTGGACAGCACTAAAGAGTGATGATGATGATGCTTTATCAAATGTTTGCTCTGTGTCAGACACCATGTCCCCCCTCTCTCACCTATGACCTCATTTAGGTTGCATAATCCTAAATAATAAAAGCCCAGCGACTGAATAGCACAGTGACCAGAACAACCCGTCGACCAGTCGCTATGACGTGCACTGACCACCAGGGGGCAGACACTCAATGTGGGCTCCCACCATGGGGACACTACTCAGCTGGCCAGGATAAACAGCACTTCCACAGCAGGTCAATCTTTGCCAGTGCACAAAACCGTGCACCGGGCCTCTGGATATCCTTATAAGAGCGATGATATTTTTAGCCTCATTTCCCAGAAGAAAGCATGAAGAACAAATAAAGTTATGGGACATTTCAAACACATACAGTTTACAAGAGGTGGAGCCAGAATTCAAACTCAGGGCTGACAAACCCCAGGCGTCATGTTCTCGCCAGTATACAACAGCCAGATTGCAAACTAGCTTCCCCAACACCCATCACCTCTGAAAGAATGCAGGGTGAATATCGGTAAATAAAAGTGGATCTACACCGGCAGCAGAAAATAGAAAGATTGAGAATGTTGGTCCCTTCTTCCCCGCTTAAAAAAAATAGTGGAAAATAGGGAGAGAGCGTGGTAGGGGCAGAGAGAAACGCAGGGAGAGCTGGAGGAGAAACTGATGCTGAGGATGCTGAGGACTTTGAGATGGTCCAGAGAAGTAGAGTGACTCTTGGTGCTTACCCTAAGAAAGTCGGAGGGGGTGTGTTCTGTTGCAAATGGCTCCAGCCTGCAGTGGCTTACATTACCATCCGAATGATTTAAAAGCAGCCTATGCTTCGAAGCCCTTGTGGTGGCAACTTCGTAATCTGCTCAGTGTCCAACAAGATTCTCTTCGGTCTCCAAGTAAACAATCTCCAGGCAGAGCTCACAGGGAATTTATTTTAACCTGCTTTTATTCCGTGGGTGCTCTCCAAGTCCTGCATGTTCATTGCAAAGGGACAAATGTTTCTCGTCAGGCCAGGAGGAGAAGAACTAAGGCATAAACATAATCCAGACTAAAAATCCAAAGGCATCTCTGGAGAGAAAAATATTTATAATTCATGCATTTGAAAAAAAAAAAAACCCATACTCCTTGGCCTAGGGAATAATTTGTGATAATTATTAAATATCTAGAAAAGGAACTATTAGACTGCTCTTGGAATATACGTAATGTCTTGTCCACCTTTTCAAAATATATATATTTTGTATTGATTTCAGAAGAGAAGGGAGAGGGAGATATAGACAGAAACATCAGCGATGAGAGAGAACCAATGATCACTTGTCTCCTGCATGTCCCTCACTGGTGATCGAGCCTGCGAACCTGGGCATGTGCCCTGACAGGAAATGATCTCCCTGTTCATAAGTCGATGCTCAACCACTGAGCCACACCGGCTGAGCTTGCCCACTTTTCTACAGAAGTCATTATTGTAGAACAGCTGGGTACAGGTGCACACACTCAGCAACTTGTCCAAGCTCAGCTGGCCACCACCACTGCGCGGAGTGGGCACAAAGACCCATTCGGCCATTCGGACCAGGCACGTTCAGGAAGTGCTGGGGGTCAACAAACCATTCGACAGCCCTGGATCAGTGAAGGCCAGGATTGGTGGCTAGATGCTCCCCTCTTGTTAGATGATTGCTTTTTTGTTGTTGTTGTTTTTCACATATACTTCTTTATTGATTTCAGCGAGGAAGGGAGAAGGAGAGAGAGACATCAGGGATGAGAGAGAATCATT
The DNA here is from genome assembly GCA_027563665.1 of Antrozous pallidus. NCBI lineage: Eukaryota > Metazoa > Chordata > Mammalia > Chiroptera > Vespertilionidae > Antrozous > Antrozous pallidus. The sequence continues at coordinate 5,120,930 of CM050530.1, forward strand.
GATCGGCTGCCTCCTGCATCTCTCCTACTGGGAATCGAGCCTGAAACCCAAGCATGTGCCCTTGGCTGGAATTGAACCTGGGACCCTTCAGTCCGCATGCTGATGGCTCTCTCCACTGAGCCTGGCTAGGGCTGGATGGCAGTATTGAAAATCATTTATTCTGTTTCTCTCATCAGCGTGTTCCTGCTGGGATTCAGCCCCTGCTGTGTGTAGTATAGTCATTTTGAGAACGTACCAGTTCAGTTCTCCAAACTGCATCCAAGTGCTTTGCTTTTTAGAAGAACCTGAGCTAAGAAAAAGTTATTCCCGTATTTCATAATTGATGCAAGCTCTTTGTTTAGCTTCTCCTGAAAGTGTTGGGTGATGCATGTTTAAAGCAATGTCTCAAAAGTTATTTTGATTGGAAATATACCCCAAATATATAAGTTAATTCTTCTCAGATGTTAAAAATCAGGTTTGGCGATTGCTAGCATTGCAGGAAAGGCATGAAATGTTATAGTTTCACTCACATAGTTGTATAGTTCCTGTATCCACTATTTTGTGGATTGTGAAATTCCTTACATGTGGGTGAAATATATTTATTGCTTAAGACTCAGTTAACTTCTGGAAGATCCAGAAAATGTGACATTTTAAAAAATTAGCCAAATTTGCCCTAACCGGTTTGGCTCAGTGGATAGAGCATCAGCCTGCGGACTGAAGGCTCCAAGGTTCGATTCCGGTCAAGGGCATGTACCTTGGCTGCGGGCACATCCCCAGTAGGGGGTGTGCAGGAGGCAGCTGATCGATGTTTCTCTCCCATCAATGTTTCTAACTCTTTGTCCCTCTCCCTTCGTTTCTGTAAAAAAATCAATAAAATATATTTTAAAAATTAGCCAAATTCATCTAAAGTTTTTATTTGACAAGTGGCATCTCTTAAAATAGAGTAAATGAAAAATTCTTCAAAATTTTTTAATACCCACATGTGGCACTTCCCAGCAAAACATGCAGAAGATCAAAGATGGAAAACCACTTGATCTCAAGATTTATTTTTTTTATAAGAATCTCATAGAGATGGATGCCACTTCAGACTCCCTCGCCACATTCCCAGAATTATTAGCACGTGAAAGATGAGTCCGGGAACATGTGCCTTTAATCAGGGGCTTGAGAAGCAGACGAGCCTTGGACCACACTTTCAGAAATGTAGTTTATAGAGTCTTCAAGATTTCGAAGGTAGCAGTTCATCCTACAGCTCAATCACTCGTTACTAATGAGGGGCCCGGTGCACAAAATTTGTGCACTATGCGGGGGTTGTGGGGAAAAGGTCCCTCAGCCCGACCTGTGCCCTCTCACAGTCTGGGACCCCTCAGGGGATGTCCAGCTGCCAGCTTAGGCCCAATCTCCCCAGCATCTCTCTTGCAGTCCGGGGCCCCTCACTCCTTACTGCCCACCTGCTCACTGCTCCTTAGTGCCGCCATGGAGGCTGGAGAGGCTCCTGCAACCGCCACTGCACTTGCCAGCCGTGAGCCCAGCTGCTGGCCTAGCAGCCCTCCCCCGTGGGAGCACACGCATCACTAGGGGGCAGCTCCTGCATTGAGTTTCTGCCCCCGGTGGCAAGTGCACGTCATAGCAATGGTTGGTTCGCTTTGTTCCGCAGGTCATTCTGCTTGATTTGCATATTAGTGTTTCCTTATATAGGATGAGAAAGATGCTTTTGATTCTTCATAATCGATGCAAACTATTTGTCTAGCTTCTCTTGAAATCGTTGGGTGACGGATATTTTAAGCCATGTCTCAAAAGACTTGCTTTTCTACCCTCCCCCCCCCCCCCCCCCAATTATCTTCTTTCTTTGTCATGTGGTGACATGGGAGGGCTCTGGGGTCAGGCCACTCCTTTTCAAATCCTGCTTCTGCCCTTCCCTGGGAGTATAACCTCTGTGTCTCATTCATTCATTCATTCATTCATTCATTCATTCATTCATGAATTTGCTCATCATTCCAGACCCAAGGATAAAGCCTTGGGTGTGACCCACCTGTAAAGAGATGAAGAACCTGTCCTTGAGGAACTTACTGGAAAATTGAGAATACTCATAGCATCCGCCTCATCAGATTGTCAGGAGGATGAAATGGTTAATCCGCATGAGGCACTTAGACCATTGCTTGGCACTTTCTGACCAAATGTCGGCCTTTATTCATCATGTGATTCCCCGTGTTTGAAAGGCCTCAGAGTCACCACTATTGAGGGCAAATTCCAAGCTGCTTAGCAAACAGACAAAGCTTCTTAGGATCTGGCTCCCGGTGGTGCCTCCTGCTTCACCCCCTCCCGGCCTCCCCTCACCCCTGCCCCATCCCCCACACCCTTTCCCGCTCGGCCTTTCGGGGTTACTGAGTCGTACCTTCCCTCCGTATGCCTGGGTGCACCCTGTCCTCTCTGTCTTGGACCACCGCCTTTGTTTTTTGTTTTTAATATGTTTTATCGATTTCCCACAGAGAGAGGGGGAGAGGGATAGAAAGTCAGAAACATCCATGAGAGAGAAACATCGATCCGCTGCCTCTTGCACGCCCCCCACTGGGGATGTGCCCGCATCCAGGGTACATGCCCTTGACCGGAATCGAACCTGGGACCTTTCAGTCCGCAGGCCGATGCTCTGTCCACTGTGCCACACCGATTTTGGCAGTTGGACCACCTCCTTTGTGGTGAGTTCTCTTTAAGAGCTGGCTCAGACTGGCTCCTTTGGGAAGGCAGTTGTGCCTGCTCCTCTGCACACACCCATGGCCACGCGGACCCCTCTCCCACAGCGTTCTCCCCTGGCCACGCTGGAGATGGGAAAATCGGCCTGCGGACTGAAGGGTCCCGGGTTCAATTCTGGTCAAGGGCATGTACCTGGGTTGAGGGCTCATCCCCACCAGGAGATGTGCAGGAGGCAGCTGATCGATATTTCTCTCTCATCGATGTTTCTAACTCTCTATCCCTCTCCCTTACTCACTGTAAAAAAAAAAATCAATAAAATATATTAAAAATAAATAAATAAAAATATATTTTAAAATATACATATATAGTATCATATATATGTGTAAGTAGGTAGGTAGATAGGTAGATAGATATAGATATGATTGGGGCTATAAGAGAAGATGCTGCATCCATGAGTAAAGTTTGATTTTAAAGAAATGTTCAGCAGATAAGAGAGAATGTATAGCAATTAAAATCAGTCTAAGGAAAAGACAGATTTGCAATGGAAGAGAAACAGGAGAAAAAAAATCAAAGGATTAGTTTAGAACAATTATTCAAATTTATATTTTTAAAATATTATAATTAAAGTCCCTGTTTCCATGTAACTCTTCCTCTACACAGACGCAAGGAGGCATTTGCTACCGAGGACGAGCATCCATAGATTTCCTTTCTGAAATGAGACACATCAGACTCACACATTTATTTTTATTTTTAAGATACATTTTATTGACTTTTTACGGAGAGGAAGGGAGAGGGATAGAAAGTCAGAAACAGCCATGAGAGAGAAGCATTCATCAGCTGCCTCCTGCACACCCCCTACTGGAGATGTGCCCGCAACCAAGGTACATGCCCTTGACCGGAATAGAAGCGAGGACCCTTCAAGTTCATAGGCCGACGCTCTAGCCACTGAGCCACACTGGTGATGGCCAGACTCACCCATTTATTAAAGGACCTGCCTCATCTGTTCCCTTTGGAAAGGCTCAGGGACCAGACGGCCACTGCTCTGCCCTGTGTCCTGCAAAAGTCACATGACATAAACGGTCCACTTAGGAACCTGAGCAAAATTGTGTGCCCCACGACTTGAGGGATGGACATGCCTCGGGGGGCTGGATGTGGGGGGACAGGGAGCTAAGGAGCAATCAGTGAAAAGCCACGGCCCAGCCTCCACCGCGGCCAGTGTGTCGGTGACTGTGAGGTTAGGAATGTGGCTTCTCACGCCAGCCAGCCCGAGGACAGCACCCCCTTTCTAGACTGTGCCCTGGAGAGAGGAGTCCTGGATCTAGAGCACCAGCCTCAGGACGAGGGGTTGGGGGGTGGGGGGCTCAGGGCATGGAGTCCCACTGCACGGCGGGACCCCAGTTCGGGCCGCGGTGCCGGTCACGCTCACGGATTGGCTCGTCGGGTTTGGCCCGGTTTGTTTAGACTCCCCGTTCGAGTGGTTTGTCCTGTCACCCGTTGCGGTCATTTCTCAAGAGGTTTCGATGGACTTTGCTGTGATGATGTCAACATAACACGCCTGCTTCTCTTCTGAGTTTACTTCCATAAAGTGGTTCGTGATGCTGTTATGCTTTGCCAAGAGGGACCCGCACAGTCCCTGGGGAGCCCCGGGGAGAAGGCCCAGGGCCCAGGGCGGGGTCCCTGCTGCTCCGAGGGGTATAAGATACAGCCCCACATTCCGGACGCTGGCTTCTCTGGCATATTAACACAATATTATACAGTGGATTATTTCAGCATCAAAAAGAGACGGCTTTGCCCAGCTGGTGTTGCTCAGTGGTTGAGCATAGACCTGTGAACCAGGGAGTCACTGTTGGATTCCAACGGCCACCCAGGGGACGAGGGACACTCTCCTTCAGCGTGTCCCCCTGACAGTTCCAGGTGACACTCACAGTTATTGTTCTGTTTGATGTAAACGTGAACAACCATCTTGGCGTGCAGCCAACACCAATGGGGCACACAGTCATGTCAGATCTGTGCCAGGCAGCCCTAGCCAGTTTGGATCAGTGGCTAGAGCGTCGGCCTGCGGACCGAAGGGTCCCAGGTTCGATTCCTGGTCAGGACACGTGCCCGGGTTATGGGCTCGATCTCCAATGTGGGGCATGCAGGAGGTAACCAACCCATGATTCTCTCTCATCATCGATGCTTCTCTCCCTCTCTCCCTCACCCTTCCCCTCTGAAATCAACAAAAATATTTCAAAACACACACATTATATTCACCATCGCACTCCTTGAGCTGACCCTGATGCTAGGAGCTCAGTAGCTGCTCAGTAAACATTTATTAAAATCGAGTTCAATTTTCATTCAAATTCACAGCAAAGAACCATCCATCAAATATAAATCGGCAAAGCCTTAGAACTTGTACTTGAGATAGAATAGCAGTCTGCAAGCGGCTCTCTCTCCAGGCTGGAAAAGGTACCAGCTTACCTGGCATCTCCCTTCAAGGACACCCTTTGCTACCATGGACTCCTCTTCCCGGAACCCACTTGAGTTCAGAAGGCCTGGTCCAGTCCAGGTCTGAGTGCGAACAGTCACCAGGCCTGCCCCCTACCTCGGGATCTCTGATACTCTCTGTGGTTTGCAGCACCGAGTTTCCTATAAGATGTCTAGCTCACTTCCCACCCAGCATAGAACAGTGAACCCCTCTACAAACAAGATGTGCCAGCTTAGACCTAATGAAGGTAGAGAGCTTCCTTGATTCAAAACTGTCATGTAGTGGCGATAGAGACAGGTGACAGAAGCTGACAGGCCCAGTAATGATCTTAGAATAAGCTTTCTACACACACACACATACACACACACACACACACTAGAGGCCCGGTGCACAGGATTTGTGCACTGATGGGGGGCGTGGCCTGCAGGAATCAGCCCACTGTAGGAGTGCCGCTCATTCTGGTCAGCTGAGCAGTGCTTCCGCTGTGGGAGCACACTGACCACCAGGGGGGCAGCTCCCGCATTGAGCACCTGCCCCCTGGTGGTTAGTGCACGTCATAGCGCCTGGTGGACCGGTCGTTTTAGTCATTCCGCTGTTTGGTTGCTGGGCTTTTATTACATAGGATAGATAACCATCCTCCCTCAGGCTGTCATCAACATGTCAGCATTTTATAGTTGGCTTCCTGCTTTCTTCTTGCCCACAGTCCCCTCTCTTCAGCAAGTTTCAGACTTTTTTTTTTTTTCTTTTCATTGTGCTCTGACCTGTGAGCATCCTGCTCAGGGTTTCCCCTGCAGGTTGCTAGTTAACATCCTTGAGGGAGAGCCAGCCTCTGAGTTCTGTCACCCATCAATCATCTCCTCATATTTCACGCTGCAGGGCGTGCGTTGATGGTTTTACTTCCTCTTAGCATCTCCTTCCTAAACGTCCCTGTGGGGCAAGAGCTCACCTCTCTCTCAATATGGAGAGCTTGGAGAGAGAGGGGTGCACTGCATAGGGAATTACAAGCTCCCACCTGGTGTCACACTCAGTGTCCCCTTCCAAATGCCACCCCCTCTCCCAAACCACCTGTCTCCACATCACCAATCCTCTTCGAGGATTTTATTCCCAACATCGCTATCTCTCAGCAGCACTTTAGGGAGAACAATGAGGAAATAATTTGCCGATCTTGACAGCAGAAAATGATGCCAGGATGCAATTGACAGGGCAGGAGCAATTGAGGGGAAAATGCTTTTCAAGAGACATCTCCAATTTGGCTTTGGTATGTTCAGACTCTGACACCCCAAGGGGTCATTGCATGGAATGGGGAAGCCAGAGGAGGTTGCCCCGGCAGAGCTAGCTTCTACTCCCTGTTTCTGGAGAAACTGCTGCATCGTTCATCAGTGTATGGGGTTCAGGAACCTTGATCGCACATCTGGGGTCACGTAGAGCAAGAGCGTCGTCCCCCACTGGCATAACCTATAGACCTCAGACAGCTGATCAGTTTGGGGAGAGCGTAGCTTTGCAGATAGTCAACTGTGTAAGATGTTAGTCAGAGCCCAGCGTGGCTTGGGGGTTGAGCATTGACCTATAAACCAGGAAGTCATGGTTGGTTTCCTGGTCAAGGGCACATGCCCAGGCTGCAGGCTCGATCTCCAGTGGGGAGCATGCAGGAGGCAGGTAATCAGTGATTCGCTCTCATCATTGATGTTTCTATCTCTCCCCTGATAGATAGATACATATATATATATATATGAATTCTTTGCAGAAAAAGTCAAATAGGGCAGGAGAAGGCAGAGAAAGCCTGTTTGGGAAGGTTCCATTTAAACTCATCCTATCTAATAAAAGGGTAATATGCCAATTGACTGTCACTCCAACACACAAGATAGCTGCCCCCATGTGTTCAAAGATCCTGCCCCCATGTGGACACAAGATGGCCACCACAAGATGGCCAGCAGGGGAAGGTCGTTGGGAGGGACCAGGCCTGAAAGGGAGGGTATTTGGGGTGACCAAGCCTTCAGGGGAGGGCATGTAGGGGTGACCAGGCTGGCAAGGGAGGGCAGTAGGGGGTGACCAGGCAGGCGAGCGATTGGAGGCAGCAATCCTGGATTGTGAGATAGATGTTCAACTGCTTCTTTAGGCCTGATACCACCGGGGTCCCAGATTGGGGAGGGTATACACACACACACACACACACACGTGCACAAATTTTGTGCACCAGGCCTCTAGTCTGTAAATAACGTAGGATTCTCTCTCATCATTAATGTTTTTCTCTCTCTCTTCCTCTCTCTCTCCCCCTCCCTTTCTAAAATCAATAAAAAAATATTTATTTATTTATTTATTTTTATAAACAGGGAACCAGAAAGAAGCAGAGAGATGGCAACTTGCAAGAGGACTCGGCCCAACATGGGCTTTGGAGACAGAGGAAGGGGCCACGAGTGAAGGGATGTGAGCAGCATCTGAAACCAGGGTGAGGCACAGACATGGTCCACCGGGGAGCTTCCAGAAAGAACACCACTCTGCTGGCACCCTCCTTTCTACCCAGTGAGTCCCATTTTGAACTTCTGACCCCCGAACAGTCAGAGAATACATTCATGAGCCTTTCAGGCGCGAACATTGTGGTCATTTGTTCCATCAGCAACAGGAAATTTATACAATATGGTAAGCCTGTGTAATAAGAGCCTTGTTCGACGATAAATCACACGTAGACACTACCTCAGCCTCTGCGACATTTGTTGAAATCCATTTGGAAAATATGTTTAGAGATTCATCTGAGGTAAATAAGTTCTTAGCTTACCAGCAAGTGGTCCCGCAGGGAGCGGCCTGGCCCTGCGAATATTAATCCCCCAGGCTTGGAAGCCGGCCAGGGCTCCCCAGGAGTTTAGCTGACATCAATTAGAGGCAAGAGCGCCAATGGGTTCCGATACGCAGCTAAGTAACTCAGTGCTCACGTGACATCACACGCTTTGTGAGCTCCCACTGGTTAATGCTGCCTGGGGTTTGGTTATCCGATATTTACATTCTGCAGGACACACCGGGAAAAGAAACAAATTCTTCCAAGGCTGACATATTGGCTATTAATGAATGAACACAGATGGCCAAAGATCTTATTTAAGAACGAGTCCTCGCATGTCGATGTGTTCCTGAAAGATTTTCGCTCTAGGGAGAAACATTCCCAGCTTTGTAAGGATGGATTCCAGAAGCATCTCTTGCGCCCCCCCCTCCCCCCCGGCGTGGGATGCGTTTGCTTTCCCTTGATCTCCTCTGAGGATTTTAACCAAAATAACAAGGAAAAGAGCCGATGTGACCGGCGTTTGAGGGAGGCCACTAGCAGAGGAGAATCTGTATCAGGAGGGAGGGGTGCAAACCCAAGAAGAGCTGAAAGATTGTTGTAAAAACACCCCTCACATCCACAGGGCACAGCCAGGGCCTGGCCCTCTTGCCCACCCCCCGGAGGGGGGCGGGGGACAGGGCGATTCCAGGTCACATGACACCAGGCATGTGGTGGATAATGTTCATAACTCTATGGACGAAACGCTTTTAAGGATCGTGAGCCACATTTGCCTCAATTTCTATCTTAAATGGCGGAATCACTGCTAGTGTGAGACACGGTGACAGCTTGGTGGCCTTTTAAGAAGGTTAGTGTCTCCGATGTGTGGTCACTTACACATTGACGGAGACGGTCATTTGAATGCCGTGATTGCTAGTCTGGAAATCCAAGGTAAGGTGGCAACTGGGCTTGGCCGGCATGGCTCAGTGGTTGAGCGTTGACCTATGAACCAGGAGGTCACGGTTTGATTCCCGATTAGGGCACAGGCCTAGGTTTCGGGCTCGATCCCCAGTGGGAGACACGCAGGATGCAGCTGATCCATGATTTTCTCTCATCATTGATGTTTTTTTTTCTCTCTCTCTCTTCCTTCATCTCTGAAATCAATAAAAAAAATATTTTCAAATAATAAATTCAAGTGGCAGCTGGAAAGGAAAGGACAGTGGGGGAAAAGGGGGAAAGAACATTTTTCTGGAAAGTATTGCATTCAGTTCTGTCGCCCGAAGTCTTTGGTTTTCCCACCTCGTCCTCAGACAGTGAATACTAGTTTGTGGGAACCCCTTTTCACGCGCCGTGTGGTTCAGAGTTCCAGTTCAGGATTCGGGTTCTGGAGAAGGCCGCACACAAAGGAAGAGAGACTAGAAAAGCATGAATTTTGGAAATGGGGGCCAGTTGGAAGCCCAAGAGAGAACTATGCTTTGCTTTGGCCTTGCCATTCCTTTTGTTCAGGTTTGGGATACACCCATTGCCCTTAGGCAGACAATTCCCGTAACAGGCAAATTATCTTATCAGTAAGGATTTACATGATTATTTGGAGGGAAAGTTGCTTCAGCTACCATCGTCCCAATTAGATAGGGAGCGGTTGGCTCTGACCTTTCACAGCTTCAAGGTTGACCAGCCTTCCGGGTTCCTTGTCCACACCTTTCTAATTAGTGAGACAATGATTGGTTTCTGGCACTAAGTTTAGGATCAACATGGCAACTGACAAGGCTGGGAGGGACAGCCAGGCCCAACTCCCTTCCTGACCCTCCCCCAGTCTCACCTGCCCATGCCCAGCACCAGCCTCCCTCCCGGGACAGGCTGCAGGACGACGATTGAAACCAGCTCCCACCTATTGAGGAATAACCACCCCGCCTTTCTTTCCAAATGTTTATAAATTTCTTGTCATTCAGTTCCCCCCTCAGGGAAAGACTGCTGGTTGCTCCCGAGAGGGACTGTGGGTGGCATGTGGCCAGCAACTGCCAGGCCATTGGGCTCTGATAAGGCCGGAGCACCCTCACGTCCACGTAGGTGAGGGCTAGTGGTGGGGGGATGGAGGGGGAGCTGACCTCCAGATGCCTTTGCTTTTGTTTAAGCTCTGGGGTGGACTGCGTCCGTGCCTCATCCCGGTTTAAGAAGCTAACAGAAAGGAGCAAGCAGCCCTGCCAGGCATGGCTCAGTGGTTGAGCATCGACCTATGAGCCAGGGGGTCACGGTTCGATTCCCGGTTGGTCAGGGCACTGCCTGGGTTGTGGGTTTGATCCCCAGTGGGGGCTGTGCAAGAGGCAGCTGATCTATGATTCTCTCTTATCATGGATGTATCTCTCTCTCCCTCTTCCTTTCTGAGGTCATTGCAGATATATTATAAAAAAAAAAAAAAGGAGAAAGCAAATATGCTGCCATGAGGGCTAATGAAGTTGCAATAATTGCCCACTAATTGTGGGGGACAGAGGAACATGGCCACTAATCAGAAGGAGGGAACGGACTCCCAGGGCAAGATGCTTTCTGGGTAGGTTTTCTTTCCGAGTCTGAATTCTTAAAAGAGCCGATCTGAGACATTTTCTAAGACAGTGGTAGGCAAACTCATTAGTTAGCAGAGCCAAATAGCAACAGTGCAACGATTGAAATTTCTTTTGAGCGCCGAAAACCGACTTCTGCGCATGGGCCACGAAGTTAGAAGTTTCAATCACACTGCACGTGTGCGCCCGCACATGGTATTTTGTGGAAGAGCCACACTCAAGGGGCCAAAGAGCCGGATATGGCTTGTGAGCCGAAGTTTGCCAACCACTGTCCTAGGGGGTCTTGGTAAACATTGACCAGAGCTGTGAATGTTGATTTTTATGCCATCCGGTTGCTGAGCAGGTCCGAATACTTGGGTGTTCTCTGATCTTTTGGTCTCTGAGATTTCTAAGCACCAGGTTAGCTGTAAATCTTCAAGGAGAAAGTACCTGTGATAGCACTTTATCTGCAGTAAATACACGTCACCATTGTGAAGTGTCCGCAGTAATTCCTATTTTGTGAGTGACTAAAAGGTGAGGGAGGAGTCAGAGCTCTTTGGAGCCTTTAAATTATTTTATTTTATTTGTATTGATTTCAGAGAGGAAGGGAGAGGGGGAGAGAGAGAGAAACATCAGTGCTGAGAGAGAACCACTGATCAGCTGCCTCCTGCACGCCCCACACTGGGGATGGAGCCTGCACCCCGGGCCTGTGCCCCGACCTGGAATCGAACCGTGACCTCCTGGTTCAGAGGTCAACGCTCAACCCCTGAGCCATGCTGACCAGGCCAGCCTTCAGGTTTTAGTCCTCCCCCCCCACTTTGGGTGACAGAACCCTTCTGGACAGGGAGACAGGGGTGCTTGGCAGGGAGAGCTGACCCCCCTCAAGGGCCTTTACGTAAATCTGACTTGAGAGACACCCTCTACCCCAGACAGGAAGCTGGTGAGAGCATTTTGCAAGCCAGTCAGCCTGTGCCTCTGAGAGTTTTATTGGACTTCACAGCTTGTGTTTCTAGAGATCGGAAGGGAGCTAGAGTCCCCGGGCACAGCATTTTGCTGCCGGAAGCCTTGCTGACACACCCTCCGTCCCCTCCAGTTTCCTGACCTCCCCCTCGCCCAGCCATCCCCAGCGAGGCCCCCCCTCCCCGCCTCCCCTCCCCCTCTCAGCCAGCTGCTGGGCTCACACCACCAAGTCCTTCAGGGCGGGCCGGCTGCGTTCTAAACCAAGTTCAGCTGGTAATTTCCCTACAAATTGCTCGTGCTGAACCTCCTGGGGGCTGACTAAGCGCTCCGCACCCCATCCCTCCCCTGGCCAGTCAGAGCCACCCAGACTGGCAGCTGGAAGGAAGGCTGGGAGGCCGGGCTGGGCGGTAGGTGTTTAAAAAATACTTCATACTTGTTATTTGGAAATCTCTGATTCATTCTCATAAACTTGTGTGTGTGTGTGTGTGTGTGTGTGTGTGTGAGAGAGAGAGAGAGAGACAGAGAGACAGAGAGACAGAGAGACAGAGAGACGGAGATGGGCAATGAGTGGCTCTGATTTAACTTGCCAGGCTGAGAGGTGAGTGGTGGGGGTGGGAGGGAGAGCGTAGCTCCCACCCCTTTTGCAGCATCTTGAGACCAGTCAGTGGCGGCTTGGTTTTGCAACCCCCTTCCCAGACATCATGTAGAGCTTTGTCTGAGGAGCAAATGTGAGCTCCTGGACTTGATCCTCCCCTTGGATTTGAAGTTGCAAAACAGGGCCAGGCCCGTGTGAGCCCAGCAGCTCGGCCCTCTGTGGCTGAGGCAGCAGGTGAGTGTCTGGCGGGCCAGGACCCCCCCTCCCCCATGTGGGGATCCACATGGACCAGTGACGCACAGAGAGGAGGTCCGCATCCAGACCTCAACCTGGGCCGCGCAGGGCCCGCCTCCCAGAGGAAACGACTCCCCTCCGCTGGAGCGTGAGTGTTAGGGAGGCAGCTCCGTGTGGCCTGGGTTCAAACCCCAGCACCTGTGCACTCCGGCTCAGCTCCGCTCCCCTCCGCTCACCTGCTGTGTGGCTTTTGGCAGCTTAACCAGCCTCCTCCGAGCCTCAGTGTCCCTCCCTGGCACGTGGGGATTGTAATAGCAAACTTACAAGATGATTGTGAGAATTCAACGCCACCAATTTGTATTGTTTTTCTTCTTCTTTAACCAAGAGTTTAGCTCCTAGTGGCTCTCAGTAGGAGGCAGCTACCTACTGGGTATTCATGATGTTGATGTATTTTTTTAAAAATTTATCTTGAGCCAAAACCGGTTTAGCTCAGAGGATAGAGCGTTGGCCTGCGGACTGAAGGGTCCTGGGTTCGATTCCGGTCAAGGGCATGTATCTTGGCTGCAGGCACATCCCCAGTAGAGGGTGTGCAAGAGGCAGCTGATGGATGTTTCTGACTTTCTATCCCTCTCCCTTCCTCTCTGTAAAAAAATCAATAAAATATATTTTTAAAAATTTATCTTGATTGTTGAAGATGTCCCCATTTTTTCCCCATTGATTCCTCTCCACTACCCCTCCCACCTCTTCCCTGGCTTTCACCACCATATTGTCTGCATCCACGGCTTATGCATATATGCATACAAGTCCTTTGGTTACTCCCTCCCCTCCCCCCCAACAAGTCCCTTCACAGCCATTAATCATTAGCACCGTGGGATTAGGCACCTCATCCCCCAAATTCTCAATTTCTGTCAGGGACTGGGCAGAGGGAGACGGGGAGAGAGAGAAACATCAACGATGAGAGAGAATCCTCTCTCTTTAAAATGTCTTTCGTTTCATATTTGCGCTCTTAAAGGGGGCCTTGCTTGGTACATCCTAGAAAAGCTGTCTTTGTCACGTCCCAGCCCTCTCTGAGTCCCCCCCCCCCCCCCCCCCCCCCCGCCCAGGGCACATCTCTTGATCCTTGGATGACAGTGGCTAAGCAGCCACTGGAATCCTCTGTCCGAATTAAACACGGCACCAACTGACATCTGACAGCTTACATTCTGGAAACATTTTTCAGGGGAGCGGCTGTTGGATAATCATTCAAGCCAGCGGTCAGCAAACTCATCAGTCAGCAGGGCCAAATATCAACAGGACAACGATTGAAATGTCTTTGGAGAGCCACATTTTTTAAACTTAAACTTCTTCTAACGCCGCTTCTTCAAAACAGACTCGCCCAGGCCTTGGTATTTTGTGGAAAAGAGCCACACTCAAGGGGCTGAAGAGCTGCCTGTGGCTCTCGAGCCGCAGTTTGCCGACCACGGCTTTAAGTTGAAACTTTGTGAACCTGAGAAAGTTTACCCATAAAGATTTCCACAGAGCTTTTCTGAAAGCGGAATAAACACAGGTCACAGAGTCACTGACAATGGTCATATTTGATCCACATTAGCTCTAAGCATGTGCCTTGATTTTTATTTACTTTTCAAATTCTTTAAACTAAGACATCTTTCTATTTAGCCTGGAATAACCCCCTCCTTGCTTAGAGGCTCCCATTAAAGAAAGTTCTTGTTCATGCTACTGGATATAGACGTTGTGATAAGCCAGTGTCAATGTGGTAAGCCATAATTACATTGGCACCAAGCATTTATAAAAGCAATTCACAAGTTCTAATGAGTAAGAGTTCACACTACCTGTCTTGCAGATGCTTTAAAAAAGGAGGAAGCAGTTTAAGCATCTTTTTTTTTATTAAAAAATATATTTTATTGATTTTTTACAGAGAAGAAGGGAGAGAGATAGAGAGAAACATCGATGAGAGAGAAACATTGATCAGCTGCCTCTTGCACACCCCCCACTGGGAATGTGCCCACAACCAAGGTACATGCCCTTGACCGGAATCGAACCTGGAACCTTTCAGTCCACAGGCTGACGCTCTATCCACTGAGCCAAACTGGAAATCTCTGATTCATGCTTTTTAACACCAAGGACGGAGGGGGACAAAAACATTTCCAGGGACATGTACCAGGTTCACTGCTCAGCTGGTCATTCATGGATGTAGTTCCCAGAATAAGGAGGAAAATCTCTGGATCGATACCTTTTGGTCAACCTTTTCTTCCCCACTTTCAAACACTCTCAAGTCAGATTAGAAACAACTCTTTCCCGTGGTTACTATGACTCCGCAGGCCAGAATAACCATCTCACTCGGTGCACGTGCTGTTTGCCACGCGCTGCCCTGCAGAGTCACACACGTGCTTTCGTTTCATTCCCACAGGAATCCTGAGGGCCACAGCAGCCAAGTTCACCGGTGCAGGCGCTGAGGCTCAGAGAGGTAAGCTGTGGTCTTCGGTACTTTCGCCATTTTTATAATCCTTGCTCGTGCCATTTTCATCAACCATATCATGACCCCACCCAACCATGGATATTATATATGGTGCTAGGTCAGCATAATCCCTAGGCAGAAAAGAAGTTATATATATATTATATACATATATATATATATAAAATATATATATATATATATGTATATATATATATATATATATATTTTATATATATATTCTTCCTGATATCACTAACAGAATGATTTTTGATCTTTGGGAAGTACTATATAATTTCCTCGAGACACTAGAAAAATCCGATTCGTTGTAGGTGATCAACACTGTTGGCTTTTCTTTCTAGCAATTGCCTGTAAGAATAAGTAAGCGTCACTGGCTTGGGTTGGTTGGCACTTCATCCCGCGTACCAAAGGGCTGCAGATTTGGTTCCCGATCGGGGCACATACCTAGGCTGCAGGTTCCATACCCTATCGGGGCACATACAGGAGGCAATCGGTCAATCTTTATCTTTCGCATAGATATTTCTTTCTCTTATCTGAGGAGGGTAAAAAAAAAAAAAGAGTGAGCACGCCCTAGCTGGTTTGGATCAGTGTATAGAGCGTCCATCTGAAGACTCAAAGGTTCCGGGTTCAATTCCGGTCAGGACACATGACCAGGTTGCAGGCTTAATCCCCAGTAGGGGCCATGCAGGAGGCTGCCAAGCAATAGTTCCTTGTCATTATTGATGTTTCTATCTCTCTCCCTCTCCCTTCCTCTCTGAAATCAACTATATATACATATATATTACCTAATAATAGACAGACATGTAAATTGACCGTACCTCTGCTACATCGCCAGCCAATCAGGAGTGATATGCAAATTAATCCAACGAAGATGGTGGTTAATTTGCATACACAGGCGCTGAGTAACGGGGGTGGATGCTGGCGTTCTACCCCACCCCCATCCCTCGGGGCCTTTGGGCAGCATGGGAAGGTGGGGCTCGGGGGTGAAGAGGCAGCTCCTGAGTGGAAAGTGGTGGCTCCCGGGCCTGAGTGGAAAGGGGCTGGGCCAGAATGGAAAGATGGTGTGGGCAGCCAGGGAAAGGAAAGCCCATTCTAGCACAAATCTTCATGCTTCGGGCTTCTAGTGTGTGTGTGTGTGTCTGTGTGTATCTTGAACAAGAAAAGACCAGTTGAGCAGACACATCGCTCCAACTCTAGGAGCCTCCTCTGAGGGCTTCCTGAAGAAAAAAAACAAAAAACCTCTTTCTTCATGAGACAGTTATCATTGGGACTCTCAACGTGTCTGGACATAGAACCATCAACGCAATCAATGAAAATGTGTTTGGATTCAACTGTCAGATTTGCCAAAGATGAAAAAAAAACCAACAACACAAAACACACTGTGTTTCTTCGGCAAAAACAGTGTCTGATTCATACAGCCACATCCGCTAGACTTTCCTTCCCAACTGCCCTGGGCTAAGCCCGGCGCATCTCCGCTTACCCGCACAGAGCCGGGCCAGGAGCCGGTGAGGAGGGGAGAGTCCTCTTGTCAGTGCGACTGCACTGCCCCCATCTGAGGATTCCACGCACAAAGGGATGCAGATGAGGGCCTTTGAGGGGATCATGAAATAGGCAAGGCCTCCCAGAATTCTATGCACACAAAGTGCTTGCCAAGGTCAGCGGCTCTTAGACATCCCTAAGGTGGTCTCCCCAGGAAGGGGGTCTCCTGCATGCAGCCTCCTGCATGCCCCCCCCCTCCCCCCCGCCACTGGAGATCGAGCCTGCAACCTGGGTTTGTGCCCTGACTGAATCTAACCTGGGACCTTTCCGTCTGCAGGCCTACACTCTATCCACTGAGCCAAACCCACTAGGGCCTTGCTTACTTTTTTAAAGAACTGTTTTATTAAGACTCACTTACAAGGTCTTATAATCTCCGAGGGTCACGCTCACTTCCAAAGAGTCATTGCTGGTTGGCTTTGTAACCACACACAGACACACACACACTCACACATAGACACACACGGACACACACACTCACACACACACACTCACACACACACACTCACACACACACACACTCACACACACATACACACACACACACACACACACACACTCACACACACACACTCACACTCACACTCACACATACACAGTCACAGACACACACACACACACACTCACACACACACACACACACACACTCACACTCACAGAGATACACACACACACTCACACACACACACACACTCACACACACTCACACACACACACACACACTCACACACACACCACCACACACACACACACCACACACACACACTCACACACACATACACACACACACTCACACACACACTCACACACACACACACACTCACACACACACACACACACATTCACACACACACACACACACTCACACACACACTCACACTCACACACACTCACACACACACACACACTCACACACTCACACACACATACACACACACACTCACACACACTCACACACACACACACACACATACACACTCACACACACACACACACACACACACACACATACACACTCACACACACACACAGACACACACAGACACACACTCATACAGACACACACAGTGTCCATACATGTGTCATCATTTAATTGGGCGTGGGGGGAAGACCAGTGTTGGAGACTGATATTAGAATGGAAAACTCACCATGATTTCAAGCGTATATCTTACATCAGCGTATATCTTACATCAGCGTATATCTTACATCAGCGTATATCTTACTTCAGCGTATATCTTACATCAGCGTATATCTTACATCAGCGTATATCTTATATCAGCGTATATCTTACATCAGCGTATATCTTACATCAGTCAGCGAACTCATTAGTCAACAGAGCGGAAGACCACAGCTGGCGAGCCGCCCATGGCTCGAGAGCCACAGTTTGCCGACCACTGCCTTACCTCCTCTACCACCACCAGTGAGCGGACCAGGCGACATGTGACACAGTCTGTGGGCTTCCCTGGGCTGGTTTCCTAACGTGTCCTCTCTTCCTCCTCACCCTCAGTTGTCAACTTGTTCTGGGAGGGACATCATTTGTTGACAGAAGAGCTTTGCCAGAAAAGCCCTGCTGAGCCCCACAGCAGCGGCCGAAGGCGGTCCCTGCACGTCACCATGGTAACCTGCCGGTCACCCAGGGCTCACTGCAGTAGCAGCTCCCGATACCCCCACGCCTGGCCATGCCCGCCCGCTGACCTGGGGCCCACTAGGGTCACCTCCTGCATCTGGATCCCTGCACCCAGCAGAGGCGTCCCATCTCCCAAACCCCCGGAACCTTGCCCGGTCCAGTTTGGGGCGCCATGGAAACCATCCATGCGTGCCAGACCTTCCTTCAGAGGACCATGCGCAGAAGGGTCCCCAGAGGCCGGCGTGGGCCCCCCCCCCCTGGTATCCAGGCCCCGAGCTGTCCTACCCAATCCCTGAGCTGGGCTCACACCCCACAGCCGGGGGGCGGGTCATGTCATTGTCCTCGTTGTCAGGCTGTGGCTGTGCCCTCTTTCTCACGGTGTCTGCTCCCCTCTTTTTAAACAATAGGCTTATTGATGTCAGAGAGGAATAGAGAGGGAGCGAGAGAGAGAAACATCCATGATGAGAGAGAATCGCCGATCGGCTGCCTCCTGCACGCCCCCCACTGGGGATGGAGCCCTGACCCCGGGCCTGTGCCCCGACCGGGAATCGAACCGCGACCCCCTTCATAAGTCAACACACAGCCACTGAGCTGAGCTGGCCGGGCTGTTTATTCTGCTCTGACACGAGGCTTACACAGGGGGGACCGCTGTCCCCCTCTCACTGTGCGTCTGTGACAGAGCGGGTGTCGAATCTCCTAACTCATGCGGCACCATCCGATGGACCCCAATCCACACACACGCCCCCCCCCCCCACGGGGGCCTCGTTTGGATATCACCCCGTCATGCAGGCGGTGACATCCAAACCCTCCCCGAGCCCCAAGCCCACAGGGATCCAACTCCCCGGAGCTCAAACCGCCCGGCTCAGCGGTTGAGCGTGGACTTGTGTGAACTAGGAGGTGCCGGTTCCGCTCCCGGCCAGGGCGCATGGACATTGTTGGCACCTTCCATTCGTCAGCCCCTTAACCTGATTGCAATCATCAGCTTTTTAACTGGCTTCCGAGGGTGTGTCCTATTGGACTTATGTTCTCATCCGTTTTTTTTTTTTTTTAAAGCGATTTAGGATATGACGTGAACATGAGGTTTATGCTTCATTTCACTCCTAGAATCCACGTTAAATGGATTGAAAACAAATCTGATAGCGAGGCTTATTATCACCTCGGAGTTTATTTTTCCTTTACCGATATTGAGTTTGACACCAACATTGAAAAGAACTTTACATTGGATGCCACATCATTGCATTCGACCCAAATAGTTTGTAAAAATCCCCGGAACTGCCCTGGCCGGTTTTGCTCAGTGGATAGAGCAGCGACCAGGGGACTGAAGGGTCCCAGGTTCGATTCCAGTCAGGGGCATATGCACAAGTTGTGGGGTCCATCCCCAGTAGGGGGCGTGCAGGAGGCAGCCGATCCTTGATTCTCTCACACCAGTGATGTTTCTCTCTCCCTCTCTCTCTCTCTCTCCCGCTTCCTCTCTGAAATCAATAAAAATATTTTTATTATTTTTTTAAATATATTTTATTGATTACAGAGAGGAAGGGAGAGGGATAGAAAGTCAGAAACATCCATGAGAGAGAAACATCGATCAGCTGCCTCTTGCACGCCCCCTACTGGGGATGTGCCCGCAACCAAGGTACACGCCCTTGACCGGAATCGAACCTGGGACCTTTCAGTCTGCAGGCCGACGCTCTATCCACTGGGCCAAACCGGTTTGGGTAAGAAAAATATTTTTAAAAGTGTCCTGAACTAACACCCTAAGTTGTCCTTCCTCCGAGGAGGGTGGCTCTCGGGTGACAGGCCTGGTGTGCAGGACAGCCACAGGTGTGTGGCAGGTGCCCCCTTTGATCTGGGCAGGTCTCAGACACCCAGGGAGACAAACATTGGACGGTTGGGTTTTGTCCGCTCTGACTTCCCCTCGACAAACTCGTTCTCACATTAGTTTCAGAGGCAAATATTTTGAAAGCGAAGAACACAAGAGGTTGCTAAATATTAGCTTTCAAAAGCCGGGAGTCACGTGCTGCTTGCCTGGGTCACCTCTCCTCCCCGCCTATATAAAGAATCCTGTTGACTCTTGAACACCCTTCAAGGCTGAGGCGCTGCTGGGCAAAGAAATATGCAAGAAAGAATGTAAACACAGTTGGGACTGGCTGGGTTCTGGGGCTGCAGAAATCACTGCTGGGTTTAGGCAAATCCGAAAAATGGAGAAGTTGAACATTAGCACGATATACAACTTTAAAGGCTTCCACGAAGTTTGGAAAATGATAGCTATAGCACAAGCAACTCAATCAAACAGATCTACATTTCTATGTATAATATGCATGCGTAAACATAGATATGCATACTTTAAATACATGTAGGCAATTAAAATGGACTCGAGAAGAGTTAGAGGGCTGGTCGGTTTGGCTCAGTGGACAGAGCATCAGCCTGCAGACTGAAGGGTTCCGGGTTCGATTCTGGTCAAGGGCACATGTCCGGGTTGTGGGCTCGATCCCCAGTAAGGGGTGTGCAGGAGGCAGCCAATCCATGATTCTCTCTCTTTTTTAAATATATTTCATTGATTTTTTTTTTAAATCTCTCATCATTGATGTTTCTCTCTCTTTCTCTCCCTCTCCACTCCTCTTTGGAATCAATTGTATATATATGAATGACAAGATAGACAGGTGAATTGCATTTCGCATTTCTCAATCCTGGCCACTTATTTAAATCAGGGGACAGAGGGTGAAACCAAGTCAAAATTAGAGTGAATCAGAAAGCCTTCCAAGAGCTTCCTACAAAGCGCCAGCCCCAATGATAACAATTCCTTTCACGCTGTGAGGTGATCAGTATTGCCCAAGGTTATCTTGAATTTTAATGTCCCAGAGAACAATGGAAAAAACAGCAACAACAACATTCAAAATCATGTTGATAAGGCCAGCCTCCTTAAGCCCCTGGGGCGGGTCTGCAGCAACCAGGCCTGGTGCCCGAGAGCCGCCCTCCCCAGAGAGAGGACCACTTAGAGTCTTACTTAGTTCAGGGAACTTTCAGACCAAATCTTGGAAAGTCTGCATAAATAGCATAGAAAAGAAAGCCCCAGGCCAATCCCGCTACAAACAGATGTCCACGTAACACTATGAAAAACTGTCACAGAGAAATAAAATTGGTAGCAACGTGCGAGGAGAGATCTTCAGTAGGAAACCTATTGAAATAACCATCGTAGAAGGCCAAGAAAGTCATAAATATGTCGCAGAAATAAAGATACCATTTTAATAAGAGCGGATGCCCATCCGTGATTTAAGATACCAGTTGTTGCATTTAAATACAGATAGTTCCGCTGAGACCGGTTTGGCTCAGTGGATAGAGCGTCGGACTGTGGACTGAAGGGTCCCGGGTTCGATTCTGGTCAAGGGCATGTACCTTGGCTGCGGGCACATCCCCAGTAGGGGGCGTGCAAGAGGCAGCTGATCGATGTTTCTCTCTCATTGATGTTCCTGACTTTCTATCCCTCTCCCTTCTGCTCTGTAAAAAATCAATAAAATATATTTTTAAAAATAAATAAATAAATACAGATAGTTCCTCACCGTGTTGAATAATGTCACACATACTAAACCAAAGCCAGCCTTATACGTATTGTGAAACCCAGAAATATTAAAGACAGGAATAAGATGAGGCTGTCATCCGTCACCACTGATATATCATAGATTGAGATTTCCAAGAGGAAGAACCCAATCAATATATTAATCAATTCATCAAACGATATACCTGTTTGAAAACATGAGTGATAAGCCAGAATTATCCATTTTTTCAGAAAATAAACTATGAATACTTAGAGTTGCAATGATCTATTGCTATATTTTGATGTGCATAGAAAAAGTCTGGAAAAGCAGACCTAAAGGGGGGGGACGGGGGAGCGAGCCTGTTGAGGAGACATTGATTTTCAATATTTCATGGCTTATAAAGTATTCATGTAGTGTTTGAAGTCCCCCTGCACCCTGTGAAGAGAATTTCCCATATAGACAAATACCAGGGAGCCACATATGCAAGTATGGAAATCATTACTTATGGAAATACTTGTATGGCACAAGTAGAAACATGATTCTCCTACCAATAAAACCAAAGAAACTAATCTGAGGGGGCACTTTTAATCTTAACTGAAAATTCAAATAGTGAATACTACTTTGGGGGATAAGCTTTGAAGAAAGTAATTCTCCCATAGAAATCGGCAGCCTTTTCCAGTGATGACTGTTTCCGAGGTCATTTAAGTGGGTTTCCTAAGGCCCCGCCAGCGTGGCTCAGTGGTTGAGCCTCGACCCGTGAACCAGGAGATGGCACTTCCGTCCCCACTGAGGGCCCAGGCCTGGGTTGCAGGCTGTGGGGCGTGCAAGAGGCAGCCAATCCATGATTCTCTCTCATCCTTGATGTTTCTCTCTCTCTCCCTCTCCCTCTCCCTCCCTCTCTGACATCAGTAAAAATATATATTTTTTGAAAATAAATAAAAATAAAGAGCTTTCTAAGAAAAAAAAAAAAACACAAAATTTGAAATGTTGGGGTTGTCTGGGCATGCCAGTAACATCGTTTGGTGAGGTCATGCTGCCATCTGGTGGACGTGCGTGAGAATGCACTTCAGCGTTTCAGCACTTCAGCATCAAGCATTGTTGGCATCCCCAGTAAAATCATTATTTGCTTGTCATTAAATCAATATTGGTTTATTAGGGTCAATGGCACTGCATACTCACGCATGTCCACCAGGTGGCAGCACTTTCGCACCAAATGATTTTTCTTTTCTGACTTTGAGATCTGTAATCTTTAATAGCAAACTTTTAAAAACAGCATTTAGAAATATTTGATAGTATCTCATGGTCTGTGATTGGACTGTACTAGTACTTTTATATCCATATATATATATATATATATATATATATATATATATATATATATACACACACACACACACACACACACACACACTAGAGGCCCAGTGCATTAAATTCGTGCGTGTGAGTGGATGTCCCTCAGACCAGCCTGCACCCACTCCAATCTGGCATCCCAATCCCACCGGGCCTAAACAGGCAGTTGGACATCCCTCTCACAATCTAGGACTGCTGGTTCCTAACTTCCTGCCTGCCTCCCTGATTGCCCCTAACCACTTCTGCCTTCCCGTTTGATCACCCCCTAACCACTCCCCTGCCAGCCTGATTGATGTCTAACTGCTCCCCTGCCAGCCTGTTTTGCCCCCAGCTTCCCTCCTCTGCTGGCCTGGTCACCCTTAACTTCCCTCCACTGTAGGCTTGATCACCCTCAAATGCCCTCCCTTAAAGGCTTGGTCCCTCCCAACTGCACTTCCCTGCAGGCCTGGTTCCCCCCAAATGCCCTTCCTTGCAGGCCCAGTCACCCCCAACTTCTCTCCTCTGCCAGACTGGTCACTCCTAACTGCTCTCCCCTGCAGGTTTGGTCACCTACAATGCCAATGCCCTCCCTGGCAGGCCTGGTCCCTCCCAACTGTCCTCCCCTGTTGGCCATCTTGTGGTGGCCATCTTGTGTCCACATGGGGGCAGCTGTCTCATGTGTTGGAGTGATGGTCAATCTGCATATTACTCTTTTATTAGATAGCATAGAGGCCTGGTGCACTGGTGGGGGCCAGCTGGTTTGCCCTGAAGGGTATCCCAGATCAGGGTGGGGGTTCCCTTGGGGCATGGAGTGGCCTGGGTGAGGGGCCTATGGTGGTTTTCAGGCTGGCCATGCCCCCCAGTGACCCAAGCAGAGGCCCTGGTATCTGGAATTTATTTATCTTCTACAATTGAAACTTTTGTAACCTAGAGTGGGGGCCTAGGCTGGACAGGGCTGCTGAAGCTTGGCTTCTACCATCACCAGGGGCAACCCTAGCCTCTGCTCTCTCCAGCTCTGTGGCTGCTGCCATTTCTGTTAGGATTTATCTGTCTTCTATAGTTGAAGCTTTGTAGCATTGAGTGGAGGCCTAGGCCAGAAAGGGCAGGCGGAAAGCTTGGCTTCCTTCATCACTGGGGAAACCCAAGCCTCCCTCCTGCTCTCAGTGACTGCAGCCATCTTGGCTGGAGTTTATTTGTATATTTGCTCCTGATTGGCTTTTGTGAGTGTAGCAGCAGTATAGTCAATTAGCATATTACGCTTTTATTAGATAGCATTTTATTGATTTTTTATAGAGAGGAAGGGAGAGGGAAAGAGAGTTAGAAACGTAGATCAGCTGCCTCCTACACACCTCCTACTGGGGATGTGGCCGCAACCAAGGTACATTCCCTTGACGAGAATCGAACCCGGGACCCTTCAGTCCGCAGGCTGATGCTCTATCCACCTACCCAAACCGGTTAGGGCATACTTTTATATTCATATTAGAACTCGTATAAAATCAACAGCTTTTCATGATCAGGCATTTACATCTTGTATCTTGCATACTGCTGTGTTAGGAAATAGACTGACACACCCCATGATTGTATTGGGTTTGCTGGCAATGCATTCTATTGGGGATGCCGGCAATGCATTCACTTGTGTCCACCAGGTGGCAGCACTTTCACACCAAATGATTTTTTTCCCCATGATTTTGAGATCTGTAATGTTCAACAGCAAACTTTTAAAAACAGCATTTAGAAATATTTGATAGTATCTCATGGTCTGTGATTGGGCCCGACTAGTACTTTTATATTCTTATTATAATTCAGATAAAATCAACAGCTTTTCATAATCAGGCATTTACATCTTATATCTTATATACTGCTCCCTTAGGAGACTGAGGGACACACCAAATGATTGTATTGGGGAAGCTGGCAATGCATTCTCATGCCTGCCACCTGGTGGAAAGTCCTGGGAAGGCATCCCAAGCATTCCCAATAAAATCACTCTGTGAGAACACCTGTCACATATAAAAGGGCCCATGGCCCCGAAAAAGGGACGCTGAAATGTCCATCACATCAGTCACATGTGCCTGATGGCAGTGGTTTCCAGCCTGTGGCCAGTTGTGCTGCTTTGAGTCCAGTGTTTGTGATGTCATTGGGGCCAGTGGTCAGCAAACTCATTGGTCAACAGAGCCAAATAGCAACAGCGCAAGGATTGAAATTTCTTTAGGGAGCCACAAACCGACTTCTGCGCATGGGCCACCAAGTTTCAATCACACCGGATGTGCGCGCCCGGCACGTGGTGTTCTGTGGAAGAGCCACGCTCAAGGGGCCAAAGAGCCGCATGTGGCTCGCGAGCCGCAGTTTACCGACCACTGGCCTAGGGTGCTGTTGCTGGAAACGAACGCTGATCGTTGTCCCCAAAAGAAAACCAGGTATTGTCCACACAAAGTGGATGAGACCACGCATCTGGGATGGTATAGATGGCCGATTCCCAAATGTATTCTCATCGGCTGTACTTGAATCAGCAGGGGGGGCTCCTTAGATATCTGCGCGGCGGGTTCTACTTCAGAAACCCCTAAGCGGTATGTCTGCTCCCCCGTGACGAGGGGAGCGCTGCTGGGGACGTGCCTAAATCGACACGTAAACGCGGAGAGTGAAGAGAAAAGCAGCAAATGCCCCCAGAGAGCGACAGGTCGGGGGGGGGCATCTTGGGAGACGGTTTGGAAAGAGAGTATCGGTGTGGCTGTCATCTTTGTCCCAGACGATGCCTGTGGGTTCAGCCCAAGGCGCAGGAGGGTCATGGGCACGTTTTGAGAGGCTGGGCTGCAACTGGCCTTTGGAAAAACGTGTGCAGGAACGATAGCGCTTCGCTCACTGACACGGAACAGGAGGGACAGCCACCAGTCTGACTGGACAATTGCCATTTAACACACATGGGGCAGAGATCAACGTTTCCCAGAATCACAGGTTTGGTTAACCGGCAAGAAAAAAGGCGCTCGCTGTAAATCCTAGGCAGGGAGGTGGGGGGGGGGGGGAGTAATATGTTCTTACTAGAAGCCCCATGCATGAAATTTGTGCATGGGAGGTGAGGGGGCAGTGTCCCTCAGCCCAGCCTGCACCCTCTCCAATCTGAGACCCTTTAAGGGATGTCTGACTGTCCATTTAGGCCCGATCCTGGTAGGATCAGACCCCAATGGGCAGCTGGACATCCTTCTCATAATCCAGGACTACTGGCTCCCAACTGCTCACCTGCCTACCTTCCTGATTGCCCCTAACTGCTTCTGCCTGCCAGCCTGATCACCCCCTAACCACTCCCCTGCCAGCCTGATTGATGCCTAATTGCTCTCCTGCCAGCCTATTTGCCCCTAACTGCCCTTCCCTGCAGGCCTGGTCCCCCTCAACTGCTCTCCCCTGCAGGCCTGGGTCCCTCCCAACTGCCCTTCCCTGCAGGCCCAATCACCCCCAACTTCTATCCTCTGCCGGCCTGGTCACCCCTAACTGCCCTCCCCTACAGGCTTGATCGCCCCCAGCTGCCCTCCCTTGCAGGTCTGGTTTCTCCCAACGGCCCAACCCTGCTGGCCATCTTGTGGCGGCCATCTTGTGTCCACATGGAGGCAGGATCTTTGACCACATGGGGGCAGCCCTCTTGTGTGTTGGAGTGACGGCCAATCTGCGTATTACTCTTTTACTAGGTAGGCTTTTGTAACATTTCTATCCTCATGGAATTGGTTGAGGACCGTAGTCAGCTTGTGTATCAGATTCAGGGAATGGAAATTCACTGCTAGAACAGCTCTTGAAA
Source organism: Antrozous pallidus (assembly GCA_027563665.1). Lineage (NCBI taxonomy): Eukaryota > Metazoa > Chordata > Mammalia > Chiroptera > Vespertilionidae > Antrozous > Antrozous pallidus. Next base: position 5,147,409 of record CM050530.1, read on the forward strand.
CTATTCTGGCAAACTCCAGTCAGAAGGGTCCAGACCTCAGCTCAGTCCTCCCACAGCCCAGCCTGCTCAGAGCTTCTATCCATAACCTCGACCTTTTCAACCCCATGGAGCGAGGTACCCCAAACAGGCTCAGTTCTCTCCCGGCCAGTCCCAGACGGTGGGATAAAGAGCTTGACACCAGTTCTGAGCTTTTCCCTTCTCCCTCCCCGATCACGTATCGCACAGGAAAAACCGCCCTCCAGAAATGGTTTGCTTGCTGCATGCTCGCTGCATCCTTCCTGGATTCCTCCTCTTCTCTGTCCCCTGCAGACCTGTCTCTGGCAGAGTGACTGTTGGATTCTGCTCCAGGCTGAGCGACCAGGTTTGAGCAGGGACACATTCTTCCCAGTTTCCTGCAGATATTTTCATTTTTCTGCTCGGCCATGAACTTCAAGTTCAAGACACAGTGGGGGCCGGCCGGCGTGGCTCAGGAGTGCACTGTTGACCTGTGAGCCAGCAGGTCAAGATTCAGTTCCCGGCCAGGGCACAGGCCCGGGTTACAGGCTCGATCCCCAGTGGGGCGTGCAGGAGGCAGCCGGTCCATGGTTCTCTCTCATCACTGATGTTTCTCTCTCTCCTCCTCCCTTCCTCTCTCTAGTCCAGCGGTTCTCAGCCTGTGGGTCGCGACCCCTTTGGGAGTCGAAAGAGCCTGTCACAGGGGTCGCCTAAGACCGTCGGAAAACACAGATATTACGATTCATAACAAATATAGCGAAATGACAGCTATGAAGTAGCAGCGACAATAATTTTATGGTTGGGGGTCACCACAACGTGAGGACCGGTATTAAAGGGTCCCAGCATCAGAAAGGTTGGGAACCACTGTTCTAGTCAATAAAAATATATTAAAGAAAAAAAAAAAGACAAAACCCACCTTGGTCACATGAGTTTATCAAGGGGGGTGTCTGTCTGAGATGGGATCTTTTTTTAATCCTTGAAAAGAGGGCAGAGACTCCTGTAAAACCATCAAGAACACTGGATGAAAAAAACGCTAGGCCTGGAGGGGTGAGTCTCTGAGACACAGCTGGGTCCCGTTCACTTTCAAACCTGCCCTGCCCGGCACTGCAGTGGGGCCTCGCGCTTGCTCAGATCACCGCCCGGCTTCGGGGGGAGGGGGCGGGGGGAGGCGAGGCATGACTGTGCAGACTTCCCCGGCGCTCCTCCCGCTCCGGCTTGTGCAGGGCCAGACCGAGCCCCGGTTCATGGGGCTGGTGGTTTTGCTCGCCCTTCCTGTTTGGACAAGGGTACTGCCAGAAAGCAGCCAGCTCGGCTCGCTGACTCACGGGCGGCGGCGGCAGCCAGGGTGGAGGCGAGGCCCACACCCGCCTTCAGAGCTTCATGCTCTCCACACTCCTGAGGAAAAGGAAAGGGGCTTTTAGGGGTGAGACAGGCAGGTTTCAGAAATGTTAGAAATGAAGGGGTCCATGGAAAAAGCACAGGGCTACAGAGCTGCAAAGGATGCACTTCCATAAGACAAGGGAGCTGGGAGTGGCAAAGGGTACACTTCCATAAGACAAGGGAGCTGGAGCAGCAAAGGGTGCATTTCCATAAGACAAGGGAGCTGGGAGTGGCAAAGGTTGCATTTCCACAAGACAAGGGAGCTGGGAGTGGTAAAGGGTGCATTTCCATAAGGCAAGGGAGCTGGGAGTGGTAAAGGGTACACTTCCATAAGACAAGGGAGCTGGGAGTGGCAAAGGGTACACTTCCATAAGACAAGGGAGCTGGAGCAGCAAAGGGTGCATTTCCATAAGACAAGGGAGCTGGAGCAGCAAAGGGTGCATTTCCAAAAGACAAGGGAGCTGGGAGTGGCAAAGGTTGCATTTCCATAAGACAAGGGAGCTGGGAGTGGCAAAGGTTGCATTTCCATAAGACAAGGGAGCTGGAGCTGCAAAGGGTGCATTTCCATAAGACAAGGGAGCTGGGAGTGGCAAAGGTTGCATTTCCATAAGACAAGGGAGCTGGAGCAGCAAAGGTTGCATTTCCATAAGACAAGGGAGCTGGCAGTGGCAAAGGTTGCATTTCCATAAGACAAGGGAGCTGGAGCAGCAAAGGGTGCACTTCCATAAGACAAGGGAGCTGGGAGTGGCAAAGGGTGTATTTCCATAAGATGAGGGAGCTGGAGCTGCAAAGGGTACACATTTACAGAATAAACACAAGGAAGCCCTTCACTCAAAGAAGAGGAAGAAAAGCTCAGAGGGAGCAGGAGGACAGTCAGGGAGCAGGAGGGAACCTCACGTACTTCACTTGACACTTGAGCTCAGGAGTTGCCCTTGTGGCCAAACCAAAGGGACCAGTGACCAGCCAGAGGGGTCACCGAGGCACCCAAACCTGCGGCCTTTATGAACCACGGAAAAGGGACTTAGCGGGGCTCTTTCCCCCTCCCCACACGGGCGTCCGTTCTTGTTTCCCAATAACTTTCCATCTTGGCTATACCATCCCTCGTCCGCTGTTTCATTCTTCAACCCCAACAGACACAGAGCCCGGGAAGGCATCCTGCTGGGGGAACATGCGTTTCCGTCCAAATGTTCCCGCATCAAAAATACCCGGGGCGGCCGAAGCCGGTGCGGCTCAGCGCACAGAGCGTCGGCCTGCGGACTGAAGGGTCCCGGGTTTGGTTCTGGTCGGGGGCATGTGCCTTGGCTGCGGGCATGTCCCCCGTGGGGGGTGTGCAAGAGGCGGCTGATGGATGTTTCTCTCTCATTGATGTTTCTGACTTTCTATCCCTCTCCCTTCCTCTCTGCAAAAAATCAATAAAATGTATTTTTTAAAAAAAATACCCAGGGTGGGCGGGTGGGTGTTTGGATAGTCAACCAAAGACCTTATCTGCATAGATGCATAACCCTGGGCACAGACAAATAGGGTGGTGAAGGCCTGGGGCAGGGGGAGGAGAGGTGCAGCCTAGATGGGTCAATGGAGGTGGGAAAGGGACATCTGTAATAAATACTTTCAATAACACAGACGTGAAAAATAAAAATGCATTTTAAAAAGAATTTTTAAAAAAACAACCGCAAGAAAATGCCCAAACAAGATCCGAGATGTGGTCTTAAGAACCCAGAGAAATTCTAGTCTGTGGCAAACGTCACCGGCGATATCCGATAGGGGATCCTGGGCCCTCGTACACCACCCGCCACTGGACATGCAAATCCAGATGCGCCTTTTTGAAAGCCCAGACCCCATTCTCACTGAAGGAAAAACAGCCGATGGGAGGACCTTGCCCGGTACCCCTGGCCAGGACGTGGGCAGAGTTATGCAAATCGCTTCTGTCCAGCGGGGGGGGGGGGGGGGGGGGGGGGGAACACGCGTCCCCTCCCCATTGGAAAAGGTGGTTTTGCATCTAATTTGTAAGTTCACTTCTGCGTCTTTGGACTCCGTTGTCGGAGAAAGTCACTGAAGAATGTGACCGCCCGTTATCCCTGGAGCCGGGCCCAGGCGATGAGAGACGCTCCTCCTCCCCCCCCCCCCCCCCCCCCCACCTCATCCCTGTCCTAGGAATGTACCTTCTGCCCACTGACCCCACCGGGAGCCGTTTTCAAAGATTCCCGCCTGCAGCCGGCCGGCGTGGCTCAGGGGTTGAGCTGCGGCCCAGGAACCAGGAGGTCAGGGTTCGATACCCAGTCGATCCGTGATTCTCTCTCCCTCTCCCTTCCTCTCTGAAATTAAAAAAAAAAAAAACCAAAAACATTAAAAACGAAAAAAAAGACAAATATTCCTGTGTTTCCAAGAGCAGTCACAGCTGCTGAGAGAAGTGTGATCACCAGAAAAGTCCGTTTTCTTGTCTGACTGACAGCTGCGCGCAGTAGGCACTTTGGCGATATCGGGCCCACCTGGCGTATCGTTTTAGTTACCTTCAGACTTTCTGGTTAACAGCGCTACCTCGCCAACTCAAGCTCCGCTTTGCTTCTCCGCATTTTCATCGATCGCTTGCCTTTCCATTTCTACTTTCCACCCTTCAGACGTCAGTCCCCCGTTTCGGGGTGCGGCTGATTCTCCTCCCGCTTGTCATCACCAAGCCCACCTTGCTGACAGGTGCGTTTCTGAGCCACCCAGAAAGAACAGGAGCAGGCAACAGGGCTGGTACACAGCCTGCTCAGAGAGAGAGGCCGTTTTGTTGCTGTCAATCCTCATCCAAGGTCATTTCCCATTGGTTTCTAGAGAGAGGGGAAGAAACACAGAGAGAGAAACATCCATGGGTGAGAGATACATCAATTGGTTGCGTCCCACACCTGCCCCGACCAGGCCAGGGCTGGGGATGGAGCCTGCAGCTGAAGTACATGCCCTTGACCCAGAATCAAACCTGGGACGCTTCAGTCCTCAGACCGAGGGTTCTAGACACTGAGTCAAACCAGCTAGTGCAAGAGCGATGCTTTAACAGATTTGGAATTCAAGTAATGTACTAAAATCCAATTTGTACAGGTGAAGTAACAGGATGTTGGGATTTGCTTGGTTCTTAAAAGCGATTCGTTTTTCTAACTTGGGAAGGAAGAGAGAGTCTGTAAGAAATAGGGTTTAGCCCTAGTCTGTTTGGCTCCATGGATAGAGCATCGGCCTGCAGACTGAAGGGTTCAGGGTTCCATTCCGGTCAAGGGCACTTGCCTAGATTGAGGGCTTAATCCCCAGTGTGGGGTGTGCAGGAGGCAGCCGGTCTCTGATTCTCTCTCATCATTGATGTTTCTCTCTCTCTCTTCCTCCCTCCCTTCCTCTCTGAGATCAATAAAAATATATTTTAAAAGAAAGAGGAAGGGAGGGAAGGAGGGAGGGAGGAAGAAAAGAAGAATGAAAATAAGGAAGGAAGGAAGGAAGGAAGGAAAAAGAAAGAGAGAAAGGAAGGAGGGAAGGGAGGAAGGAAGGAAGGAGGGAGGGAGGGAGGGAGGGAGGAAGGAAGGAAGGAAGGAGGAAGGAAGGAAGGAAGGAAGAAGGAAAGGAAGGAAGGAAGAGAGAAGGGAAGGAAGGAAGGAAGGAAAGGAAGGAAGGAAGGAAAGAAGAGAAAGCAAGTCACAGAATGTTTTCATCCGAGTCTGTGTGGAATCGGATCCCTATCTTACCCTTTTGGAAATCTGGGGCATGTTACCAATGACTTCTCCTGGCAAAACATACTCAGTCTGCAATACAAGGCTGGGGTTTTCAACCGAGTGGGGCCGGAAACAGGGCCACATTTTGCAAATTTGTCCGTTTCACCAGACATTAGTGCAGTAAGGAGACAGGTCCCAAGCCATTCTGAGGGTGGGTGCGAAGGTGTTTGTAAAAGTTCAAGGCCACGCCCAACTATGCCTGACCTTGAGAGAGCATTGGCTGAGCTATTGATCTGCAATATTATTCTCCATTTTACTGAGTTTTCGGCCTTCTCATTCTTTTTAAAAATCAGCCGAACAGGGAGTTCAAACGAAGCAAAGTTATTTTTGAAAAGAGCAAGCCCTGTGTAGAACGTATGCTTTTCAGTCTAGGTAGGTGTTTCCCAATAAGAAGAAAAATTTGAGCACTTGTGTACTGGAAATTGAGAAATTCATTTAGTTTTTTTTTTTAATTCATTTTTATTGATTTCAGAGAGGAAGGGAGAGGGAGAGAAAGAGAAACATCAGTGATGAGACAGAGTCATGGACCGGCGGCCTCCTGCACGTCCCCCACTGGGGATCGAGCCTGTAACCTGGGCCTGTGCCCCGACCGGGAATCGAACCGTGACCTCCCGGTTCCTAGGTCTATACTCAACCACAGAGCCACACTAACCGGGCTCATTTCATTTTAAAGTCACGTTCCTTACTAGCATATCTTTAAATTATTATTTTGGCTCCACATCTTCTTTGGAAGTGTCAACAGTAGTCATTATCAAAATGCACCTTAAAAAAAGTCGTCTGTAAAGCAGGTAATTGGTATGGGAAGCCAGCTTGAGACTATGATTATTATGCACTTACTAAAGCCCCATGCGTCCCCTGACTTCTCCGCCCATTCATTAGAGATTCTGTGCTTTCCTTGTAGGTCATCATGACGGCGAGTCGTTGGAGGCGGGATGAATGAAACCGTATTCGAATCGTACATCCCAGGCGGTCACGGTGCTAAACTGGAGGCGGCAAGTCCAAAATCAGTTAGAATCCTGTGACGATTGATCTATATTTTAATTTTCTGATTGCCTGAGTGAATACTTTAGGGACATAGCTCTAAGCAAGGTTGGCTTCGGATTGATCTTCTCCCGTGGTTTGAGGGGGTGCTCCTGCCAGTGATGTGAGCTCGGATCACCCCTGGACATCTCCTTCCTTGACTTGGGGCTGCATGGAGTCCCTGTGCTTGCCGGCTTCCCTTGTCCTTTCGGACCTGCCCTCCTGTCCCTGACTCTGGACTCTACCAGCTGGGCCAGGGCATGGGGGGAGGGGGGGGCGGGGAGAGGATCTCTCAGCCCGGCCTGCGCCCTCTTGCAATCCAGGATCCCTTGGGGGATGCCCAACTGCCTGTTTAGGCCCTGTGGGGATCAGGCCTAAACGGCTAGTTGAACATCCCTCTCACCCCTAACTGCTCGCCTGCCTGCCTGCTCGCCCCTAACCGCTCACCTGCCTGCATACCAACTCAGTGCACATCATAGCAACCTGTTGTTCCAGTTATTCTGGACATTCCTCCATAATGGTCCCTTAGGCTTTTATAGATAGATAGATGATAGATAGATAGATAGATTATAGATAGATAGATAGATAGATAGATAGATAGATAGATTTCAGAGAGGAAGGGAGAGGGAGAGAGAAACATCAACAATGAGAGAGAATCATGGATTGGCTGCCTCCTGCACGCCCCACCCTGGGGATCGAGCCCAAAACCCAGGCATGTGCCCTTGACCTGGAATCCAGCCGTGACCTCCTAGTTCAAAGGTTGACACTCAACCACTGAGCCACGCAAGCCTAGCCAGTCACAGGGTTTTAATGACAGTGACCCTGCCAGCACTCCACATGCACAGTCAGCAGCCCATCTCTCAAGGCTGACGCCGAGAGGCTCCTTGCTCTGGCCAACGGCACCCGGCTAGCGTGTACCCCACAATGTGATCCCATGTGGGGTCGAGGCGGTGCTTTACAGTATGAAACTCTCCTTTGCCCGGTTTAACCTGGGGGGAAATTAAGCAATTCGCTAAATCTAAGCAATTTGCTAAATGGGCAAAACGTGTTGGTGATGACCTTGAGCAAGGTCAAGCGTCGCGTCAAAAAGTAAATTTGGGTTTGCTTTACCCACCTGATGAGTGGGGGACTAAGTCTTCTAAGATCTACCATCCATCTTTCTAACAATTTTAACTTTGTTGTTGTTGTTTTTAATCCTCACCTGAGAATATTGTTCCATTGGTTTTTAGAGAGAGTGGAAGGGAAGGAGAGAGAGAGAAAAACACTGATGTGAGAGAGACATATCGATTGGTTGCGCCCTGCATGCACTCCAACCAGCCAGGGAAAGAGCCTGCAACCAAGGTACGTGCCCTTGACCTGAATCAAACTTGGGACCTTTCAGTCCATAAGCCTATGCTCTATCCGCTGAACCAAACCGGCTGGGAATAATTTTATCTTTTTAAAAGCAAAGATTACCAGATGTCCATCCTGACCATGGAATTCTTACCCATGAAAGCTCCAATGTCCATAAAAGTGTAACACTGAACAGCTTATTAATTGTGAACATTTCCAGCTAATTAGCTTATATTCACTATGTGTCTAGGCACTTGAAAAAAATGTACTACATAAGGTTACCTACACTAATAAAATAGAAATATGCAAATTGACCATACCTCCATGACCCCTTTCAGCCAATCAGGCGTGGTATACAAATTAACCCAACAAAGATGACAGGTTAATTTGCATATGCAGGCATGAAGTGGCCTGGTGGGGCAGGACACCTACTATGAGAGGAAGGGCAGGGGGTGGAGGGAGCTGCAGGAGTGGCGCTCTGGCCAGGAGTGAAGACTTGCAGGCTCTCGGGTGGCTGGGAGCAAAGCCAGGAGAAGGAAGGCCTATTCTTGAACTAATCTTCGTGCAATAGACCTCTAGTTATTAATAAGACAATTAAATGCTGGCGTTGGTTTCCAAAGAAAGGCTATATACTAAGTCTCCTTTCTGAGTAATTGGAAAGAAAGACTCCTTTTCTGTCAGGGCAACTCCTTTATTGAAAAACAAACAAAAACCAACAAAACTGAATACCTGCAGCAAAGCCCACAGGTAGTGAAGCGGCGGAGTTGGGTTTGGACTGAGTCACTAGTACCTGCTGCTATAAAAAGGGGCCGTGCTTCCCATAATGACGATGGTAGGGCAGGAAAAACGCAAGGAGAGTAACAAACACGCTTTGCACTAATGATAAAAGACATGCCACTTCCTCAACGCCTCGGACACGGCACGTCTGCTTGCTTACAGCACCCACTGACCATCTGCCACGTGAACAATGGATTCCCCGTGACCTGGGCCTTGCCACCGGGTTCACGCCCTGCTAGGTCTAGAACTCAATGCTTCTATCTCCATTGTTTGTCTTTCTTCTTTAAAAAGTATGTATTTTTATCGACGTCAGAGAGGAAGGGAGAGGGAGAGAAACACCGATGATGACAGAGAATCATGAATGGCTGCCTCCTGCACGCCCTCTCCTGGGGGTCAGGCCCACAACCCCGGGCCTGCGCCCTGACCCGGAATCGAACTGTGATGCTTAACCACTGAGCCATGCCAGCTGAGCTCAGGTGTTTTTTTAAAAATATATTTTATTGATTTTTTACAGAGAGCAAGGGAAAGGGATAGAGAGCTAGAAATATCCATCGGCTGCTTCCTGCACACACCCCCACTGGGCATGTGCCCGCAACCAAGGTACATGCCCTTGAGTCTGCAGGCCGAGGCTCTATCCACTGAGCCAAACCGGTTAGGGCTGTTTTTTTTTTTTTTTTTGCATTTAGCTTTTCTTGGCCCAGAAATGACAAGCAGCAGCAGTGGAGGAACATGTGAGGGAAGCGAGGGGCCAAGGCCTCGCTACTGTCAGCAGATCTCAGGAGCCTTACTCTTGGGCATTGGAGAGACTGGTCCCCCTGGGATTTGCCCGGATCTCTGGTCTGGACCAGCAGCCTCTCCTGGTTCCCTGGGGCCAGCGAGGGTCGGAGCTCTGGCTTCTAAGCACTCGCAGACAGAGTCGTCTCTCTCTTCCAGAAGCCTCCCCGCACACCTGCGCTCCATTCTAGGGGCCTGCAGCCATTGCAGCTCATCCTGTGTGGCCTGCGGAGGCTCACTCGGCAGGCACGGCGACAAGGCTGGCATACCTGCCCTGCAGTTTCTGACCTTGTGTCATCGGGGAGCACGTGACAGCGGGGAGCACGTGACAGCCGGGGAGCACGTGAGAGCCGCAGAAGGCGCGTCTGCCCTTTCAGATCTAAAAAACAGGCGCAAGTATTGATAGATTGTGCCTGGCTGGTGTGGCTCAGAGGTTGAGTGTGGACCTACGAACCAGGAGGCCTGGGTTCGATTTCTGGTCAGGACACAGGCCTGGATTGTGGGCAAGATCTCCAGGAGGGGGCGTGCAGGAGGCAGCCGGTCCACGATTCTCTCTCATCATGGATGCGTCTGCCTCTCTCTCCCTCCCCCTTCCTCTCTGAGATCAATACAAATCTATATATTTTTTAAATTATTAGATTGCCTCGCACACATTGTCTAAGACGGTGGTCGGCAAACTCATTGGTCAACAGAGCCGAACATCAACAGGACAACGATTGAAATGTCTTTGGAGAGCCAAATTGTTTAAACTCCTTCTAACATCACTTCTTCAGCATAGACTGGCCCAGTCCGTGGTGTTTTGTGGAAGAGCCACACTCAAGGGGCCAGAGAGCCACAGGTGGCTCGAGAGCCGCAGTTTGCCGACCACGGGTCTGAGACATAAAACAACTGCATCTGGTAGGGCACTAACAGCGGCATGGGCACTGAGAAATCTCCTCTTCCTTTCATCATATTGAGAGTAGAGTTGTGTTTCAGAGGCCAAATATCTTTTAGGGATGGAAATTCAGAAGGCAAGATGGAGAACACCACCAATTAAAAATGCAGATTTTTGGCACTGGCCAGTGTCGCTCAGTGGTTAGCGTCAACCTATGCCCCAGGAGGTCACGGTTCGAGTCCCAGTCAAGGGCACATGCCCGCGTGTGTGCTTCATCCCCAGTAGGAGGTGTGCAGGCAGCCGATCCATGTTTCCCATCATTGATGTTTCTCTCTCTCTCTCTCTCCCCCTCTCCCTTCTTCCCCGAAATCAATACAAATCTATGCATTTTTAAAAATGCAGATTTCGTTTGCTAAAAGTAACGATTCTGACCTCCTTGACAGTGTCCGTCGTAGAAGACCTGCTTCAGAGCCTGTTGACGTGGAGAAATGGGACATTGGCCTCAGAGCAGGCAACACTGGATCAGCCTGTGGTTTGGAGGGCAGGCCCGTTAGCTAGAGCAGCGGCTGCTTCCCCTCTTCCTCGGCTAACAGACCGGGAAGAGGCAGGTGCTACGTTTGGATGATTAAAAACAAACCCCTCCAGGCCCACGAGGCCATGAGGAGAATGGAACCTGGCCTCAGAGTTCTGTCTGTAGAGGTTTCACTTTCTGAAGCATCTGATGAGAAAAGGGCTGTTCGTCATTGTCGCCCTGCGGTCAGGCTGTGGGGACCACAGGACAGGAAGTGCCCAGAGGCGGAGTTAGAAGGAAAAAGCTTTTACCCCCTGGGGCTCGCTTATTGCTGTTCTAGTTCACGTGTTAGGCAGCTTTAAAGGTGAGGTTGCTGTTCCTCCTTGGGGCTCTTTCTCTTCTTTCCTTTATTCTTTATTAAAAATAGTTTTTTAATTGATTTCAGAGAGGGAGGAGATACAGAAATATCTATGACAGAGATTCAGGGATTGGCTGCCTCCTGCACGCCCCACTCTGGGGACCAAGCCCGCACCCCTGGCAGGTGCCCTGACCAGGAATCGAACCTGGGACCTCAGAGTCCATGGGATGACCCTCAATCCTTTGAGCGACCCCAGCCGGTTCTTTCCTTTATTTCCCGGTTACTCTAAGGGGGGAGATGGCAAACCTGGGTGTGTCACAGGCCGCAGGCTGCTTGTTCTGAGCCGCTGCTGACGAGATTCGGGTTATTTCATGCTTCTGAGGCCTTAGTCTCCTCCCCTGTCACCAGGGATGTTAGGAACTGCCCCACTCACGTCTGAAAATCAAATAGGACCAGGTCATGTGCCAAGTGCACGCGCAGCCCCGGGGTTGGCTGGCTCAATACCTCTTGCCAGGGCCCTGGTGGTAAAAACGGAGCCTGCTAGTTCCAGCCGGTTTGGCTCAGTGGGTAGTGAGGCTGCCTGCGAATCCAAGGGTCCCGGGTTCGATTCCAATCAAGGGCACATGCCCAGGTTGCAGGCTCCTCCCCAGTGTGGGGCATGCAGGCGGCAGCCAATCAGCGGTTCTCTCTCATCTTTGATCCCTCTCTCACTCTCTGAAATCAATAAAAAAGTATATATATATATATATATATATATATATATTAATAAAGTGGCTGCTATGTCACTGTGGACCTTTCAGGGACCTATGGGAGCAAGGACTAGAGAAGGTCCCGGGTTCGATCCCTGTCAAGGGCACATAGTCAGGTTGCAGGCTCATCCCCAGTTGGGGGCATGCAACCTGGCACCTGCCTCTTTTCAGAATCTTAGCCAAGGAAGAGGGGGATTAGCTGCTGCTCTGGCTAACGGGCCTGCCCTCCAAACCACAAGGATTCTGTCTCATGGTTGATGTTTCCCCCTCTCCCTTCCCCTCTGAAATCAATACAAAAAAACAACTTCTTTTTTTTTTTTTACAAAAAGGAGGCTGCTATGTCACCACAGACACACCAGCGACCTATTGGAGCAAGGATCTGTCTGAGGACCAGATCAGGCCAACTCCTCAGCGACTTAAAGGGTGCAAACCGCACTCGCCCCCTTGCCTGACTTTGAACCAAAGCGCAAGGGAACAGCAGTCCCCAGTCTCGGCAGTACCTTTGGGGCACCCCTTCCTTTTCCCAAGGAGCCAGCCCAGACCACAGGCTCCCACCATCCTTCCCTCTGCGCCCAGAAGAGCGCCCCGAACCCAGCCCCGGGCGCTTCTTGCATCAGCTGGAGCCAGGCGGGGCGCGCCCTCCTCTCCCGGCCCCAGAGGCGGCCAGGTGACGCGGTGCCTCCTCCCTCGGAAGGCGGGGCGGCCCGCGGGGGCCGAGGAAGTGGGGCGGCCCCGGCGGTGCCCCCGCCCCCGCTGCGTCCGGGCTTCGGAGGCGAAGGCGGCACGGGTCCCTCGCACGCACGGGAGGGGCGCCCGGAGCCCCCGGTGCAGCCGGGACGGGGCCTCGGATCGCGGACAGGTGAGGGCGGGGCGCGGCTCACCTGGGCGCGGGGGTCCCTGCCAGCTCCCTCCTGCGGGCCGGCTCCCCCTCTCGGCCCACGTGGGGACGTGGGGACCGGGGAGGGGACTCGGAGGAGCTACCGCCGCGGAGTTGCGGGAGGGAGGCGGGAACCCCAGAGCCGCGGGTGGCGGGAGCGCAAGGCGGTGGGGACCTGCCCGCGTTGGATAGGACGCATCGGGTCTCCTGGCGGCTGCGGAGTGGCCACCGCCACCTCCACCTCCGCGTCCACCGTGGGGACAGTACAGAGGGCAGCCCCTCACTCGGGTGGGACCCGATGCGGTGTCCCGGGGGCGGGGGCGGGGGGACCCGGAGATTCCGCTCTGGTCCCCTCCGCAGACGTTGGCCACCAAAGCAGAACGCCTGGCCCTTGGGGGGGGGGAGGGGGGGGGCGGTTCCAGGGCGTCGTCCCAGGAGCAGAAAAAAGAAGTGATGGTGGTGAAGTTGAGGAAATTGCTTCAACAAGGAGCTCCCCAGCGCACAGACTGTTGGTTTGTTAGGCAAATAGGGCGCAGGTGTCGGTTAGAAACGGTCTCTGTCCTCGGAGCCCTCCAGGACCTGCGGGCCAGCTCTTGCGCCCAGCTGCTCCCCTGGTTGAGCTTGGAGGTGACCTTTGCTGAGGGGAGGGCACGGCCAGGGACCCGACAACTCAGACGACCCGGCTCAGCTGCGCCCCGAGTTGCAAACTGGGCAGTGGAGGGTGATCTCTACTCGAGTTCATTTCCCACCTGGGTCAGCAGCCTTTCCCTTGAACAAATATTTGTTGTGCGTCTCCTGGGGGGGCGGCGGGCTCTGAGCCAGCCAGGCGGGTGTGCGCAGGTGCTGGCCCAAGGGGAGGGTCTGGGCACTCCTCCTGCGCAGGTGGAGGAGGTTTAGAGACCAAGGAAAGGCTCCTGGAGCATTTGCTTCTTGCATGTCGCAAGAATGGAGGGTCAGAAGCATTGAAGGGCAGGGAGAAGGTCCAGCTAAGAAGGCCGGCCTGGCATCCAACGTGGCAGGGGGGGTCAAAACCACCCTTAAGTAAGGTTTTAAGCATCGACCCTTTGCCCAGGGCCCGCACTAGGCCCCTTATCTGATTGCAGAAAATAGGCAAGGTAGGGATTATTACTTCCCCTTGTGCGGAAGGGAAACCGAGGCAGGGAACAAGCTGGCACTGCGCGCCAGGGAACTGGTAGACCTGGGCATTGAATGTCCGTGCGCTTTCTCCTGTCCATGCTGCCGGGAGGTGGCACATCTAGAAGATGGGGTGGCAGGGAGAATTGAAATTTTCCCTTCGCCAGCTGTCGGCATGCTGGGAGTTAAAGTAACTTCATGAATAAAATGAGCATTTTTTTTTTTAAAATAAAAAGTCTACTCCTGCGGTTAAACCATGACCAAACTGGGGCAAGAAGAACAGCTATTTTTAATAAGATTTATTTTGTGTCTTCCTTTGCATATTTTTAAGACCCTAATATATCCAGGCAGGGGAAACTATATATTCCTGTGTATCACCCATTGAAGTCACAGCGAGTTTTCATATTGTTCGTGTGCTTTATCTAATTCAGCCTGATTTATAGCCTATCTATAAATTTGCAGTTTGTAGATACTATTTATAAGTCATCTTGATTTTACATAATATGTATTTATAGATAACCTATATAAACTTATGTAAGTTACAAGTTTATATAAGTTATATAAATCAGCTTGACTTCACATAGTTCGGCTTGATTTCTTCCATAGATTCTGGGAGAATAGAGGAAAGGACATTGTGTTTATGTAAAAATCTAGAATCAGGTATCGATAACTGTAGCTAATATTGATACAAAAAGATGTAGCTATTTTTCCTTATCTGTCTGTGGAAAGGTAGACTGCTAAACTCATTTGGAAAGAAAGCCTAAGGTCCCTAATTTAGTCTGGGGGTACCGGATCTGTAACAACCTCCAATTTCTTTCCGTGTGTGTACACCCCCAAAAGCGATTTTCCGGTTAAAATGACTGTATTGTATGGGATGAATATGAAAATAGTGCTTAGCATTTTAATTACTATCTCCTGACAGGGGAGGACACTTGCTTTCTTAAACCCTTCCTTATAATCGTTGCTGATTGTACACAAAAATTGAGGGATTTTATATTTAAACTAGAGGCCTGATGCATGAAATTCATGCACGGGGGTGGGGAGGGGTGGTCCCTCAGCCCAGCCTGCACCCTCTCCAATCTGGGACACCTCTCACAGTCCAGGACTGCTGGCCCCCAACTGCTCACCTGCCTGCCTTCCTGATTGCTCTAACCGCTTCTGCCTGCCAGCCTGATCACCCCCTAACCACTACCCTGTCAGCCTGATGGATGCCTAACTGCTCCCCTACCAGCCTGTTTGCCTCTAACTGCCCTCCCCTGTAGGCCTTGTCACCCCTAACTGCTCTCCCCTGCAGGCCTGAGTCCCTCCATCTGCCCTTCCCTGCAGGCCTGGTCACCCCCAGCTTCCCAACTCTACCAGCCTGGTTACCCCCAACTGCCCTCCCCTGCTGGCCATCTTGTGGTGGCCATCTTGTATCCACATGGGGACAGCCATTTCTGACCACACGGGGGCAGACGTCTTGTGTATTGGAGCGATGGCCGATCTGCGTATTAGTTTTTCATTAGATAGAGGCCCAATGCCTGCAATGTTTATAAGGGGGCTCGGCCTGTGGTTCTGCCTTTTGGTCTAATTAGCATGTTAGCTCCCTGTGACATAGGATTAGCAGCAGGAGTTGAAGAAAGTGGTTTTTGTTGAAGAAAGCTTTTATGCCTGTGTTGGGAGGAGCAGACAGGCTGTGCTGCCTGCGTCTTGTTTTTGACCCTGACCTTGGCAACACACCTTGAACTCTCCTTTAGAAGCATTGAAATCCTGCCCGGAAGGTGTTTGTTTATAAGGGTATGATTCGGTCCTAGCTGGTTTGGCTCGGTGCATACAGTGTTGGCCTGCGGAGTGAAGGGTTCTGGGTTCCGTTCCGGTCGGGGCACACGCCTGGGTTGCGGGCTCGATCCCCGATGTGGGCGCATGCAGGAGGCAGCTGATCCTTGATTCTCTCTCATCGTTGATGTTTGTCCTTCTCCCTTCCTCAATTAAATATATATATATATATATATATATATATATATATATATATATATATATATATATATATATATAGTAGGGAAAAAAAGGTGGGTTGGCTTGGTGAAGATGCTGTTATTGAACTCTGCATGCCGCAGAGGAGTGTGAACGGGGGGGGGGGGGGGGGGGGGGCAGATTTTGTGAGCCCTATGTGTTTAAGGTAAACACATTTGCAGTCCTCTCTTGAGAAAAACGCTACAAGATTAGTGATGACTGAATCCCTCTTTAGAAAGAGAAAGAGAGAGGACAGGCGCTGGAGGGCTGTGTCTGAGATCTTTGCGGGTGATTTACCAGAAACACTTAGGAAGAAGGGCTTCCTGATTGCAGCTGCCTGCCTGCCCCTGCCCCCCAGGCACTTGGTGGGGGGTTTGGGGGGGAGGGGCTCAGCCTGTGCCTGGGAGAAGCCGGAAGCCAAGCTCCATCCCCTTCCTAGAGTGACAGGTACTTAGAGGCAGAGGGCTCAGGGCCTTATTGCTCATGGAGGGGACTGCTAGCTGGGGCGGAGGGAGGGGACCCTGGGCTCATAGGGGCCTGGGGCACTTCCTGTCCAGCCAGCAGTTCTGAGCTGAAGGCCCCCAGGCTGGTGTTCAGGGGCTGGGTTCTCTAGGGGTGCCTGCGGCTCTCCGTCGCCACTTGTTGGGGGTTCTCTGTGTCCTGGGCACTGAGTCAGACGAGTCCTGATTTCCAGGAGGGATGGATCCTGGTCTCAGGAGCTGCTTTATTTTATCTATCTATCTATCTATCTATCTATCATCTATCTACCTACCTATCTATCTATCTATCTATCATCTTATCTACCTACCTATCTATCTATCATCTATCTACCTATCATCTACCTATCTATCTATCTATCTATCTATCATCTATCTATCTATCATCTACCTATCTATCTACCTATCTATCATCTATCTACCTACCTACCTATCTATCTACCTATCTACCTATCTATCTATCTATCATCTACCTACCTATCTATCACCTACCTATCTATCTATCTATCTATCTATCTACCTATCTACCTATCTATCTATCTACCTATCTACCTATCTATCTATCTATCTACCTATCTATCTATCTACCTACCTATCTATCTGTCTATATTGATTTCAGAGAGGAAGGGAGAGGGAGAGAGAAACATCCATGATGAGAGAGAATTACGGATCAGCTGCCTCCTGCACGCCCCACACCGGGGATGGAGCCCACGACAAGGGCATGTGCCCCGACCAGGAATCGAACCCTGACCTCCCGCTTCATAGCTCGAGGCTCAACCACTGAGCCACACCAGCCGTGCTCATAGAGTTGGTTTCCCTGAGCACCGTCCAGGGCTTGGAGAGCCCCTGGTGTGTGAAGGGCCCTCCCTGGAAGTTGGGGCCACCCTCCCCCTCACGCCCCTCACAGATGCAGTGAGGCGCTCAGTGTTTCTCAGTGTGCCTGCCAAACCCCAGCGCCCACACACCTGAGCTCACCCGGTTGGAAACCTATGTCCTCAGCCCCACCCCGGCCCCAGATCGGAAGCTCTGCTTGGGGAACGCAATGACCTGAGTTCTCCCAGAGGCCTTCTGGATGATTCTGGAGCTAACCAGTGGGAGCCGCAGCCCCTCCCGCTGTGGAGAGGGCAGGAAGGGAAGAAGATGAATAAGGAGCTAATGTTTACATTCCTGTGGCTGACATTTCTGGGCTTGGCTGGGCCTTGTGCTGAGGATTACTAGCTCTTTTAATCATGAACACAGCCCTACCTGGCCGGGCTGTCACCACCTCCCTTTCAACGTGGGGAAACTGAGGCGCAGAGACGGGCAGGGGCGGGTCCCAGGCGCCATGGCTGTGAGGATCCCGGGGCAGGCAGGCTCGGCCCTCCCCAGGGACAGCTTGTAGGAGGTCCCAGTTCCGTGGTCTGGAAGGCAGGGCTGAGGCTGATGGGAATGGCCCTACCGAGCTGGCAGAGTCACCTGCTCACCTCTTGGGGTTCACATGCTTTTCTTTGGGGACCCACTGCCAGAACCTCGGAGGGGAAGGGCGTTATGTCATTTCCTCCCGCTGCAAGCTTTCAAGTTTCACAAGCGAGCGCACACGATTGCGTATAGCTGGTTGCACAGCAGCGAGTTGCTCTCCCTGCGTGACTGTGGGCTCACGGGTTTCCCCAGTGGGTGGCCATGGGCAATGGCCTTGTTTCAGAACGAGGGGCACTTGAAGGGGACGGGGTGTGTTTTTAAAGTGTTTTTGAATATATATATTTTTATTTTTATTGATTTCAGAGAGGAAGGGAGAGGGAGAGAGATAGAAACATCTATGATGAGAGAGAAACATGGGTCGGCTACCTCTGGTCCCCCCACTGGGGGATGGAGCCCGCAACCTGGGCATGTAACCCTTGCCCGGAATCAAACCCGGGATCCTTCAGTCCTTAGGCCGGCGCTCTATCCACTGAGCCGCACCCGCTAGGGCCGTGGTGATGTGTTTTGAAAGAACCTAGAAGAACTGTGTCTTGTATTTTCAGTGATTTTCTTTTTTCTTCAGAAAGAAATAATTATCACCCCCAAGTCTGTACGTTTTTCACAGTGTAGCCCCATCTTGTCAGAGGATACGGCTGTGGCTACAAGCATAGAGGTGAGTGTGCAGAGAGATGATGGTTTGCCTTTGGGGGTGCAATGCAGGTGACCATGTCTTCCGCTTCAGGTGACAGATGTTTAGGCAAACATTAATTTGAGCTTATTATGGCCGGAGGCAGAGTTGAATTCTGAGAGGACCCAGCTGTCTTGTCCCTGCCGTCATTCATGCATGGGGTCATTTGTCGCTGGCCTCGCCGTGCCAAGTGCTGACTATTGGACACCAGGGCAAATACGGTGGGAACCAGATGGACTTGATCCCTTGACAGGTAGTCACTTGTTGGGCAATGTTTAGGAGCCAGTTCCAGTGCTCGGCTGAAGGCAGCAGGAAGCAGACGGATGGGAGGGTTTGGGAGATGACAGGTGAGCAGGTGGAGGAGGGGTGGGGGAGGAGAGAGAGGGACCACTGGGGAGGAAGTCTGACTTGGGCCCCTGGGTTGGTGCAAGGAACACAACTCAGCCCCAGAAGAGGCTGTGTTTAGAGAGGAAGAACGCGTTTTGTGGACACTGTAGGTTTGAAATGTCTTGGTGACCCCCCGGGGGAGGTGGTGGGTGGGCAGTTGGCTGGGCTGAGGGTCTGCAGCCCAGGAAAGGGGCTGGTCATACAGAGATCGAGGGAACTGGTCTTCGAGGGAACTGGTCTTGAATAAGGGACTATCTATCGGTTGAATAATACAGCCGGTCTGACAACTGAGTCAGTGGGTTGAATAATATCAGTGATTGAATGTTGCAGACTCGCAAGGTGGGAAGCAGGTCACCAGGGACGTGTGGACATTGCTTCCGGCCAGGCAGCGGAGGGACGTGGGACAGGGGGGCGAGGGAAACCGGGAAGGTTCACTTCCGATCATTCTTCCATGGGCGGGGAGAATCGCCACTCCCTCTGGCCTTCCCTGCCTTTGACAGCCCAGCTGGGGCTGGGGCGTGGGCAGCCCTCAACCTGCAGAGCAAACACCACAGGCCGAGGCAGGGCCCTGGCAAGGGGCTTGTTGAAAGCTGGTTGTTAACATTTTTATTGACTGGTTGATTTTAGAGAGGGAGAGAGGGAAAGAGGGAGAGAAGGAGAGAGAGAGAGAGAGAGAGAGAGAGAGAGAGAGAGAGAGAGAGAGAGAGACTTGTTGTCCCACTTAAGGATCCATTTATTGGTTGCTGCTTTGTTTTTTTAATTCCTTTTTTTTTATTGTTTAAAGTATTACATATGGCTCCTTTTTCCCCCCATCAACCCCCTCCCGGTCACTCCCATCCCCCAGGACAAGCCCCCAGCGCCCCAGCGTCCGTGTCCATTGGTTATGCTCATATGCATGCATACATGTCCTCTGGTTGATTTCTCATTGTCTGCTTCTTGCATGTGTGTGTCCCACCTGGGGATTGAACCCACAACCTTGGTGCATGGGGACGGTGCTGTAACCAATTAAGCTACCTGGTCAAGGGCCTGCTTTTCAGAATCTGAGCCCATATCATTGTCACAAGCCAAATGCTTGCTATCCATCCTCTTCACTTTTTTGTCTTCTATTAGAAACACTCACTTGTCATTTATGTTCGTCACAAATTAATCCTATCCTTTTATATAAGCTGAGTGGCCAGGTTATTCTGATCTCTGAACACATAATAATCTGGCCACTCAGTGTGTGTGTGTGTGTGTGTGTGTGTGTGTGTGTGTGTGTGTGTTAGAGGCCTGGTGCATGAATTCGTGCATGGGTAGGGTCCGGGGAAGCCTAGCCAGGGGGAGGGACCATGGGAGGTTGACCAGCCTGACTGCTAGTCAAACTCCTGGTTGAGGGGACAGTTTGCATATTAGCCTTTTATTCTATAGGATATACACCGAGTGAGCAGATTATGATGCGTTCAGAGATCATCATCATCTGGCCACTCCGTGTATAATTGCTGGGTGGTTCTGTTGGAGGGACTGAATGTTTAGGGTAGTCTGTTTCCACTCTGTCTATGGAAAGGCAGCTGATGTACAGGAGTATTCATGAGACTACTCATCTGCAAGCTGATCAGGAAAATTAAAAAGAAAGGATTCAACCTATTTGTGGGGCCGTGACCATGTTCGGGCCCAAGTGGCAACCAAGATGACAATGCATAGAACAGACAAGCAAACAAAAAAACCCCAAACCAAACCAGAAACAAAAATAATTCTTGTGTAATTCTTCCTTTTTTTTGGTGGTGGTTGGGGAACTATTTTTAGCATTATGAAAGATGTGGGGTTGAGTGTGCACGCTGAGGTAATAGATGGGGAAAGGACACCATTACTTGAATAACAGCAACCGACAATATTGTTGTACAAGTGGCCCGGTGCATGAAATTTGTGCATGGGTAGGGTCCCTCGGCCTGGCTGGCGATCAGAGCTGATAAGGGGCCTTCTGGCTGTCGGCCGGGGCCTTCCTTTGTTCTCCCCACCCCTGTGGTTAGCGCACATCCTAGCAAGCAATAGACCTCTTGGTCTCCCGGTCGAACGCCTGCGGGGACACTTTGCATATTAGCCTTTTATATATATGGAAGTGTTATGCTCAATGTGAACTATTTTATATCTACCAAATTCACCCTAGCCTGTTTGGCTCAGTGGATCGAGCATCCCACCGCAGACCGAAGGGTCCCGGGTTTGATTCCGGTCAAGGGCACGTACCTCGGTCGTAGGCTCGATCTCGGGCTCCTGTGGGAGGCAGCCAATTGATGTGTCTCTCTCACATCGATGTTTCTCTCTTCCCCTCTCTCTCTCCCCCTCCCTCCCACTCTCTAAAAATTAATGGAAAAATGTCCTCGGGTGAAGAGTAAAAAATGAAATTAGCTTTGTGGTCTGGAAATGACTATGGGGGTCAGCTCTTCCACCTCCTGATGTGCCCCCCGCCCCCCAGAACCATTGGAGCCCACAGGTGCCGGAGGCCCCCTACCTCCCTCCCTAACCCCCCTGCTACATGGTTAGCTGATGACACAGTCTGTCCAGTAAAATGTGTCTGCAAGGCCTGGCCTACAGAGACATGTTTTTCTGGAATCTTCTTGGTGGTTGCTGGAACATAGAAGTCTCTCCATCTCTGGAGCTGTTACCTCCCCCTTGCGTCCTCCGAGTTCCTTGTTCCTCCTTACCTCTCCCCCTGCTCTGTTTGTGTGCACTTTCTCCGACATGGTTTAGCGTGTTGAACTTTGCAGGAGGCCTCTGTGGAAGTCGCCTTCAGGCATGTAGGCCTGTCCCAACAGGTAGGCTTCCTGTGACATTTCCTTCATTCTCTTCAGTCTCCTGATCGAACTGGCTGGGAGGCTCGCAGGCTGAGCCAAGAATAAGAGCCGGTCCCTGTGCTAATATTGAACCAGGAGACAGGACAGAAACATGATGAATTCTTTTTTTTCTTTCTTTCTTTTGATAATCCAACCACACATCTTTATTGTTTGCTTTCCCCCAGCTTCCCAGGAAACCTTTGCACAGTGTTATAAGCCAGTGGTCGGCAAACTGCGGCTTCCTAGCCACATGTGGCTCTTTGGCCCCTTGAGTGTGGCTCTTCCACAAAATTGCCTGGGCGAGGCTATTTTAAAGAAGTGGCGTTAGAAAAAGTGTAAATTTTTTTTAAAAAATTGGCTCTCCAAAGAAATTTCAATCTTTGTACTGTTGATATTTGGCTCTGTTGACTAACGAGTTTGCCGGCCACTGTTATAAGCGAAATGTCCCTTTGTCTGAGTCTTTGGGCACAAAGGCTATTTTTAAAGAAATTTAAATTCTTTATCATGAAAAGAATTACAGGAGTCTCCTTTTCCCTCCGTTGAGCTCCCCCCGGCCGCTCCCACCCCCATGATGAATTGTTTTTAAATATCATGGGCTCTTTTGTGACGTAAAAAAAAAAAAAGTGTGGACACACAGGTGTGGCCCAGATTGGTGTTCAGCTATTTATTAACTATTTCCTCCCCAGCTTCCAGCCTGGGTCCGTGTCTCACTTTATCACCGTGAGCTCAGAACCCTAAATCACTAAGTCATTCCTGCTTCTTCTCAGGAACCTGCTGGATAAACTCATCCCATTGTATGGAAAGGAACGCTGAGGCTCAGAGAAGCGGAGTCGCTTGTATGAGGGTCACCCGGTTGAATTTTACCTCCCCCCCCCCCTTTACTGTTTCATTCCAAGCCCCGGAACATCTCGTTTTAACCATCCTACTCTGTCCAGGTTCCCAGGGAAAGTGTTTAGACTAGATGGTCCCCGGAGACCCGTTCCAACCGAAATTCCTGGAAAGTCTCTGAATCCCGGGGTTCCAGCCTCTGCTCTGTGGGCCCCAGGATTGAAACCCTTCATTTTGGCCTTAATGAACTAGAAGGTGTTGTGCTTGCCTGTCTTTACAGAACTTAATGATTCTTCCTATTAGCTGGCCGGCAACTGCTCTGCCTTGCTCCATGCAGGGAGTCCAGAGAGCAGTCCCCACCCTTTGGGCAGGACCACTTTTAAGCACATTCACCACATCTTGTTTTTTACAGAGCGAGCCATTTAAGACAAAACAGCTTTTCTTAAGTAATGTCAGGGTCATGTGATCGATGACTTTGTTATCTACAGGGCCATCCTGTTCTTCAGAGAGCTCACAGTGTTCTATCTTGCAAGGCTATTCTGCCAGGTGCAGCTGGGATTCAAGGCTAAGTCGATTGGGGGAAGCATGCTCAAACATTTCTATTCTCTAACAGGGGCTAAGACAGCAAAATGGACAGCACAGCCCCCACTTTTAGCACAAAAATGATCTCTTCTGGGGAAAAAGCTAACCCCCTGTGTCATTCAGTATGAATCGGTGTCAATTACAGATAGAGTGAGAAGCAGTAGGAACTGTCCCCATGGTCAAGCTCTAGCAAGTGTCTGATCCAAATGAGAAGCCGTCCGTTGATACTTATATGAGGGCATCGAAAGCACGGCTTTGGGAAATGATTTGGAAAAAGTGGCCCTTGGAGGACTTTTTTTGATTGACAGACATGGGTGCACAGATACCTCGGTGAGTCCCTGCTTTCACTTTTTTTTTGGGGGGGGGGGTAATATACCCAGAAGTGGAATTGCTGAAACATAGGCTAATTCTATGTTTAACTTTTTGGAGGAATCATTATGCTGTTTTCCATAGTGCATTTCCACCCTGCCAACATTGCACAAGGATTCCAAAGAACCAACACTTAAAAAAAAAAAAAAAATATATATATATATATATATATATATATATATATATATATATATATTCGTGGATTTCAGAGGGGAAAAAGAAAGGAGAGAGAGCCACAGGAACATCAATGATGAGGGAGAATCTATGATCGACTGCCTCCTGCACACCCCACATTAGGGATCAAACCCGCAACCTGGACATGTGCCCTGACCGGGAATTGAACTATGACCTCCTGGTTCATAGGTGGACACTCAACCACTGAGCCATGTTGGTTGGGCAACACTTTTTTTTCCCCTCATAGGGACCATTCTAACGAATGTCTGGTGGTATGTCATTGTGGTTTTGATTTGCATTTTCCTAATGATTAATGACATTGAAAATAATTTCTTTTTTTTTAAGTTTCTGCAAGTGCAAGGCACACTTTTTTTGGTTAAAAAAAATATATATTTATATTCTATTGATTTTTTACAAAGAGGAAGTGAGAGGAATAGTGTGTTAGAAACATTGATAAGAGAGAAACATCCATCAGCTGCCTCCTGCACACCCCCTACTGGAGATGTGCCCACAACCAAGGTACATGCCCTTGACCGGAATCGAGAATGGGACCCTTTAGTTAGTCCGCAGCCTGATGCTCTACCCACTGAGCCAAACTGGTTGGGGCAAGGCACACCTTTCTGAATTGTCACTGCAAAGTGTTTCCTGGAGAGTCAACATATCCAGATCCCAGGCGGGTATCTATCCTAATTAGCCATTGGACCTTTAGTTCCATTTAATGAATGTAACTAGACCTCTGTTAAGAGCAGATCACTGCACTGGGTGCCACAGAGAAAAAAAAAAAAAAAGCTTAAATGTTTTCTCATTCCAAAGTTTTGAACCTATAATCTAAGGCCAGCGTCTCTTCTAACCAGGTAGAATTGCCTGCCATCAGAATAAGACATGAAAACTATAATACGCAGGGGAAAGGCAATTGTGAGATTTTTTTTTTTTTTTTGGAGGGGTCTGACATTAAAATCCGAATCTTAGCACAAAAACGATCTGTTCTACGTAGGTTGAGTTTATGAGTTTGATGTCTCAGTCCAGAGATACTGTTCATTGTCTGTCCGCCGGCATACGGCCGCTCCGCTCTCCATAGCAAAGCTGCTGTACAGGGAGTGTCTTGTCACAGCTCATTTTCCTGCTTCCCCCCGCGCCCTGCAATCTGGCTTCTCGGGTCCCCGAAGTCTCCACTCCCCTTGCAACAGTCAAAAACCAGGGATGAGCCTCAGCCTCCCTCAGCCAACTTCTCCGGAGTGTTTGGAATGATGGAGCCTCTTGGAAACGTCTCCTCCTCTCTCCCAGTGTCTTTGGTCTTCGTCGCGTTTCCTCCCCGGCTCCCATTCGGAAACCTTACCCCCTTTCCTTCGCTGCCTCCTACCCTCCCAACACAGCTCATCGGTGGATTATAGAATTCCCCTTCTCACTCAGTCTCCTCACCTCCATTCCGCTTGCTCTTTCCTTGGTCTAGTCCCATGGTCGGCAAACCGCGGCTCACGAGCCACATGCGGCTCTTTGGCCCCTTGAGTGTGGCTCTTCCCACAAAATACCACGGCCTGGGCGAGTCTATGTCGAAGAAGTGGCATTAGAAGAAGTTTATAAAAACGTGGCTCTCAAAAGAAATCTCAATCTTTGTGCTGTTGATATTTGGCTCTGTTGACTAATGAGTTTCCCGACCACGGGCTAGGACCTTATCATGTTAGGTTAATGTACCTACTATGTGCTCCTTCCGGGTCTCATTCATAACACCTCATAGCTCACGCTGTGCTGTACTGAGGTTGCTGTGCTATCATCATGAGTTCCTCAGGAGAATCGGTTTTGTGTATTTTATTCCTTCATTACTATTTATTAGGTTTTTTTTTTTTTGACTCATAAAAAACATGAGCAATACAAAAGTTGCTCCACTTTCTGTATCACAGATCTAATTTATTTACCATATGCATACAGTTGTAACCATTAACATTCCAGGATAGAAAATGAAGGTTTTTTTTTTTTTTTTCCAGCATCTTAAAAAAAAATCCGGTGTTTTGGCTGATGGGAGGGTTGCAATCAACATCTGCTTGGAGCGTGGTTCTTCATGGTCGGAAGGACACTGTTTACTCTCCCCTTCAATAGCTCCGGTTTCACAGGGTACAGTCGGGGCTGCAGGTGTGCGCACAGAGACTGGGGCGGGGTGGGGGGTGGGCAGTGGGGAGCAGGGGGATGATGTGACAGAGAGCTCTGGAGAGGCCTTTATGGCAGATCGATGGATGACACAGATGCTTTCTTCATAGCATGGAGATGTTATGTAGTTCCTTTGTAGTTGCTTCTGGGTATTATAGATACTTCCTTCATAGGATATCTGAATCCCATTACTCCCCCCCCACACTTTTTATTATCATTTTCTTAATCTTTCTTTTTTTGTTTTGTTTATTTTTTATTGATTAAGGTCTTACATGTGTCCATATCCCCCCCATTACCCCCCTACCCCACTCCCACACATGCCCTCACCCCTCAGTGTCTTGTGTCCGTTGGTTATGCTTATATGCATGCGTACATTACTAACCTTTGTGCCTTTCCGTGCCGTTTCCCACTCCAATGCCCCATTAATTCCAATGTCATCAAAAAGGTGTCTTTGGACTTTTTTTTTTCTCT
Source organism: Antrozous pallidus (assembly GCA_027563665.1). Taxonomy (NCBI): domain Eukaryota; kingdom Metazoa; phylum Chordata; class Mammalia; order Chiroptera; family Vespertilionidae; genus Antrozous; species Antrozous pallidus. The sequence goes on from CM050530.1 coordinate 5,173,294, forward strand.
CTTTTGTTTAATATGTTTTTATTGATGTCAGAGAGGAAGGGAGAGGGAGGAGAGAGAGAAACATCCATGATGAAAGAGAATCATGGATTGCCTGCCTCCAGCACCCCCCCCCCCCCCCCTCCCAGTGGGGATCCAGCCCGCCAGTGGGGCATGTGCCCTTGACCGGGATCCAACCTTGGCAGTGGAAAGCCAACTCTGGAGTTCATTCAGAAGAGGAACTTGCCCGGTTGGTGATACATCAGGTCCAACTCAACCTCACCTCCTGTAGCTTTTGCACCTGCAGCAGTGAGTGGGTGGCAGAACTACGGCGGGCCAGGAGCACCAAAAAGGAAAAGTCATTTTGTGTTTGGAAACACTGCCATTTGAAGAGTATTTATGGTCATTTCTGCATATTGACCTTTCCTGGTGCGGTGGTCCCCTCAGAGCTTCCATTCCCCGGGGGATTATTTATGGCGTCACAGCTAAATTACAGCTTCCCATCACCGGATTCATGGGTTCCTTCTAATGGTGTGAGTGTGAATCTGGCTCTAATTGTGAATCAGCTCTCAAAGGAGATGCAAATCTTTTTCTTTTTTTCCCCCCTACCTTTGCCTCCTCACCCGGGTGTGTGTGCAGGTCCCCTGTGTCTGCTCTTGAAAATGCAAATTAAGTGAAAGGGCTGGAGGGAAGCACCATCCCGCAGTTTGTAAATGTTAAGAGAAAACGAGACAAATGAGGTCATTTGTTGAAATGAATGCTTAATGGGTCCCCCAAGAGAACCACCCTTCAGAGGAGGTGACAGTAGCACTTACCAAAAACCCTGTTTAAATCACACTTGCAATTTTTAAAGACCAGTTTGGCTCAGGGGATGGAGCGTCCGACTGCGGACTGAAGGGTCCCGGGTTCGATTCCGGTCAAGGGCATGTACCTTGGCTGCGGGCACATCCCCAGTGGAGGGTGTGCAGGAGGCAGCTGATCCATGTTTCTCTCTCATCAATGTTTCTGGTTTTCTATCCCTCTCCCTTCCTCTCTGTAAAAAATCAATAAAATATATTTTAAAAATATATATGTATTTTACTGATTTTTTTACAGAGAGGAAGGGAGAGGGATAGAAAGTCAGAAACATCGATGGGAGAGAAACATGGATCAGCTGCCTCCTGCACACCCCCCACTGGTGATGTGCCCGCAACCAAGGTACATGCCCTTGACCCAGACCCTCTATCGACTGAGCTAAACTGGCTTCGGCAACACTTGCAATTTTTTTTTCCTTTTTCTAAAAACAAGCATCTTGCCTACTTCAGCTTGTCTGGCGGGCGTTCTATTCATTCCCTGATAATTTCTCTCCGGGAGGAGAGACGCGGTTCTGAAAACAGTCATTGCCTGCAGGGGAAACACGCGATCTTTTCTTAGGATTGCAGGTTAGTATTATATTTCCAGCAGATTAAAAGGTTGAATGGGCCACGGGCTTTTGAAATGTTCCCCGTTCTTTCTTCCATAACACAGCCACTCAGCAGACACACCCAATGTGGGTGTACATTATTTCCTTATAAATTATGCACCTGTGCTGTGGTACCAACATTACATATATTATTAAACAGATGCAAAAAAAAGGGGGGGGGGGGATTAAAAGGACACATTAGGTCAGTGGGAATGGAAGTTCCAGTATTTTCTGTGCAAACCCCATGGTGTACTGGCCCTCTCCCAGCCTACTTATGGGTTTGTAGTATCTCAATAAAAACGAACTGGGGGGGAAAGGGTGTGCTACAGTGTTTAAATGTCCCATTTCGTGTGCATTTAAGATACTTACTTCCCCATAAAGCATATATGCAAAAGGTTTGCATTATGTTTCGTGGGTTGCAAAATTTGTTGTGCATGTCCCTCCTTTATGGGAAAAGACAACTTAATGATTACTTCTTCTTTGTGGTGCAAAACGGACTCCCATTTCAATCTTTGTGACCGCAAGCCTGTTTCAGAAGCAGGCAGGCTGCAATATGCCCTTGGACTTGGGGCTGAGTCTTCACTTATTGCCCCATAATTAAGGCAGAGTTCCTCACATCAGCCCACAATAGTAAGCAACTGAGTTATCCATTCTCAACTTGCCTTTTTATTTTACTTTTATTCATCACCACCACCACCACCAACAACAACAACAAAAAAACTCTCCCCCCAGAAGGTAAGGAAAATAAGTTTAAGGGGCCACGTTCTCAAATCAGAGAAGGTGGGGAGGAGGTCTTTAAATTGGGCCATTAGGGAGAGATGAACTCTGTTTGGCTGGAGTTCCAAGGAGTCCCAGAAAAGCAAGGCCTGAGCCTCCCTATCTTTGAGATAAAAGCAATCGCTTCGGAAGTGGGCCTGCTATTTTTAGAGCAGCCGCCTTTTTTTCTGGCTGTTTCCTGGGTTCCTTTGATGTTCAGAGGCCCGATCTGCTGATCTGTACTTTATTTTTTTATTTTAAAAATATATTTTCAGCGATTTCAGAGAGGAAGGGAGAGGGAGAGAGAGAGAGAAATGTCCATGATGAGAGAGAATCATAGGACGGCTGCCTCCTGCACGCCCCCCCCATTGGGCATGGAGCCTGGAACTCCAGCATGTGCCCTGGGCTGGAATTGAACCCAGGACCCTTCAGGCTGCAGGGGGACACTCTATCCAGGTAGCCATCCTGACTAGGGCTATAACATTTTTAAAAATTGTTATTGTTGAAAGTATTACATACATTCTCCCTTTTCCCCCACTGACCTCTTCTGACCCACCTTCACCCCCACCCCCTTTTTGTAGGGTTAAATAGCTTATTATTATTATTACAGAGGACAGGTGCTGAGTTATTTAGGCTGACCTGTCATTTCTCTGCGTGTCTGCCTTTCAACCTAGAATCTTGGAGGCTGCGCATCATCTCATTGAACTTCAAGTCTGCCTGTCTAGGCAGTACTGCTGCTGGGGCTTCCTCGCGTCTGACGATATGATTCCCCAAACAGTTGTCTCTACAAGAACCCTGTGTTTGCTGTCCCTCTGCTTTTACCGGGGATCACATACCCACAGCTCCCAAGGCAGAAACCGGCATTGAGCCTCCCATAATGATAGCGAAAGCACTCGGCAGATAAAGGAACGGACAGCAGTGTGGCTTCTATACGGGGGGGAACATGGACTGGAGGGGATGTTGTGATTGTGTTTCTAAAGCCACAGGCCCTAACTTTTAGTTCATGCTTCTCTATTGTTAAATAATTTAAACACACATCCCCCACCTGTCTGCCCTTGTACATGTATGCGTTTATTTCCCAGGCGATTGCATCTATGTAGCTCAGAACTCATATAATTCACTAGAGGCCCGGTGCATGAAATCCATGCACTCTGGGAGCCCGTGGGGGATGTCCGACTGATGGTTTAGGCCCGCTCCCCAGCTAAGCCATCAGTCAGACATCTTTAGAGCTGCCATGTTGTGAGAGGCCCAACACTGCTACGTGCTCGCCATCCATGGGCCTGGCTTCTGGCGGAGCAGGGCTCCCCATTTGGGAGCGCACCGACCACCAGGGGGAAGCTCCTGCATTGAGCATCTGACCCCTAGTGGTCAGTGTGTGTCATAGCGACCAGTCAGTCATTCCACCACTCAGTTTGCATAATAGCATTCTATGATATAGGATGTATTCTGATTTGCATTTAAAAAGATGTTGAAAGGGAAGGATGACTTGTAAAGTAGGCTGCGGAAGTGGTTGCGTAACTCAGAAAATTTACAAGTTGTTCTTCCCTTGCGCACTTAAAATGGCTACATCTTAGGGCGTGTAAATTACGCTTTAATAAAGATGATTATAAAAGGAAGGATGAGGTGGAGCTGAAATGAACAGTATATAAACATTTAAAAACCAATTACGATTATTAAGAACCTTTTGCTTTCAGTCAATTTATTAATAACCAAATGCTCATTTTTTACTAAGGCAATGTGATTAAGCATGTCATCGCTAACATTCTAAATCCCTTAATTGTTTGTGAAATAAAGCCCATTCTAGGAGTATCATTAACTCTTTAATACGTTTTCGAATTTTTCATTATTAGGATTATCTTCAGTCCAGCGTTTCTTTGCAAGAATTTCGTTCAGTTAAGCTAGATAATATCTTTAAACCTCTTCAGCCATACATGCAGGCACACACATGTGTGTGCTCATGTACACACACACAAACACACACACATGTATTACATAGATTCCCCGTGCACCACACCTGGACGATTCTGAGAGCATGTGGCCAAGACCCACCTGCCTCTCCTGTGGATCCTCCATGTTGCCCTCAGGGTGGCTAAAATCGACTTGCGATTGGCTGATGGGGTGGGGAAAGGACCACCTTGTCTGCCCTTTGCTGGCTTGCTATTGCTTCCCGAGCAACTCAATCGATGGCACGTGCGTATTCTACCCTTTGTATTTCTGTGCTGTCCTTTACCCATCTCCTCCTTCAGCGAGTATGCTCCCTGATTTCAGGGACTCCACTTCGAGGAGGAGCCGGCCTTGGGAAAATGACTGGTACTTTTAAAAGATGCATCTGTGGCGTCATTTTCTATATAGATGTGATGGATCGTTTTACTTTTAGGATTTAAGAGAAGTCTAGTTGGCGGATTTTTAGGACTGTTATTCACATTATTTAAGCAACTAGAGGTCCACTGCACAAACTGCAATGCAAGGGACTCAGAGGTATGGGCTGCCTCGGCCCCTCATAGCCCCAGCTTTATCCGAAAGGTCATTTGGATGGTCGTTCTGCTGTTCAGTCTAATTACCATATTAGCTCTTTATTATTTAGGATTAGTATAAACACGTTTTTGTTTTTCTTTTTAATCCTCACCTGAGGATATTTTTTCCATTGATCTTTAAAGAGAGAGTGAGAGGGTTAGAGGAGGGAGAAAGAGAGAGAGAGAGAGAGAGAGAGAGAGAGAGAGAGAGAGAGAGGAAGAGAGAGAGAGAAACATTGATGTGAGAGAGACAAATCGATGGGTTGCCTTCTGCTTGTGCCCTGACTGGGACAGGGATTGAACCTACTACCAAGGTATGTGCCTCAACCGGGAACTGAAGCCTTGACCCTTCGGTCTGTGGGCCAAATGCTCTAACCACTGAACTAACTGGTCAGGGCTAACATTGTTAGCAATCTCTCTAGTTATATTGCCATGTCTTCCTCTCTTAGGATCACATGCTATTTGTAAAGTGCCCGTTGAAAGGTCTCCTGTTGAAGCAATTGGGCTTCCTTGGGCTTCAAAATCTGCCAAGCTTTAAGCTCTCTGCATATGCAATTGTAAGCATCATCACTGTTTAAGGCAGATAATAATACAGATCTATCCCTACAGCACGGGTTGTCTTGAGTCATGTCTTTTCAATGATGGCACTACGATGGTTTGAGCTCGGTCCCAAATTCTGCTAATTTTCAAGTTCTGGTGAAATTCAATCGTAAGCATCATTAACATCTTAGCTAAACACATAGATTCATTCCCTACAGCTTTGAGTAGCTGGAATCCTATCTTTATACAGACTTACTGGACACTGATGTCTCAGTATGAATTTTCCCTGTTTTTAAAAACATTCTTACTGGTTTCACATAAGAAGGGAGAGGGAGAGAGAGAAACATGACGATGAGAGAGAATCATGGAGCGCCTGCCTCCTGCACGCCCCCTGCTGTAGATTGAGCTCGTAACCCTGATTTGTGCCCCGACCGGGAATCGAACCGTGACCTCTTGGTTCATAGGTCGACACTCAATCACTGAGGCACACCTGCTTGGCTCAGTTTTTCTTGTGTAAAAAAAAAAAAAAAAGCAGTTTCATAAAGATTGAATTTATCGGGCTCGGAATGCATGTGATTATGCATTTGCTGTAGGCAGTTTTCCAGTATTTCATGTTGGTTTTTTGCCTTGAGCACATTTTACTATTCCTCAAATTCTGGACAGAATCCCATCTGAGTATTTTCCGCAGACCCGTTAGGTTCCCAAGTTGCTTCATTAGGCCAAGGGCTCACAAGGCCCGGCTCTACCTGAAGAATATTATGTTATTCTCTGTCCTGAGCAATTGTGTTCCAACTCGGATATCTGACGGTTACATAGTGGTTTTTAGAATTTGGAATAAGGAAGTGGTGTGTCCAAAGCAAATCATTTCAATGGAGAAAACAGTCCCATTTTAACACTCACTCATCCATCTTTCTTATAAATGTTATACGACACATTTATGCTCTTTTGTGTACAACAGACATTGGGTAGGGATAATTCTCTTTGTTCTGAATTAACTAGAGGCCCAGTGCACAAAAATTGTGCACTCAGGGGTAGGGGGGTCCCTCAGCCTGGCCTGCATAATCTCACAGCTTGAGACCCCTCAGGGGATGTCCGCCTGCCAGCTTAGGCCCTCTCCCCAGAGAATTGGGCCTAAGTGGGCAGTCAGACATCCCTCTGGCAGCCCGGGAGCCCTCAGGGGATGTCCCACGGGGGAAGCCGGCTTCTGGCTGAACCGAGGGGTCAGCTCCTGCATTGAGCGTCTGCCCCCCTGGTGGTCATTGCATGTCAGAGTGACCAGTCGTTCCGCAGGTAGGGTCAATTTGCATATTACCCTTTTCTTATATGGGATGTGTGTCTTTAGGCTAACCTTCTCGCTGCATCTAATAATAGCTTTTGCAATATGGGAAAAGGTTTTTCGGGGAAGTTAACACGATCCCTCTGCTGACGATGTCCTAAAGGTACCCCTGTGGTACATTCTGTTCCTGCGGATAATCCCTGCCCAGGGAAACCGTCCCCTGTGCTGACGGTATCAGGCGGGAGGTGAGGCTTGGCGGTTGCTCTCTGATGCAGAAACTGGTTAGGAGCTCCGTGTGTGCGGTTCCCTGTGGGGCCATTAAGCGCGGTTATGGGAAGGAGTGAATTACCTTCTCTCCCATTTGCTATGTATCCATGGGGTTGTTTATGGCTCTGTGAGTGGTTTGCAAAACCTGGGTCTATAGCTGCACAGCAGATAATACATATTCTGATAAAGGAAGCAAAGGTGTATGTGTGTGTGTGCGTGTGCGTGCGTGTGTGTGTATGTAAGTGATGGTTAGCAGTTCAGTCAAGTAATTATTATTTTTTTATTTTTTTAAATATATTTCTTAATTGATTTCAGAGAGGAAGGAATAGGGAGAGAGAGAGATAGAAGCATCAATGATAAGAAAGAATCGTGCATCGGTTGCCTGATGCATGCCCCCCTTGGGGATGGAGCCTATAACCCAGTAATGTCCCCTAACCAGGAATCAAACCATGACCTCCTGGTTCATAGGGTGATGCTTCACCACGGAGTCACCTAGCCAGGCCAGTCAAATAGTTATTAATTGAGTACTGCCACCAAAGAAGCTTCTGCCTTGAGCACTGGGGGTATGGCATCTGCTTAACTCTAACCATGATCATCCCCTCAGTGTGACCAACCTACATCCATCTTCTCTTCCAGCCCAACTGTCAGGAAGTCACCTAACCTGTGGCCTCCATGTCTTCTTTCCCCCTTCCCATTTGGACCGATTTCAGTCAGATTTCCAACCCCCTTAAGCCTCCCCAAAACAGATCCTACCAAGACCGCCAATCAGTTAAAACCGGGTTTGGCTCAGAGGATAGAGCGTCGGCCTGCGGACTGAAGGGTCCCAGGTTTGATTCCGGTCAAGGGCATGTACCTTGGTTGCAGGCACATCCCCAGTAAGGAGTGTGCAAGAGGCAGCTGATCGATGTTTCTCTCTCATTGATGTTTCTGACTCTCTATCCCTCTCCCTTCCTCTCTGTAAAAAAATCAATAAAAAATAAAAATATAAAAAAAGGTCACCGGTCATCTGTGTTGCACCACGTGGGTGGGCTCAGGACTGATGGCAACTGGCCGGCAAGCTTGTGAGGATCCTAACCACTTCCTTGACACGACGCCCTTCCTCAGCCTTCGGCTTTGACGCTTTTTTCAAAGGTGACACCACACTTCTCCCACCTGCTCTCTAGCTGTCACAGTTATTTTCTAGTTTTTTAAGTCTCCTTTGCACGTCGATCCTACTTGAGCAGGCTGAGCCATGCTGGCGTCCCTTCCAGCTCACTCTTCTCGGCATTTCCACGCCTCCGTCTCTGCCGCGTCTATCTCTACACCCTGCCTCCCTCTTAGCTCCACTATCATGTGCCCCTCTGCGAGGTCAGCTTCTCCACTTGAACTTCCCCAACACAAAGAAGCCAGCCCTGAGCTCAGAATAGCCCTTTAAACGGGACGTCGGAGGGAACGGCCCTCCCGCTCCTCAGTGGGGCTGGGTTCAATCCGGACACCGCTTCTCTCTCCTCCTCACCGAGTTCTGTCAACCCAACATCACGGCTGTTCCTCGGGACCTGTCCTCTCTTCTTTACTGATAGGACAGGAGGAAGCTGAAGCACATAGATCTAATCAATACGTAGTCATTCAGTTTCAACTCATTGACATACACAGAACCCAACAGCTGTAGAATTAACTGTAAGCTGGGCCATCAAAAAGCCTCCAGCCCTGACCGGTGTGGCTCAGTGGATAGAGCGTCAGTCTGTGGACTGATAGGTCCCAGGTTCGATTCCAGTCAAGGGCATGTACTTTGGTTGTGGGTACATCCCCAATAGGGAATGTGCAGGAGGCAGCGGATCGATGTTTCTCTCTCATCAATATTTCTAACTCTATCCCTATCCCTCCCTTTCTGTAAAAAGAAATCAATTATATATATATATATATATATATATATATATATATATATATATATATTTTTAAAGACTCCAACTGCAGAGGATCTTCCCTTCCTGACTTAATCCTTATGAGCTAAGTTAGAAGTCAAAACACGAACATAATGAGAAAATCCGATGTGTTTTAGAAATTAAGCACTACAAAAAAAAAAATCCTGTATGTCCCATAGAATTCAAAATGCAATGTAGGAAATATATATTTTTAAAATATATTTTGGTTGATTTCAGAGAGCAAGGGAGAGGGAGAGAGAGATAGAAACATAAGTGATGAGAGAGAGTCATTGACCGACTGCGTCCTGCGGGCCCCGTACTGGGAATCAAGCCCACAACTCAGGCCTGTGCCCTTGACTGGGAATTGAACCACAACTTCTTAGTTCATAGGTTGGCGTTCAACCACTCAGCAACACCATCCCGGTGGAAATATATTTTTAAAAAAATATATCTTTATTGATTTCAGAGAAGAAGGGAGAGGGAAAGAGAGAGAAACATCAATGATGAAAGAGAATCACTGATCGGCTGCCTCCTGTTACCCCCCCCCCCCACTGGGGAGCGAACCCACAATCCAGGCCTGTGCCCTTTCACCGGAATCGAACCCGGGACCCTTCAGTCCACAGGCTGACAGTCTATTTACTGAGCCAAACCAGCTAGAGCAGTGGTGGGCAAACTCATTCGTCCACAGAGCCAAAGATCAACAGGACAACGATTACAATTTCTTTTGAGAGCCACATTTTATAAACTTAAACTTCTTCTAACCCTACTTCTTCAGCACAGACCCGCCCAGGCCGTGGTATTTCGTGGAAGAGCCACACTCAAGAGGCCAAAGAGCCGCATGTGGCTCGCGAGCCGCAGTTTGCCGGACCACGGAGCCAGGACAAGGTGGAAATCTTGTTAATTAAATGATCATGGAAATATATCGAAAGTTGCAGGGTGCAACACACTCAATCCTCAGAGGGAAATTTATAGTCTTAAATTCTGTAAGTAAGAAAATAATACCGTCTGACGAGCAGAATCTAACTCTCCACGTCGAGAATTTTAAACAGGAACAGCCCCCCCGACGCCAAGGGTGTAGACAGAAACGGTGAACATCAGATCGCAAACCAGTCAATGAGTCACCGGGGTGTGTGTCACTGAGGAACTCCAGTGCGGGTAGCACAAGCCGCTGTCATATCCCGACCCCTCCCCTTCCTGGGGTTTCCGGCTCCGACGGTGGTTGTGGTACCAGCTCGTTCAGAAACGTGGGCTGGTATAGCAGAGCGTTCTCCTTCTCCCGAAAGGTCCATGCGGCACCCTGGCCCTGGGAGGGTTCCTGTAACGACCTTGAGCTGCCCTTGGTGGCCTGAGGAAGCGGGGTGCTTATTTTCCCTCCGTCGGTGAAAACCGGGGAGCGCAGGTGTCTTGTTTTGTAGAGATTCTGCTTCTAGTGCTGATGGGGGAGCAGCATAGAGAACCCTTTTTGTACACTGCTAGTGAGGCTATAAAATGGTATAGCTGATGATAGTTCATAAGGGGTTTCCTTAAAATATTAACAAGTAGCCCTGGCCTGTTGGGCTCAGGGGATAGAGCGTCAGCCTGTGGACCAAAGGGTTCTGGGTTCGATTCCGGCCGAGGGCATGGACCTCGGTTGCAGGTTCCTCCTCAGCCTGGGGCTTGGTCATGGTTTGTATAGGAGGCAACCCGTCCATGTGTTTCTCTCATGTCAGTATTTCTCTCCGTCTTTCCCTCTCGCTTCCACTCTCTCTAAAAATATCCTCAGGTGAGGATTAAAAAATAAATAAATAAAAAATTAAAAGTATACACTGGGTGGCCAGATTATGATGATCTCTGAATGCATAATTGGCCACTCAGTGTATATCCTATATAATAAAAGGCTGATATGCAAATTATCCCCTCGCCCAGGAGTTCGACCAACCACCCATGTCTCCTTTCCCTGGCCAGCCTGGCCGGACCCCACCTGTGCACGAATTCATGCACTGGACCTCTATTGTGTGTGTGTGTTTGTGTGTGTGTGTGTATATATATATACATATATGTATATATATACACACACATTTATATTTATATTTATATTTATATTTAAACATCCTTTTAACTGAGTGGCCAGATTATTATGACCTCAGAACACATAATAATCTGGCCACTCAATGTATATACCATTATACCATATAATCCAGCTCCCACTTCTCTGAGTTTTTATCCAAAGGTAAGGAGCTCAGTATCTCAAAGTGATATCTGCACGCCCTTCTCCACTGCAGCTTTATTCACAGACACAACCCAACTCCATCGCGGGATGAGTGGATGAAGGAAATGTGTTCCATATACCGGGCGGGAAAAGTAGGTGTATAGTTGTTCGTATGGAAAAACAATGCCATAGTTAATAAACAGTAATACAAGAATAAACTCTGTGTTTTGCATACTCACAACGGTACGCCTGCTTTTGCCCTCCCATGTATGGACCGTGGAATAGTATATACCCACAGAAAAGAAGGGAACGCTTCCGTTTGCAGCAGCATGTGTGACCGTGTGAGGTGTTGTGCTGAGTGACATAAGCCATCTTCCTAGGAAGCCTTTACGTGTGTGGGTGTGTTTCAACGTAACCGTGTCATTCATTGCTTTAACTTTTCTATAACTTCTTCAATTAAAAAAAAAGTCGTAAAAAATTCAATTCTTGAAGCTTTTCCTGATCTCTGCAGATGTGACCCATCAGACGCTCCTATCTTGATCACTTACCGGAGAGGGTACAGTTTTTGAGTCACCTTTCCCACTTTTCCTGGGCAACGACGCCCCAGAGATGTTTCACGTTCCTTCTCGTTCTGTTTCCTAGGAGTCCCTGAGCTCCGCTGGGCGGCCGTCTCTCCTGCGGATCCGCCTCTGGGGTCTTTATGCAGCCATGGACCTGGATAAACCCTCCGTCTGGGGCTCCCTCAAACAGCGGACCAGGCCTCTGCTGCTCAACCTGAGCAAAAAGAAGGTCAAGAAGCACCCGGACAAACCCCTAGGCCGACGGGAGCGGCATAGCCTGGACCGCCGCCTCAGCCTCTCGGTCCCTGACCTCCTGCAGGCCCAGGCCTTGGCCCCGGAGGGCGGGCCTTACTCCGGGGCCCAGTCCTCCTACACATCCGTGCCCAGCAGCCTGTCCACCGCTGGGATCGCGCCCAAGAGCTGCAGCGGCTCCTGGAAACAGTCGGAAGAGGAGCTGGCCTGGAGCCAGGAGGAGGCGGGCCCCCCGCACGCGGTGGACACGGACCCCGAGGAGGCCTTCGCCTCGTCCGACGACCGGAGGGCTTCCAGCCACGGCCTCTTGGGTCTGCAGGAGGCGCCCCCGAGAGAGGATGCCCCGGAGGAGGCAGAGGTAAGGCCCCGCCCGGCACTGTCCATCCCGAAGCTTTTTTTCTTCTCATTTATTTATTTATATTTATTTATTTTTTAAAAATACTTTTATTGGGCCGAACCGGTTTGGCTCAGTGGATAGAGCGTCGGCCCGCAGACTGAAAGGTCCCGGGTTCGATTCCGGTCACCATAGAAAACTGGTCAGGGGCATGGACCTTGGCTGCGGGCACATCCCCAGTGGAAGGTGTGCAAGAGGCGGCTGATGGATGTTTCTCTCTCATCGATGTTTCTGACTTTCTATCCCTCTCCCTTCCTCTCTGTGAAAAATCAATAAAATATATTTTTAAAAATATTTGTATTGGTTTCTGAGAGGAAGGGAGAGGGAGGAGAGAGAGAAGCACCCGTGATGAGAGAGAATCATGGATTGGCTGCCTGCTGCGCGCCCCACTCTGGGGATCGAGCCTGAGATCCACGCCTGTGCCCCGACCGGGAGTCGAACCCTGACTCCTGGTTCACTAGTTGATGCTTAACCATAGAGCCATGCTGGCCAGGCTATTTTTATTTATTTTTTACTTCAAAATTAAAAAAAAAAAAATTTATTGATTTCTTACAGAGAGGAAGGGAGAAGGATAGAAAGTTAGAAACATCGATGAGAGAGAAACATGGATCAGCTGCCTCCTGCACACCCTCTACTGGGGATGTGCCTGCAACCAAGATGCATGCCCTTGACCAGAATCAAACCTGGGACCTTTCAGTCCACAGGCCGACGCTCTATCCACTGAGCCAAACCGGTCAGGGCCTATTTCTATTTTTAATAGAATCAATTTATTTATCTGTTTTTATACTTGCTTATTTATAAAGTCATCTTTCTTGGTGAAAGTATTCCATATGTCCCCTTCCCCCCCCCCCCCCCATTCACCCTCCCTGGCCCGCCCCGGCCCCTCTATCCCCCACCCTCACCCTCACCCCAGGCCTCCACCACACTGTTACCTGCGTGCTTTTCCCTCTTTTCCTCACACCCAGTGCCCTTGGTGACAGGGTTAGAGTTATTTCCGTGGGCAGCGTGCTGGGGGCGGTGTCGTTTACAAGAATGTAAATGAGCGGAGTATCGATTGCACCAAGTGTTCCCATCAGTTTGCGGGGTGACCTCTGTGTGTCCTGAAACTATTACGAAAACCCTTTCTCCACACTTTCAGGCATTAAAAGCCCGATTGGATGAGTTTTCCTTTGTCCTGTCTCCTGGCAAAGAAAGCAAGAGCATAACTTTCCCTCTAAATTTGCTGAGTGTGTCTGTCTGTTCCTCTCTCTCTCTCTCTCTCTCTCTCTCTCTCTCTCTCTCTCTCTCTTTACACCATTGCCTAGTCCATTGGCCGGCAAACTCATTTAGTCAACAAAGCAGCAAACCGCGGCTTGTGAGCTGCATATGGCTCTCGAGCCGCAGTTTGCCTACCATGGGCCTAGTCCTAACATAGATATAACATGTGTATTACTGCTCCCGAGAAATGTATAGATGTATGTTTCCCTTTGACTTCCAAGGAGTTTGACTTTTCTTCTATTTCATACACATGTACACACGTGTGTGTGTGTGTGTGTGTGTGTGTGTGTGTGTGTTGTGTGATTTGTGGGCACCTTCACATGCATTCTCTAAAACAGACAAAAAGAACTAAAGGAAACAAATTCTTACCAATATAGTGATTTTACAAAGCTTTAGTATTTCAGTAAGCTGAAACAGCCAAATAGAATTATGAGACAAATCTTGTATTTCTCAGGAGAGTCTAATTTAAGTATAATCACCAGATTACCAAGTCATGATTCCATGACCTCTTTAATCAGATTTTGGAAAATTCCTCCATTAATGGCACGAAAGTAGGTTGCAGGGTTGAGGAAAGGGGTTACATTTTCAGGTGAATGGGGTCACCATAGAAAACTGGTTATTCCTCTGGGATTTTTGATTTTATGTTTGGAGCCAAAGCCTATTAACTATGTCGTATATTTCCCTTTATGTTACTTTTTTATTATTGTTTTTTTTTTTTTTTATCCTCACTGGAGGGTATTTTTTCCATTGACTTGTAGAGAGAATGGGAGGGAAGATGGGGGCGGGGGGGGAGAGAAAGAGAGAGAGAGAGAGAGAGAGAGAGAGAGAGAGAGAGAGAGAGAGGGAGAGAAACATGGATGTGAGAGAGGCACACTGATTGGTTGCCTCCTGCACATACTCCCACCAGGAGCAAACCTGCAACCCAGGTACATGCCCTTGACCGGAACCCGTGACCTTTCCTTGCACAGTCAGAAGCTCTAACCATCGAGCACCCTGGCCAGGGCCATCTATTCCACTTTAATTGGGGGATGGCATCCTGGGTCTCCAGAGGATGTGTTTCGGTTCATTTGGAGGCGTTACTATATTTAAGACATCACTACCCATTAAATGACTGTACTTAACTCTTTTTCACTGCTATTAACACTTACGAAATCCTTTCCGTAATAATTTTTATCATTTTTACTGTACCTAAAATTGGGACTACGTGTTTTCACTAATCAAAAATATAAATTAAGTGGATGATTAGGTCAGGAGGAAGGAGGTAACAGGGTGAATAATGGACCCACGTGAATCTTGGCGGCTTGTTACTTATGAACTAACTAGAGGCCCAGTGCACCGAATTCATGCACAGGTAGGGTCCCTGGCAGCTGCCAGCCCAGGCCTCCCTCCCCCTGCCTGCCTGCCTGCTGCTGCTGGCTGGGGGCGGAGGGGCTGAGGGGGTTTGGCTGGCCGGCCCTGCCCCCTGGTTAAACACCTGGTCGAGGGGGAAATTTGCATATTAGGCTTTTATTATATAGGATGAGAGGAAAAAAAAAAGGGTGGGCTTTTTGGCTTAGATATACTAACAATCTCCAATCAGAAGCCAGAGCCGGTGATCAACACAAAGTTGGTTAGCAAAAGAAGACATTCATTTTCCTGTGTCCACCCTGGTGCCCTTTGAAAAGCAGGGAAAGCCCAGCCAGTGTAGCTCAGTGGTTGGGCATCGGCCCGCCCCCCCAGGAGGGTGCGGGTTCGATTCCTGGTCAGGGCACATGCGTAGGTTACGGGCCGATCCCAGTTGGGGCGAGGGTGGGGGGCATGCAGGAGGCAGCCAATCAGTGATGTTTCTCATCATCGATGACTCTATCTCTTTTTCTCTCTCTCTCTCTCCCTACCTCCTCTTTCTCTAAAATCAGTAAAAACCTGAAAACATACATAAAAGCAGGGATAATGACGGTGTTGGGATGTGCATTTCATCTTGACCAATAACTAATAATCATGAGCGGAAGGATCACGGCCTCACCGTCCTCCCCATGGACTCTCCCCACGGGAGAGTCCTCCCCTCACGTCCTGCTTGGCAGTCGGAGCTGTAAACTACCAGCTTCGGTGCTCGCTGCTGCGGCCGAGCTGAGCGTTTGAGGAAAGAACCCTAGTGGGGTATTTCTTTCTTTTTTTTTCCCAATTTGGATGCCTTTTATTTTTTTTTCTTATTTTTTTTTATTTTTTTTATTTACAATATAACTTAGATTTAATAGTAGTACATATGTTTTCCTTTTCCCCCCCTAATATCCTCCCCCCCCAGCCTCCCTTACCCCCCAGCACATGCCCCCACCTGCCCCCCTCCCCACCCCAGTGTCTTTCATTCATTGGTGATGCTCATATGCATGCATACACGTCCTTCGGTTGATCTCCCCCAGCACCCGCCCCCCACCCTCCCCAGCCTTCCCCCTGTAGCTTGTCAGCCTGTTCAAGGCCACCCTGCCTCTATATCAATCACTCCCCCGTTTCTTTTCTTCAAAAACACCTTGCCTCTGCAGACTAGAAACAAACGTATAAGAACAAAAAATGTTTGAGTGTCAGTTTCAATGTCCAACTGTTCTGAGTCCCAGTTTCAATGTCCAGTAGTTCTTCCTGTGTCCATGTCAGCAATGGTATCCAGATGGTGGACACATCATGGCAATGCAGGTTCCACCCTCTCTGGTTTGGTCCTGGGCCACCTGCAGCCACGCACAGCTGCCGACTGCTAGCATGGCAAGGTGTCGTCAGCGTCCCCCATCTCTGGACCATCCTCGTGGCTGGAACAGACCCGTCAGTTCCTCACTGTCACAGGAACCCACATGGCCTAGTGGGGTATTTCTAGAAGCTGCCTGGCAACCGCAGAGCTTCAGTTTAGTGACCACAGAGACGCACAATGACAAACCACAGAGGAGAGACAGCCTGCAGGTCGCGGAATGAGACGAGAACATCAGAGGCTCCCCACATCCGTCACGTGTCCTTGACTATTTCTGTTCCAGCTCAGAAATCGTTCCTTACCTCCACTCTCCTGCCACCGGCGTGCCAGCCGCATCCCGCGTCCCCTCCTCGGAGGGTCTGACTTCTCTCTCTGACTCCCCTCCCCTCTTCCCGCCTACTGCGCGCCCATCCGATCCTGGGGACATGGCCGTCAACAAAGCGGACAAAAACCCACTTCTTCATGAAGATCCTATTTGGAACGGTGCCCCGGTGGTGGCTCGATCACCAGCAGGGGGCGCGCAGTAGGCAGCCGATCCACTATTCTCTATCCCTTTCTCTCTTCCTCTCTGAAGCCAATGGAAAATATATCTGAAAAAACAACACGCAGTTTAATTGGCTTATTTTTTTTTTCATGTGTATATACTGCTGTGATTTCAAGAGAGGAGGGGAGAGGGAGAGACAGAAATATCAACGATGAGAGAGAATCATGGATCAGCTGCCTCTTGCACGGCATCTACTGGGGATGGAGCCCGGAACCCAGGCACGTGCCCTGACCAGAAAATTGAACTTGACCTCCTGGTTCATAGGTCAACACTCAACTACTGAGCTACACTGGCCGGGCCCTGTTCCTTTTAAGTAAAAAATGTGAAAAACCCAGAGGGAGTGATTATGCTTACCCTGTCTAATAAGAGAGCGATATGCAAATTAACCGTCTCTTCGCTACACCCACAAGCCACACCCACGAACCAATTAGGAGTGAGTATGTAAACGAACCACAACTCAGATGGCTGTGGCCATGGAGAGAGCAGGAGGGAGACTAGGGTTGCCCCCAGCCATGGAGGAAGCCAAGCTTTCCCCACACACTGGCCAGCCCAAGCCTCCACTTAAGGATACAAAGTTTCAATTATAGAAGATAAATAAATCCCAACAGAAATGGCTGTTGCCACGGAAGGAGCAGAAGGCTTGGCTCTGCTCCAGGCTACAAAGTTTCAATTGTAGAACATAAATTAATCCCAGATCCCAGGGCCTCCGCTTGGGTCACTAGGGGTCGTGGGCGGCCTGCAAACCACCACAGGCCTCTCACCCAGGCCACCCCATGTCCCAAGGGAACCCCCTCCCTGATCCGGGACACCCTTCAGGGCAAACCAGCTGGCCCCTACCCGTGCACCAGGCCTCGATCCTATCTAATAAAAGAGTAATATGCAGATTAACCATCACTCCAACACACAAGAGGGCTGCCCCCATGTGGACACAAGATGGCTACCACAAGATGGCCAGCAGGGGAGGGCAGTTGGGAGGGACCAGACCTGTAAGGGAGGGCAATTGTGGGTGATGAAGCCTGCAGGGGAAGGCAGTTAGGGGTGACCAGGCCAGCAGAGGAGGGAAGTTGGGGGCAAACAGGCTGGTAGGGGAGCAGTTAGACATCAGTCAGGCTGGCAGGGGAGTGGTTAGGGGTGATCAGGCTGGCAGGGAGAAGCAGTTAGGGGCAATCAGAAAGGCCTGCAGTGAGCAGTTGGGAGCCAGCAGTCCTGGATTGTGAGAGGGATGTCCAAATGCCCGTGTAGGCCCGATCCAGGTCTAAACAGGCAATCGGACATCCCTCGAGGGGTCCCAGATTGGAGAGGGCACGGATTTTGTGCACTGGGCCTGTAGTTGAGAACACAACCCACCAATGTCAGTGGGATACCAGGGATTCCTGATGAGAAAAATAACACTTGTCCTTTTTTTTTTTTTTTTTTTAAACAAAAACTCACTGATGTAGTTACTAGGCTTGCAAGGAAGATGAAATCATGCCACCTTTACTCTGTGGGTGGGACCCGGGGCCCTGTGTCGAGGCGAGGCAATATTTCCAGTTATGGGTCCCCCAGCGGCTGTTAGCTGGCTCTCTGGTGACCTTGTGGCATTCTATTCTGCTTTATGGCGCCCACGTCCCTTCCTTGGCGCTTATATAGAGTGTGCGACGGTTACGGCGGCTGTGGGGACCATAACTTTACGTTCTGTGACTTTTTCCCCAGGTGAAACCAGCCGTCGTGCTGGGTGAATGCCATCCTTCCCCTTTAATTTCCATGTGGTTGTGAGTGGAAGACGCACTGCCTATTTGAGTAAAAGCTCCGAGCTCATTTCTGGTGCCCCCGAAGCCATGATGGCGGTGTGGGCTGATGGGGCCTCTTACTGAGCACTGTCCTCCCTCAAGGACAGGGAGGCTGAATGGGGGAATGGAGGTGGCGGCCAGTCCGAGGGGTGGTGCTATTTGAGAGTAGTTGAGACCCGGCCCCCACAATCCTGGGCTGATCACCATGTACTTTTTATTTTTATTTTTACAAGAATTGTCCATTGACTTTTTTTTTTTAACAATATAGTTTTTATGGATTTGAGAGAGGAAAGAGAGGAAGAGAGAGAGAGAAAACATCAATTGATGAGAGAGAATCATTGGCTGCCTCCCGCACTTCCTCTGCTGGGGATGGAGCCCACAGCCTGGGCCTGTGCCCTGAACAGGAATCGAACCCGGGACCCTTCCGTGTCTGCAGGCCAACACGCTATCCACTGAGCCAAATCAGCCAGGGCAGTTGATTGATTTTGAGAGAGAGAGAGGAAGGGAGAGGGAGCGATAGATAGAAACATCGATGATGAGAGAGAATCGTTGATTGGCTGCCTCCTACACTCCCTCTCATGGGGATCAAGCCTGCAACCCGGGCATGAGCCCTAAGCGGGGATCGAACCCGCAACCTTCTGGTCCAGGGGGTGAAGCCAGGACGAAGCATGAACTTCAGAGAACAATTCTGATCTCAGCGCCGGGGGTCCCCAGAAATGGCCTCCCAGGGGGACTGGTTAAGAGAAACAGTGACTCATGTCATGAAACGGGAGACACTCCGGGGATGTCCAGGCGTGCGGGGGTCCGGTCGAGAGGGTATCGCAGGCTCTGCACGAGGGGGCGTGCTGGGCCTTGTTTGGTTTTGCAAATCTGGCGGGAGAGGAACCGGCCAGTTTCCGGGGAAGTACGCGCGTGTGGCGTGAACGGCCCGCGAACGCTTTGACGTTGAATGAGGTTCTGATGGCCGTCATACGTGACCTCCAGACAGTCCTGTCCCACTCACGTGGGGGTGTGTTCACATGTAACGCAGACGGGGGGTCCCCCAGGCCCCGGGGCGGGCTGTTGACACGGGGGCTCCCTGCCTCCTCTCTTCTCTGCCGGCAGATGGAGCCCCGCGCTGAGAGTGAGGGCTCTTTCCCTGCCGGAGGCTCTAGTGACTCCCACGTGGATCCCTCAGCCGGGCCAGGGTGGCTCAGTGGTTGGGCATCGCCGACCCATGAACCACCAGGACACGGTTCGATTCCCAGTCGGGGCACACGCCCGGGTTGTGGCTTTGATCCTCAGTAGGGGGCGAGCAAGAGGCAGCCGATCCTTGATTCTCTCTCATCACCGGTGTTCCTCTCCCTCTCCCTCTCCCTTCCTCTCTGAGATCAATAAAAACGCATTAAAAAAAAAAAAAAAAGAAAAGAAAAAAGAATAGGCGTTTCCTACTTTTTGGTTATACAGGTTGCTTGACCCAAAAGGGGTCAGGTCTGGGGGAGGCCTTTCCCATCCCATTTTGAGATGTTTTCTACCCGATGAGCAAGCTGGGTTCTCGGGGTCCGGTCCTGCCCGCTCCCACTGGGGGCTGGGGGCTGGGGGCCAGGCAGGCCCACCTCGGGGAGGGCCCGGGACCATGGGCCTGAGGTTCCTGATCAGCAAACAGCGAACCAGGGGTCGGGGGGCGGCCCCGTGGGGAAGCGGATCAGTGGAGCAGACGGCAGAGGCTGCAGCTGGGGGGTCCTCACTGAGTCGCTCTGGACTCGCCAGGCAGGGAGGGAGCCCGGGCGCCTCGAACTGGGCCTGCAAATGACAGATTCCCGAGGGGCAGGCCGGGATGGATTTCCTTGTGGGTTGATATTCTTTTTAAAAAAATATGTTTTATTGTTTTTGTTTTGTTTTATTTTATTTTTTTTACAGAGGAAGGGAGAGGGATAGAGAGTTAGAAACATCGATCAGCTGCCTCCTGCACACCCCCTACTGGGGATGTGCCCGCAGCCAAGGTCCATGCCCTTGACCGGATTCGAACCTGGGACCCTTGAGTCCGCAGGCCGACGCTCTATCCACGGAGCCAAACCGATCAGGGCAAGTTGATATTCTCTTGCCTTTTCATTGTTTCTTAAAGCAGGGTTCTCTTTTTATTTTCAGAAGCTCTGTGGAAGTGATGGTCCGCATGCCCCTACGACGTCCCACCAGTGCGACGAACAGTCTGTGAGTCACAGCCCTTTAAAACCAATCAACACGGCGAATCCACGTTCTTTCAATGTTTCCCATTCCACGTTCGGGCCTGCCGTTGCTTTGCCTCATTTCTTTTTCAAGAACACTCCGCCGTCTTCCCTTGCAAAAGACAGGCTTACAAATGATAGCTGGGAGGTATTAATTCAGTGTTTATTGATTCGGGAGCCCGGGATAGCTTCTTCTAAAAATACAGAGAGGCTATGAAATCCAGTGATACAGGACAGGAGACAAAGCCGTCTTCCAAAGTGCTTTGAAACACACACACGGGTGGGGATACTTGCCAAAGAAGACCGCCAAGGGTGACTCAGCCACAGGATCAATAAAGTTGAAGGTCAACTAGGTGAACAATGAATTCTCGCCTCTGCCCTTTCTCTTTGGAACGGCGGACATTGGGACTGGTGCAGATCCCAAGTCCCAAACTCGAATGGCATCCTTCGAATGCGTATATTCAGAACTAGACTCGACTTGGACCTGGTGGCCTGTAAGGGCTGGTGCATTCGCTCCCACAGAGGGGAGTAATCAGTGTCGTGGGGAGGTGAGGCTGAGGGTAAGCGGAAGAGACGCCGTAGTGGGGGTCAGGGGGTGAAAGGAAAGCATGTGAAAGACGGGAGGCCCCCGGACAGAGACACAGACGCCATAGTGGGGGTCAGGGGGGTGAAAGGAAAGCATGTGAAAGACGGGAGGCCCCCGTGGGGACACAGACGAGGGCCATGTGTTGGCTGGCCAGGCGGGCTCAGTGGGTTGGCAGCTGAGTGGTTATGTACTGAAACGACTTCCTTTTTTAAAAAATATTTTTATTGATTTTAGAGAGAGCGGGAGAGAGAGAGAGAGAGAAACGTCAATGATGAGAGAACTGTGGATCGGCTGCCTCCTGCGGGCCCCGCCCCGGAGTTCGAACCCACACCCTGGACAAGTGCCCTGACCGGGAATCGAACCGTGACCTCTGGGTTCGTAGGTCGACGCTCAACCACGGAGCCATGCCAGCTGGGCTAGTTTTAATATATTTTTATTATCGATAGTATTGCAGATATCTCCCATTTTCCTTCCCTTTCCCCCTCTCCTCTCAGCCCCTTCCCCCTCCTCCCACACTCAGATCTCCACTACCCTATTGCCCGAGTCCCTGGGTTATGCATATCCTATCTAATAAAAGAATAATACGCAGATTGACCATCACTCCAACACACAAGAGGGTTGCCCCCATGTGGTCAAAGATTCTGCCCCCATGTGGACATAAGATGGCCAGCAGGAGAGGGCAGTTGGGAGGGACCAGGCTTACAAGGGAGGGCAGTTGGGGGGCGATCAAGCCTGCAGGGGAGGGCAGTTAGGGGTGACCAGGCCGGCAGAGGAGGGAAGTTGGAGGCAAACAGGATGGCAGGGGAGCAGTTGGATATCAATTAGGCTGTCAGGGGAGTGGTTAGTGGGTGATCAGGCTGGCAGGCAGAGTGGTTAGGGGCAATCAGGGAGGCAGGCAGGCAGGCGAGCAGTTTGGAGCCAGCAGTCCTGGATTGTGAGAAGGATGTCGGACTGCCCATTTAGACCCGATCCCTCAGGCCCAAATGGGCAGTTGGACATCCCTCGAGGGGTCCCAGATTGGAGAGGGTAGGGTGCAGGCTGGGCTGAGGGACACCCCCCACACTCCCCTGTACACGAATTTTGTGCACCCAGCCTCTAATAAGTATATAAGTTCTGTGGTTTATCTCTTCTTGTCTTTCCACCCCCACATCAGAGCATGTCAGTCCGTTCCATGCCTCAGTGCTCCAGGTCTTATTTTGTTGGTCAATTCATTTTGTTCATTAGATTCCTCCTGAAATGCTTTTCTTACCCGTGGAGTTGACGGGGTTGGTGAGAAGTAGGGAGAAGCGGTAGACATTTCACACGAGTCTGGAAGTGTGGACACATGTTCCTGGGAACTGGTTTCATAAACTCACTTCTTTTTTTAAAAAAAACACACACACACATGTATTTTCATTGATTTCAGAGAGGAAGGGAGAGGAAGAGAGATGAGAGGGAATCAGTGATGAGAGGGAATCACTGATTGGTGGCTCCTGCAGCCCCCTACTTGCGATTGAGCCTGAACCCCAGGCATGTGCCCTTGACTGGAAATGAACCTGGGACCCTTCAGTCCTGAGGCCGACGCTCTGTCCACTGAGCCACACCAGCTAGAGCAGAGCCTCACTTTTCTGTGTGCGTTTTCCTCTCTCGGAGCTCCACCCTGAGTGCCTGAATAAAGCTCCGGCCCTCAGTGAATGATGGGAAGGGTGACGCAGATGTCACCGATGTCATTCCTCTCAGACAGTTCCTATTGGGAGGGTGTGATCAGGGCAGCCTCTGAATTCTGACAGAGGCCCACGGGGGAGAAATAGAGCGAGCGTGTTCACCAAGCAAGTGTCAGCGAGTCTCAAAGTGAGTGGGAGGGAGCTCACTTTTTTTTTTAAAGAAATGATTTTATTTTATTATCATTATTATTGATTTCAGAGAGGGAGGGAGAGGGAGACAGAGACAGAAACATCAATAATGAAAGAGAATCATCGGTCAGCTGCCTCGTTGGGGACCCCCCCCCTTACAGTTAGGAGTGTTTAGGAAATTCGCTCCCCAGACCCCTGACCTCCCTTCTCCGCCCTGCAGACCCCCGGGGAAGCCGGCGACGGCCTGAGCAGCCTGCCCAGCCCCTTCGCCTACCTCCTCACCATCCACCTGAAGGAGGGCCGCAACCTCGTCATCCGGGACCGCTGCGGTAAGGCCTCGCTCTCCGTAGCCCCCCCTCTCCGCCCGTGCGTCCGTGTGGGCAGCCAGCCTTTTTTTTTTTTTTTTGGTTAATTTTGGACGGTTGATGTCAGAGAAAAAAGAGAGGGAGACAGAAACACCAATGAGGAGAGAGAATCCTGGATCGCTTGCCTCTTGCATGCCCCCTGCTAGGGATGGAGCCCACGACCCCAGACATGGGCCCCGACTGGGAATCGAACCGTGACCTCCTGGTTCATAGGTCAATGCTGAACCCCTGAGCCTTTCTATCTCAGCACCGTTTGCAACAAACACCCAGGACCTCAACTCGTTTGCAACCAATGATGTAAACATGCTGAACCTTATAATCCTTTTTTAGTAGCCAATCAGGAATAATGATAATGATACCCATCACCACATACCGTTGTCTGAATTCAACGTAGCTCACCGTAACGGCTTGATGCCCCGCTTGTAGCAGCCGCACAAGAAAGTGTGCCCTCGGTCCTGGTTCGATTATCCGTGAGAAAGATGGGGATCACCCTCATTATAAAGCTATCCAACGTGCAGGTAGATGGCAGTGCCCTCTGAGCCCCTCCCCGCTTCCTGCCCCCAAATCCTTGACCTCACAGTAATATGGACCCTACCCAGTGGCCTGCAAACTCATTAGTCCACAGAGCCAGATATCAACAGGACAACGATTGAAGCTCTCTTTTGAGAGCCGAAGTTTTAAAATTTAAATTTGTTCTAACGCCACTTCTTCAACATAGACTCGCCCAGGCCGTGGTATTTTGTGGGAAGAGCCACTCCACACTCAAGGGGCCAAAGAGCCGCATGTGGCTCGCAAGCTGCAGTTTGCTGACCAAGGACCTACCCTGTTGGCCGCTGGGACCGTGTGTTAGAGCTGGTGGTGCTCCTGGAGCAGCCATGTCCTCCAGGCCTCTTGTTCTGGGAAAGATGCTCAGCTCCCCTTAAATCCCAGAGCTCAGCTCCCTGGAAAACAGGAGCCCTATTGGAGCCCTATGCATTGGTTCCCTTATTGTTAAGGCAGGTGGAGCACAGCTTCCTGCTGGGGATCAGTGGAAGACTGGGTTGCTGGTGCCCTCTGGTGGCCACACTGCAGTATTGCATAAGGGAAAGCAACATTCTTGGGCAACTTGACCAGGGCTGAAACATCACTTTGCTGTAGGCAGGAAGGTGAAGAGTTGGTGTTTTAGGCGATCAAGATTTGGGACCCATGCTGCCAGCAACCTGTTCTACCTGTATCATGCGTGGCACAGGTAGAAAGTTGAGCGTTGTTTCCAGAACACATCCCAGGGAGAAGACATGGACAGGGAAAAAATTATTTTTTTCTATTTGGTTTAGACCAGGGATGGGGATCATCCGACCTGCAGGCCTTGACCCCTGAAATCATTCGGTCGGGGAGTGATGGACGGCGGGGGAGGGTCATAGACGCTGGGCGCAGGCCACCAGGTGTGAATACCAGCTCAGAGACCAGGTAGCAATGACTGTGAGGACTCCCCTGGTGTGTGTGTGCTTGTGGGGGCTTGTGAGGATGTGTGTGGGGTGTGGGGGTCACATGGTAATCCTATCTAAAAAAAGAGTAATATGCAAATTGACTGTACTTTCGATCAAGCCATGCCTAGACCATAAATTAATCCCAGATCCCAGGGCCTCCGCTTGGGTCGCTGGGGGGTGTGGCCAGCCTGCAAACCACCATAGGCCCCTTGCCCAGCATGCCCCACACCCCAAGGGAACCCCCACCCTGATCCAGGACACCCTTCCGGGCAAACCAACCAGTCCCCACTCATGCACCAGGCCTCTATCCTATCTAATAAAATAATAATAATATGCAGATTGACCATCACTCCAACACACAAGAGGGCTACCCCCATGTGGTCAAAGATCCTGTCCCCATGTAGACACAAGATGGCTACCACAAGATGGCCAGAAGGTGAGGATAGTGGGAGGTTCCAGGCCTGCAAGAGAGGGCAGTTGTGGGCCATCAGGCCAGCAGGGGAGGGTAGTTGGGAGGGACCAGGCCTGCAGGGGAGGGCAGTTGGGGGCAATCAAGACTGCAGGGGAGGGGAGTTAGGGGTGACCAGGCCGGCAGAGGAAAGAAGTTGGGAGTGACCAGGCCTGCAGAGAAGGGCAGTTGGGAGGTATCCAGGCCTGCAGGGGAGAGCAGTTAGGGGTGACAAGGCCTACAGGGGAGGGCAGTTAGAGGCAAACAGCCTGACAAGGGAGCAGTTAGGCATCCATCAGGCTGGCAGACAAGTGGTTAGGGGGTGATCAGGCTGGCAGGCAGAAGCAGTTAGAAGCAGTCAGGAAGGCAGACAGGCAAGCAGTTGAGAGCCAGCAATGCTGAATTGTGAGAGGGATGTCAGACTGCCCGTTCAGGCCCAATCCTACTGATCAGGCCTAAACAGGCAGTCGGACATTCCTCAAGGGGTCTCAGATTGAGGAGGGTGCAGGCTGGGCTAAGGGACACTCTTCCCACCCCCACTGTGCACGAATTTCGGGCACCAGGCCTCTAGTCTATATATAAATATATAAAAGCCTAAGTGACCATTCTAACTGAACTACTGAGTGACAGGTTGCTATGATATGTACTGACCATCAGGGGGCAGGCGCTCAACCCCGGAGCTGGCTCCTGGTGGTCAGTGAACTCCTGTAGCCATCCCCCTGCAGACCCTCCCTCTGGCTGCCAACCTCCTGTAACTCCTCCCCCTGGTCAGCCAACCTCTCATGGCCCTGATCACCAGCCAGGCCGAGGGACCCAGCCTGTGCACGAATTTGTGCACTGGGCCTCTAGTATGCAATAAGTTTGTTCATATATTTGTTGTTGCTGAAATCTTTTCGAGTCTGACATCCTATTCTAAAGAGTTCCTTTCTCTGTTTTTATACCCAGAAAGGCGTTGTGTGTCTCGAGAGAGAGGCACATTAGTCTAGTATTTATTCTCTTTTCTGCGTGGTCTGACAGTTTTCATCGCTTTGATCTGCTTGAGTTTGTTATTTCTGGTCCAGCGTGGGGACTTAGTTTTACTTTTTTTGGCCAAATGGATATTTAATTAGGACTAAACTTTCCTTTCCAAAGCCAGTGATTTGATTGCCACTTTTTGATTGTGCATTAAAATGCAATACAGATCATTACGGTCCGTGTGGATTTCTCTTTGATTCCTGCAGATGTGTTGTTTTGTTCAGGGGCCAGCACCACGCCACAGTTTAGTTGTATCCAAAGGTCACTCTCAATCCTTTTTATTTTGCAAAAAACCTGGGGTTGGCTTCACCTGGCAGTACCTTCTCTGAAACACCAGGTGGCGTGAGACCACCGGGTGCGGTGAGGAAGCACCCCGGCCACATCTGGCCAGCATCTCTGAAAGATGGTCATTCCAGAGCAAACCTAGAACTTTCAGAGACGCAGGCACAACCTTCAGCGTGTCCCCACAACCGAGGTCTTTCCTCGGGAGGGGTATGTGGGTGGGCTTTGCTTTGGGATGGAGCATCCCTGGGGGGTGATGAGAAGGTCTTTTTAAAAAATATATATATTTTTTATTGAATTCTTACAGAGAGGAAGGGAGAGGGACAGAGAGCCAGAAACATCGATGAGAGAGAAACATCGATCAGCTGCCTCCTGCACACCCCTTACTGGGGATGTACCCGCAACCAAGGTACATGCCCTTGACCGGAATCGAACTTGGGACCCTTCAGTCTGCAGGCCGACGCTCTATCCACTGAGCCAGACTGGTTAGGGCTCTGCTTTTATTTTTATTGATTGATTTGAGAGAGAGAAAGAGAGAGATTTGTTGTTGCACTTACTTATGCGTTCATGCGTGTGTGCCTCGACGGGAGATCAAACCAGCAACTGTGGCCAGTGGTCGGCAAACTCCTTAGTCAACAGAGCCAAATAGCAGCAGTGCAACGACCGAACTTTCTTTTGAGAGCCGAAAACCGACTTCTGCGCATGGGCCACGAAGTCTCAATCGCACCGTACGTGCGCTCCTGCGCGTGGTATTTTGTGCAAGAGCCACACCCAAGGGGCCAAAGAGCCGCATGTGGCTCTCGAGCCACAGTTTGTCGACTGCGGCTCTAGCCTATAGGGCTACCCAGCCAGGCCAGCCAAACATCCCCTCTTCTCTTAATGTCCACTCACCCAAAGCCAGTTGGCTCAATCGCCTACTCACCAAATGGCCTGTTTGCCAGGTTTACTGAACACGTCCGCCCATTGATGATGTTTTCCTTCCCACTGTTTGTGAAGTTCTCGCCCTTCTGATGTAGAAAGCTACTGCATCAGAGCTTTTGAAAGACAGCTTTGACGGTCTCTGTGTCCCCTCAGTAAACTGCTTGTGAAGATGGAACGAAAACAGGGTTCCCAACGCTATTTCATGTCGTCTCGGGCCAAAAAAAAAAAAACACAAAAGCACACGGAGAGATAGAAGAAAGTGAGCGTGGCAGAGCCCAGGAAGGGGATGACTGAGGAGAGGGAGAGAGCAGATATTCGGGGGAAGACAGGTGTGGGGCTGGGGTGCGGAGAGCCGGAAGGAGGGGATGCCGGAGGTGGGTACTGAAGGGTGTTTGGGGAGGGCCTGGGGCAGAGGCAGAGTCTGGAGGCCAGGGAGGACCCTGCTCCCCACTCCTCCCTCATGTCCCGCGATTTATTTCATACAGGCTTTGTGAGCAGCTAAGCAAGTGTTGGTCAAGCTTTATACAAGGTTGAAATGAACAAGTTGTGTTAGAATGGGCCATTTCAGATGACCGATGTCGAGGTCGAGAATTTTCCAGCGCAGCCAGCATGGCTCAGTGATTGAGCATCAACCTGTGAGCCAGGAGGTCAGGGTTCGATTCCCAGGCAGGGCACAGGCCCGGGTTGGGGGCTTGATCCCCAGGGCGGGGCGTGCAGGAGACAGCAGATCCATGATTCTCTCTCATCATGGATGTCTCTCTCTCTCCTTCTCCCTTCCTTTTTGAAATGAATACACACACACACACACACACACACACACACACTGAGGGACCAGATTATCATGATCTCTGAATGCGTAATAATCTGGCCACTCAGTGTGTGTGTGTGTGTGTGTGTGTGTGTGTGTGTGTGTGTATTAGGGTCCCGGTGCATGAATTTGTGCATGGGTGGGGTCCCACCAGCCTGGCCAGGGGGAGGGGACGTAGGCAGTTGGCCGGCCTGCCTGCTGGTCGAAATCCTGGTCCATGGGACAATTTGCATATTAGCCTTTTATTCTATAGGAGGATATGCACTGAGTGGCCAGATTATTATGCGTTCAGAGGTCATCATCATCTGGCCACTTGAAAGACTTTTCCAGAGCTTCTTTCAGACTTGGATTTTGGTCTGTTGCTCGGAAATCATTACATGACAGGGTCCCCCATGGGCAGGGCTTGTTCAAGGTGCCCTTAGGGTTCTGTACATGGCGGGTCCATCGGGTGGGGGAGGGACAGTCAGTTGTACTCCGAGGAAAGTTCTGGAACATTTCAACCAGGATGGCGAATGGAGAGCGTGGCCTGTAGACTGGGAGGGAGAGGTACTTTGCTGTGTTTGGGAGGGCAGAGGAGCTCCCAGGAGCAGCAGCCACCGTGTGCAGAAGCCGGCCCGGCGAGCACCAGGGCTGGCCACGGCCCCTTCGTGTGCCCTTAGAGATGCCACGGGCTTGGAACCCTGCGAGGATCACCCCTATTTCTCCTTCCCTTCGGGAGCGCAGATTTTGCTCTACAAGGAAACACAGAGTTCCTTCTTTGCCGTGTGGCAGGAAAAATGCCCTCTCCATTTCCAGCATGCCCACTGTGGGTTCTGAGGGGGGCCGTTAAGAATGTGGCAGGCGCCCTAACCGGTGTGGCTCAGTGGATAGAGCGTCGGCCTGCAGACTGAAGGGTCCCGGGTTCGATTCCGGTCGAGCGCATGTACCTTGGCTGCGGGCACATCCCCAGTGGGGGGTGTGCAGGAGGCAGCTGATCGATGTTTCTCTCTCACCGATGTTTCTAACTCAATCCCTCTCCCTTCCTGTCTGTAAAAGAAATCAATAAAGTATATTTAAAAAAATGCAGCAAGCACTTGGCCCTGGTGAGGGCTGGAACTTCCAGCTTCAGCCACAAGAGGGCAGCAGCAGCTGCTCAGAAACCTCCTCCAGGGAGAACAAGACCCTCAGGTAACGGGGTGCCTGATGACTCCCTCTCAGGAGGATGGATTTGAGGGATTGTGTGCGCTGCTCACTGAGCTGCCTGTTATTTTCTTCAACCCGAACCAGAAAGTGCTCTGGTGTCCTCAGTGCGGCTCCCCAGGAGGTATGAATACTTAGTGATGTGCAGGCTTTTTTTTTTTTTTAAGATTTTTATTGATTTCAGAGAGGAAGCGGGGGGGGGGGGGGGGGAGAGAAACATCCATGATGAGAGAGAATCAGCGATCGGCCGCAGCCTGCACACCCCCCACTGGAGACCGAGCCCGCAACCTGGGCCCGTGCCCTTGATCGGAATCGAACCCGGGACTCTTCAGCCCGCAGGCCGGCGCTCTATCCACTGAGCCACACCGGCGCGGGCCGATTTTCAGGTTTTTTGTACTCGTCCCATGGAAACGCGTCTGGCCGCTGGGTAAAGCTCCGCAGGGTGTGAAGTTGCCAGAGGTGCTCCGGTCGCTAAACAGGGAGGCCTGGGGTCTAGATCTCCCCCCCCCCCATCCCCGTTCCCCTCTTCATTCGGACTCGACCCATTCACGTGTCACCCCTGTGACACATCTACATGCGTGTTAGGCAGTTCCGGGGTGAGAGTCACCTTCCACTTCCTCCCTCTCTGTGAATCAGAGAAGTGTGATGTCATGTTCAGAGGTGGCCCCGGTCCCAACATTTCCGGCGTGAAAATAACGGTATGAGTGCTCGGGCCGGGTGGTCCAGTGGGCACGGCGCTGGCCTGCACCTGAAGGGTGTCCCGGGTTCGGTTCCGGTCAAGGGCACGTACTTTGGTTGCAAGATGCTGCCCAGCCCAGGGGCCCATCGGGGGCAACCCATCGATGTGTTTCCCTCGCATCGAATATTTCTCTCTGCCTTTCCCCCTCTCTTCCACTCTTCTGAGAAATCCATGGGAAAATAGCCTTGGATAAGGATTTAAAAAAATAATAATAATTTTATGAAAATTGGAAGGGTAGAAATGTTCTCGACGTTTGCCGTTGCGGCTGTCTGTCCTTAACGTGGCTCCTGGCAGAGATGAATGTCTTAGCTTAGCGGTCGGCAAACTCATCAGGCCGCAGAGCCAAATAGCAACAGCCCAACGGTTGACGTTTCTTTGGAGAGCCAGACTTTTTAAACTTGAACTTCTTCTGACGCCGCTTCTTCAGACACAGACTCACCCGGGCCGTGGTGTTTTTGTGGAAGAGCCGCCCTCAAGGGGCCAAAGAGCTGCATGTGGCTCGCGAGCCGCGGTTTGCCGACCGCTGTCTTGGTCTGTGATGTGGTGCTCTGAGTGATAAATGGTCAGGAACCTTCCCCAGTGGTTTCGGCGGCGTACCCCCCCCCCCCCACTCTGCAGAGGGGCATCTGTGGAGGGAACACTCCATGTGAAAGTCTGGGTTCTCACGCGGGGGTCTGGGCCTCCCCTTCCCTCCCCAGCCCCGGAGCTGTGTTATCTCAGCTCCCAGGTTTCCCTGCTCCCGCCGGTTTCCCTGCCTCCTGAGTTCTAAGCTGCTGCCAGATTTCTATTTCTGCAGCCTGGCCCGATCCCTTTCCTCTCCTGCTCATTAGCAGAATTCCCTTCCCGCCTCAACCTCAAATCATTCCAGATGGATCGAAGGCTTACGTGTGTGTGTGTGAGAGAGAGAGAGAGAGAGAGAGAGAGAGAGAGACAGACAGACAGACAGAGAGAGGAAGACTACAAAATCAGCAGGAGAAACCTAGCTGGCCTCATTTAAAATCTCGAAGAGGAAATCGCTTCTAAGCGGAATGTCAAACTACATCGCCGGAAATGTGGCCAAAATTTGACCACATGAAAATGAAAATTACTTTTTTTGCAAGAAGTTAGGTAAATGTGAACAAGTTATGACGCGATCTATAGCACCCATGGCCGATTTCCATGATGAAGGACCCATTCAAACTCATGGGCAAGTCAGGGGCCACACACCCATGGGGAAGCGGGGAGGGGATCTGAGCAAGAATGCTCTGGACCGAGAACGAGAAATGTAGGTCACTAAAATACGACTCACTCAAATGTCAGAAACAGTGGGGAAAACGGCAATGCCATTATTTATTTGTTGTTGGTTTGATTTAAAATTTTTTAGTGTATTTTTATTGATTTCAGAGAGGTAGAGAGAGGGAGAGAGAGATGGAAACATCAATGAGGGGAAACTCACTGATCGGCTGCCTCCTGCACGCCCCCTCCTGGGCATGGAGCCTGCAAACCCAGGCATGTGCCCTTGACCGAATCGAACCCGGGACCCTTCAGACTGTAGGCTGACGCTCTATCAACTGAACAAAACCAGCTGGCACCATTGATCTTTTTTTTTTTTTAAGAGAGCAGGAAAGAGAAACATCGATGTGAGAGAAACACATCGATCGGTTGCCTCTTGCACATGCTTCGGCCAGGGCCCAGGCCGGGGAGGAGCCTGCAACTCAGGTACATGCCCTTGACCGGAATCGAACCCGGGACCCTCGGTCTGCAGGCCGGCGCTCTAACCACTGAGCAACCCCGCCTGGGGCGGCCTTGGTGTTGGGACCTGGAGGCTGTGTCACTCCACAGGGTCCCCATGCCTGGAGGCACGGCCTCCAGCCTCTTAGCATCTTTCCCCTCCCCGCCCCCCCACCTCCCTCTTTCTCCCCAGAGCCTCTCTGTAGACGGAGAAGCTCCCCACGAAGAAAGGTTCCAGTCCGCCCACCCGGGTGTCACCGCGTCCTTTGTATGATCCAGAAGCTGCGTTTCGGGGCGCTCACGCCCCTCAGAGCCTGCCTGGCTGAGATGTCCCATCCCTGACAGCCAGGCACTTACACTCCGAGAGAGAAAATCACCTCCCCTTCTCCGATTTCCCCCGATGGACGGACCTGACACCCCCCTTTCCCGCCGGGCTCTTCCACGGGCCCCAGGCCTTAATATCTTCTTGCAGGCGACGGCCGCCGTTCACCCGCGAAACAGGGTGGACGTTATGTGGCTGTCAGGTGCCTGGGGGTTACCCAGCATGCTTTGCCTGGGAGATCGGGGGACTGGGAGGCCCGGGTTTGAGATGTTTATTTGGAGAGCGCGCTGACAGGCGTGAAGCCCCGATCCCACAGTGGCGATTTCACTTAATTAAAGGCCTCTTTTAGTACAGTTTTCCCTCCACTTTATATATTGAGACAGACAGACAGACAGACAGACAGACACCAGAGTGGTGGGGACAGTCTGGCTTGCAAGGGGTGAGGTGGAGGGGGCTCACTGCTCACTTGCTAGTGAGTGGTCAGTGGCTGAGAATGTGCTCATTTGTGCAATCCCGCCCACAACTGCACTGAGCTTGGCGGATGTGTGTATGTGTGTGTGAGTGTATGTATCTATGTGTATGCACGTGTATATGTGTGTGCCTGTATGTGTCTATGTGTATGCACGTGTGTATGTATGTGTGTGCGTCTATGTGTATGTGTGCGTATGTGCGTATGTGTATATGCATGTGTATATGTATGTGTGTATGTGTGTGTGAGTGTGTATGTGTGTGTGAGTGTGTATGTGTGTGTGAGTGTGTATGTGTATGTGTGTGTGAGTGTATGTATCTATGTGTATGCACGTGTATATGTGTGTGCCTGTATGTGTCTATGTGTATGCACGTGTGTATGCATATGTGTGCGTCTATGCGTATGCGTGCGTATGTGTATATGCATGTGTATATGTATGTGTGTATGTGTATATGTGTGCGCGTGTATGTGTCTATGTGTATGCACATGTGTATGTATATGTGCGTGCGTGTATGTGTCTGTGTATGCACGTGTATATGTCTGTGTATGCACGTGTGTATGTATATGTGTGTGCGTCTATGTGTATGCGTGCGGATGTGTGTATGTGTATGTGTGTATGTGTGTGTATATGTATGTGTGTATATGTGTGTATATGTGTATGTGTTTATGCGTATGCATGTGTATCTGTATCTGTGTATGTGTGCATGCATGTATATGTGTATGTGTGTGTGTGTATGTGTGTGTGTGTCTGAGTTTAAACTAAAGGCGGCTTCTGTTGCCAATCTCACAGTGTGACACTTGCTTGCGTCTGTGTGGATCTGCGTCTTCTCGTTTCTCTGTGTTAAAGTCAGCAGCCTGGTGCGATCGGAAGATTAACAGCAAAGTGATCCCCGATCCCTGCGCCATGCAGGAAGGCTTGCGACCCAATATACACATAACATCTTGCTTTTTGAAAACATGGATATTGATTTGGCTTTTCACAGGGAGGAAGGGAGAGGGACAGAGAGTTGGAAACATCGATGAGAGAGAAACATCGATCAGACACCTCGTGCACACCCCCCAACTGGGGATGTGCCCGCAACCAAGGTGCAAGCCCTTGACCGGAATCGAACCCGGGACCCTTCATTCCTCAGGCCCATGCTCTATCCACTGAGCCAAACCGGTCAGGGCAACATCACATCTTGCTTTATAGGGACGTGGCCTTGGGTAAAAATAGTTGGGAAAGGGATTGCTTTTATATTCCACTAACTTTAGTTCTGCTGCGAAATAGAAACGTGAGAAAAAAAAATTAAAAAAGTAACTGATTCAAGTAATTGATGATAGGTATTAACAGTTTGGCCCATGTTAATGACAGAATAACTTCGTTAATTTTTGATCCGATATGCTTAGGCTGTTGGGCTTGCTGGTAATATCAGGAATTCGCTTCAGTACCCTTGGGGGGGGTTTCTGTGGTAAATCAGGGGTCTTTGTGTACTTATTCATAGTTGGGTGTCTCACAATCTTGTTTAAATAGATTGTTGTTGATCTCAGAGAGGAAGGGAGAGGGGAGAGAGAGAAACATCAGTGATGAGAGAGAATCATTGACCGACTGCCTCCTGCACGCCCCCTCCTGGGGATCAAGCCTGAACTTGGAACATGTACCCTTGACCGGAATCGAACCCAGGACCCTCCAATCCTCAGGTTGACGCTCTATCCACTGACCCAAACCGGCTCGGGCCGTGTTTCACAATTGATTACGATATTCTAACCCCAAATTCGATTTTCCCCCCTTCCTTTGTAGCTGGCCCAGCTGGCTGTTCCTTTATGCCCTCTTTAGCCATAATTCACCAGGTGTCAATGCACATGCGCTCCTGTCTCTGTGACGTGTCCCGGGCATGATGGCATACTTGCATGCATGTAACCCACATGCACAACATGTCTGTTTGCAGGCATTCCCCCCGTCCTCCCCCGCCCCCCTACTTCCCCATTGATCTCAGAAGTGTGGAGGAGAGTCCGTCATCAGCCTTCTTTTCTGCTTTGGACACCGTGGCTGGAGGGACCTCATTCATTCCTTCTGGTGTCCGTTTCAAAGCTCCCCCGGGGCTGGGGGGCCGGCGGGTCAGGGGTGCCGTCCGGGCCAGCGGGGGGGCCTGGCTGCCCTGGCGCTCAGCTGGCCGGGCCCAACAGTGCTCCCTGCTTTCCTGCAGGTGCGGGGGGGTGGGGCAGCAAAGAAAGGCCACTTTGTCCATTTAATCTCTGCCTCCCCCTGCCCCCCCCCCCCCGCCCCCAGGTCCAGGCTCCGTCCCCTCTTTTGAACCAGGGGCCCCAGAAATTGATTGATTCTGATGATGTCCTGACATCCACCATCTGGCCATATGTTTGAAACAACACACATACACCCCCCCCCCAAAAAAAATGGTTTCTTTTCCCTTTTCACTGCCTCCCTGCCGTCCTTAAAGAGGGATAGGCATCTCCCCAGGATTCCTGAGATCTCCAGTGGGTTTTATTGCGGGAATTTTGGGGGGCAGTATAGTGATGACATGCCCACAATGAAACAACACTGACAATGCCCACAAATCTGTCATCCCCCACCCCCCAAATTGTCCCGATTGTCCCTGCTCCCCATCTCCGGGGCCTGCAGGTCTGCCCGTGATGAAAGGCTTTGAGTCCGGATAGTGTGGAAAGAAACTTGATTTAACAGAGAGATCCCAGCCGTTTGCGTACATTTGAAAAAAACAAACAAACAAAAAACAAAAACCACACCAACAAACAAACCTGTCTCGCTCGCTCTCTTTCTCTCTTAAAGGCACCAGCGACCCCTACGTGAAGTTTAAGCTCAACGGGAAGACACTGTACAAAAGCAAAGTCATTTACAAGAACTTGAACCCGGTGTGGGACGAGATGGTTGTCTTGCCCATTCAGAGTCTTGATCAGAAGCTCCGTGTGAAGGTAACCGATCGCAGGGGACTTTCTGGTCTGCCCTTTTAGAGGCAGATCTCTGCCCTCTCCACAGCGAGCCTCCCCACATAAATTCTTTCCTTGTTCGTAAGCTGTGAGTGACAGACCCTGAACCCTAGCACAGGGAGGGTTGTCTAGAGGCCTCGTCCGCGATGTGCATTTCTTTCAGACCCAGGAGATGCAGACCAGACCGAAAACCCGCCTGGAAACCACATCTCTGTGGCTTTTGTACTTAAACTTATCGGACGTGGAAGAATTATTACCGGCGTACTAAAAGCCTCTCTCCTTAGGAATAACTTTATGCTCGCTAGAGCTCTAAAGCCACTGGGTGTGAGCATGAATCGCCCTAACATCTGGGTGGAAACTGCATGAGTTGAGTGCAGGAGGAGATTGCTATGCAACATTCCGCAAATTTCTGTTTAATTGGCAGACCCGCTCACCATGAAAAACACTAAATTTTAATGCGACAGGGTGTGGTCCATTGTGCATAGCGTCTGAATGCGTCCCAACACTGCCTTAGAAAGTATATCCCGCTGCTGTTTGGGGGCAGAATGAGCAAGTTAGAATCATTTTTCTCCTCCCCGTCGGCTTGGCTAAATTCCTCTCGGACTGTGCTGTGCAAATTGTTTTGAGAGCTCGAGGACTGAATGTAAAGTTCCCAGCCCGTTGCGTGTATGAATAAATTTGACAGACGTGGCTTAGCGCATTAATGCGTGTTCCCGGCCCCCTTTGAAGGTATACGATCGAGACTTAACCACGTCGGATTTCATGGGCTCTGCGTTCGTCATCCTCAGCGAACTGGAGCTGAACAGGTATTGTACTTGCCCCCTTCTCGGAGTTATTAATGAATCGCAGAGGGATCCTGAGATCCTGGTCCCTGCCATTTGTTTAGATCAAATGACCAAGAAGTCTGCGTAGATGAAAGGGCGCCGAACATATGCCAGAGGAATGGTTTTTGCTTTTCAGCTCCCAAATGTACTTGTCAGATATTAAGCCCTCCGTCATAGATGCTACAGGGTGCGTTGAATTTTCCACTCTCCCTGGCTAGCATCCGGGTTTCTGTTCACCCAGCCGACTTTACATGAAAACAAGTGTTTACATTTTACTGGGGGGAGAAGGTGAGAAGCAGTGAAATCAGCTGTTGGATTAGGCAATGCCACACAGGTTCTCTACCTTGAAGGCGGTTGTTTTATTTCCTGAATTGGGTGCTTTTTAATCTTGTGTCTGACCCTTAATCAGAGGGAGGGGGGCTTGACCGTGGGTTCCGGATGCATTATAAGACGTCACAGGACTGCCAGTACGAGCTAGCATTCTTTGTTGGTTTTGTTGATTTTTATTTTATTTTTTTTTGCTTGTAGAACAACCGAACGTATTTTAAAATTAGAAGACCCAAACAGTTTAGAAGATGACATGGGCGTGATTGTGTTAAATCTGAACCTTGTAGTGAAACAGGGTGATTTTAAGAGACACGTGAGTATCCCCATTTTGTTCTATTTGAAATCCTCCATTGACATCACCCTTGGATTACTGGACTACCAGAGGGATTGATCTGTTTTGTAATTGTTTTGAGGGGGAAACAAATCATTTGATAGAGACTTAAAGAACTTACTTGTGGATATATATATATATATGTGTGTGTGTGTGTGTGTGTGTGTGTGTGTGTGTGTGTATATTTGAATCTCTGGAAAGAAAATCAATTAAGAATTATCCCATCCTAATTTGTTTGGCTCAGTGGATAGAGCATCGGCCTGCAGACTGAAGGGTCCCGGGTTCAATTCCAGTCAAGGGCATGTATTTTGGTTATGGGCACATCCCCTGCAGGGTGTGTGCAGGAGGCAGCTGATGATGTTTCTCTCTCATCGATGTTTCTAACTCTCTCTCCCTCTCGCTTCCTCCTGTAAAACATCAATAAAATCTATTAAAAAAAAAGAATTATTCCTATTTGGGCTAGGGATATAGATACCACTGCTATGACTAAAATGTGTATGTTGCTCGTGGTATGCTTTTAGCAGATCATCTGAAATACATTTTCCCCAAGTGTTCAGGTCTTTACTTACCATATTCTTAGGTACTAGATAACTTGGATATCATTCAGTTACGAAAAGCAGTTTCTAGGATTTAATTATTGCGTTGTACATTATTAAGGCGGCCACGTATATATCAGAAGCATTTCTGTTTCTTTCTCTTTTAGCCACCATGTTTTCTGTGGAGAGTACTTTAGGGAAGATAGAGATTTTAATGTTCTGCGGCCCGTCATATAGAAATTTCTAGTTAACGCACATTCCTGTCCATCAACAAAGCTTTGGGTTTTGTGCTGATATGGTTGGGGTTCTGTTAGGGGAATGCAAATAGTAATCTTATTCTTTATTCAGAGCACAAGGCGAAATGCCAAGAATTGAAAATAAGGACAAAAAGCATCTTTGGCTGTCGCTTGTTCAAAGGGTACTTTTGAAGCCCGCCGAAGTACCTCCTCGCAAAGGGGTGACGCTGTGTGAGCACTGAGCGTGTTTCAGATGGGGCGTGTTTATGACTTAGGCCTCCATGAATGCGTCTCGAATCGAGTCGCCGGGGTTGGCGACAAGCATATCCTTCATCCCGACCTCGTCTTCGCTTGTCGCTGTAACTTATTTTCATGATGAAAATCGCGACTGATTTACTGGCGACCCGAGAGAGCCGGCGTCGGGAGGCAGGAAAACAGCCCGGTGACTTTCCAGACGCCAGAGGGTCAGCTAAATAGCGGCTATTTTTTCATTCAAAATTGTCCGCAGATCCACTGGATGACAAGGGAGAAAACATAGCCATCTTTTTTTTTTTTTTTTTTTTTTTTTTATAAAAAGTGTCAGCGTTTAAACTTGAGGCCTCTCTAAAGCTGACATTTGGATGCGGACCTGTCTCGAAGGTGCTGTGGAAATGGATCTATTTTTCTAGCTGACACAATGAAGAAGGGAGTTTTCTGTGGCTTTTCTGAGTCTGGACAGTATTGGCACTGGGACCGGTCATGAGCTGGATACCAGGTTAAGGTAACGTGGAATGTGAGCCAGTAGCATTTGCCACCCGGGTGAGCAATTGCTAGCTGATAGGTTCTAATAACTTCTTGCAGGTGTAAGTGGGGCTTTTAAAGTTGGATAATTTCCCCCTTGAAAACACTTGCATGTCTAAGCGGCTCAATAACTGCATATTTATTCCCCTTGTCCATGTTTCTGTGACATATTAGATTATGGTTAGCAGTAATACTGACCCTTACGATATATTTAAATACCGCTAACGTTTGGAGTTTGAAAGGATTGCTCCCCCAGTTAAAAATTTATTTCAACCGGCAGAGAAATTATTGTTCAGTACACCTCGAGTTTTTTTTGTACAAAGCATCTCAAGGAATATCCTTTAGGCACACTTGTCATCTTATTAGGTTTGGCTCTCTTATTTAAAAAAAAAATATTTTTATTGATTTCGGAGAGGAAGGGAGAGGGGGAGAGAGAGAGAAACACCAATGATGAGAGAGAATCACTGATCGGCTGCCTCCTGCACACCCCCCACTGGGGATCGAGCCCACAACCTGGGCCTGTGCCCCGACCGGGAATCGAACCGTGACCTCCTGGTTCATAGGTCAGCACTCAACCACTGAGCCACCCTGGCCGGGCCCCAGCTGCTCTTTTTGAGAAATTTTCAGCCTGGATATGTGCTCTCTCACCTACTTTTCTCATCATCTTTGTTCTTTGCCTGTCTGCTAGAGGTCTAGTGTGCAAAATCCTTATTTCGTTTATGTTTATTTGGGTATTATAATACAGAGAAAATACCCTTCCCACTCGCCTTTGTTCCAATTGGTTGTTTTATTTTTCTATTTCTGTAGTTGATCCAAGTGTACCCCTGCAAGGAATATTTTATTCCGGGCCGTGGGTAGTTATTCAACTCGCAGTGCCAATCAGGGGACCTTTCAGATATAAAAGGAAATGTCTGAGAATTTTTTTTTTTAAATTTAAGGTACTATATAAGTCTTTTTAAAAAATATATATATTTTATTGATTTTTTACAGAGGAAGGGAGAGGGATAGAAAGTCAGAAACATCGATGAGAGAGAAACATCGATCAGCTGCCTCCTGCACACTTCCAAATGGGGATGTGCCCACAACCAAGGTACATGCCCTTGACCGGAATTGAACCTGGGACCCTTCAGCCCGCAGGCAGACGCTCTATCCACTGAGCCAAACCAGTTTCGGATTAAGTCTTCTTATATTGGGTTTTTAAGTGGGAATCATAACACGAAGCTGGGAGAACAATGGTTTATTGATAGGGAATATTTTGTTTATAAATTTCCATTTTACTTTAAAAGGTGAGGGAGAGATTTCAGTTTGAGTTCTCAGTGTTGAACCCATCTTTCTGCCCGTCATCATTGAGGGAATCGCTGTTGCTCCGAAACCAAGCTGACACAACCCTTCACGCGTGTCACACGTCTGTGAATTGGCCCTTAGGCATGCATTGCTGTGTATGTGGGCCGTGAATGGGCGGAAAGCTGACCAACCCGGAATCTCTTTCTCTGGGCAAAAATGGGGCTGGAGTTAGAATTGCAGTCTCTGGCACCCGACTCCCTGGGTTTGAATCCCTGCTCTCACGTTTCCAAGTTTTGAGAAGTTAAGTGAGCAGGTCAAATCCACCGACTAACCCAACGCCTCCTCGCAGCGACAATTTCCTCATGAAGGAAATGGGGATAAAAAAGGTTATTTTACGGAATCACGAAGATTGAGATGATCAGATACAGACACTTTATTTGGTAGTAAGCAGACAGTAATAGCCCTTCTGCACTATACCCATAGCCATTCTATATGTCTTCTATGGCTATTACGGAGATCAAAAGAATCATAGGTCAAAAGGCCCTAAATAGTCCGAGTACCTTTAAGATAGTAATTAGTTTTGGTGTGTGTTTTGGGTTGAAATACTTGTCAATGTGTTACTGGGATAATACCAGAAGGAACTGATTTTAGCACCCAGGTTGCAGTATCTACAGCTCCTTGTCACGTGCTGAATGCTGAACTCACAGAAGTGTTTTGTGTTTTTTAAAAAATATGTTTTATTAATTTTTTACAGAGAGGAAGGGAGAGTCAGAAACATCGATGAGAGAGAAACATTGATCAGCTGCCTCCTGCACACCCCCCACTGGGGCTGTGCCCGCAACCAAGGTCCATGCCCTGGACCGGAATCGAACCTGGGACCTTTCAGTCTTCAGGCCGATGCTCTATCCACTGAGCCAAACCAGCTTCGGCAGAAGTATTTTTAAATAAAAGAATATTTTCAAGTCACTTCTGTATCCACATCTCTAGTCGCTGGTCCCTAGAATATAAGTGGATTTCCCAAAGACTTGTTTACTGTCTGGTTTCTGGTTTACTGGGAAGATGTATTGGTGGCGTGAACAGGTCATTTGCCCGAAGGTACCTTTTCCTTCAGTGATCATAATCGATGTGGGCTGCCCCATTAGATTCATAATGGAGTCGCAATCTCCCAAATTTACCCGAATTTGAACATACAGTTAGCTGGCTAACCAGCCACAGTACTGGGCATGATGGAGGGAATGAGAGGATTAGACTATTAGAGAATTTCAATCGTCTGCACAATTCAGCAGCCTTCGGCAAACTGTGGCTCGAGAGCCACATACGGCTCTCCGGCCCCCTTGAGTGTGGCTCTTCCACAAAAATACCACGGCCTGGGTGAGTCTATTTTGAAGAAGTGGCATTAAAAGAAGTTTAAAAAATTTGACTCTCAAAAGAAATGTCAGTCGTTGTATTGTTGATATTTGGCTCTGTTGACTAAAGAGTTTGCCGACCACTTTAGCATCCCCTACAGGGGCTCCAGAGAGAGAGCGGTTGAGGATTTCTTGCTGTTCAGAACTTTTTTCTTCTCTCCCTCAGAGCTGTGTTAGTCTATTTTTTTTTCTTCCTGGTGTGGAATGACTCCGATTTCTTTTTCTTTTTCTTTTGGAAAATTAAGACTTAATCTGTGCAGGTCCGTGGAATTATTTGTCTGGCATCTAAAACTCTGGAAACCTAAACATGAACTCACACTGTCCATGGAGTTCTTTAAATATTTTTCGGACTCTAACCTGAGCCTTGCAAGCAGGAGAAGTCTGCCGTGTAGAGGGGGGACTTGTACCCTTTCAAGGCGTTTCCAGACACAGGTGTGAATGGACCCCATGGACCGAGCAGTGCTTCTGTGACCTTGAACTTCCCTTGTTGAAAGCACTGTGAGAAAACGGTGTAAGAGCCACCGATACGTGACTCTGTTTCTGTTTCCTCGCTCACACGTGTTTTCTCCCTGACCTCGCGGGAAGGTGGGGTCCATCATCGGCATGCCATCTTTACCATCTGATATCTTGGTGTGGCTAATGAATGATTCTTTCTCTCTTTCGTTTTGCCGTTCTTCACCAATCCCCGGACCGGATCCCCAGCGTTGGTCCAATCGGAAGCGGTTAAGCGCAGGCAAGGTAAATATCTTTTTTTTTTTTGGTTGTTTTTAAGGCGTTATTTACATCATCGGGTTAGAAGCTCATTTTCATTACACATACAAACGCACGCGTGATTCACACCAACGACCCTCGCACGGACCGGGTTCTGTTCCTGTGTCTGTTGTTGGCAGGAGACACAACCTTCCTCTGAAAACCTCACTTTGTGAGGTTCAGCCAGATGTTTGAACTCGCCCCCCCCCCCCCCCCGCCCCTTGCTTCGTGGTGACATGTTTTAAGTCCCGGCCACGTCGGAATGTTTCACTTCGTTAAATTCAGATTATTCCGGGTGTCCCGTGGCGAAATGGAGTCTTTAAAGAAGTTATTGACCGTTAGGTCGAGATTAGCTTTGGTGTTATAGGGACAAAGGAAATATTAATTAAAAGAATTTTGCATGTTTGATAACTTTCTGGGGGAAAAAAAAAGACGCATTGTTTTTTTTTGGTGAGATTTTGTAGTTATATCTCAGTCCCAGTACTGGTGATGTTTTACGTGGTTAGTTTATACTTAAGCAGTGATATCCACAGCTGTCCAATTTGTGAAAAAGGGTTGTTACCCGATAGAGATGTATTATGAGTTATCAGGTTATTAAATGAGTGCCTTGCAACTTCAGCGACTGAATGTCTAAGTGAGTGTAAAACGAAACGTATTTAAAAATTATAACCTCTTTGAGCAGCTGGACTGCTTTGTTAAAGAGAAAACCCAGCAAAGGGATGGGGGTGGTTTATGTCTGCATGGGGGGTGGGGGGTGGGCGGGCTGGGTCAATTCCTTGCATGCATTTATTCACAAAAACTTCTGCACAGACACATATGCCAGCTCTGATTTCTGGCCTCACTGTGTTTCAGCGGCTTCCTTTTTAAAATAAGGAGAATGACAC
Source organism: Antrozous pallidus (assembly GCA_027563665.1). NCBI lineage: Eukaryota > Metazoa > Chordata > Mammalia > Chiroptera > Vespertilionidae > Antrozous > Antrozous pallidus. Next base: position 5,216,284 of record CM050530.1, read on the forward strand.
AAAGACTTTGTGAATTTATGAGAGAAAGAGAGAGCGAAAGAGAGAAAAGGGAGGGGTTTGTAACCTGACCAGTCGTTTAGGAAGACAGACAAACTTTAGAAGCGTTGTCTTTTGAAATTCAAAAGAGCCCTCGCTGGTGTGGCTCAGTGGGTAGAACATCAGCCTGTAGATGGAAGAGTCCCGGGTTCGATTCCGGTCAAGGGCACTTGCCTGGCTTGGGGGCTCACTCCCCAGTGGGGGGCATGCAGGAGGCAGCTGATCCATGATTCTCTCTCATCCTTGATGTCTCTCTCTCTCTCTCTCTTTTTCCCTTCCTCTCTGAAATCAATATAAAATTCAAAGGCATCCCAAGTTCCGATGCTTCCTGAAGCATATATCCTTTGCATGTCGAACCCTTTAAAAAAAAATAACTATGCTAAGGTGTTTGGGTTCTTTGCCAGCTCACTTGGTGTCTAAGACTCCGGCTCTCTTTTCCAAATGAAGAGCCAATAAATAACACGTGAAACCGACTCGGAAATCCCTCCCCACCTCTGTCTTACCCCTTTGCAGTCACTAGAGGGTAGAAGAACCTCATTTCTGGCCCCAGAAGGGAGCCAGGCTCCTGCGCGCCCACATTAGGAGCTGCTGTAACCATCGGAGGCAGTAAAGTTCCCTGCATGCCAGGGGGGGCCAGCCTGACAAAGCAGTATTTTCTCAGTTTATTGATTCTGCGGCTGCACTAAAACACGGGGCCCCGGACATCAATAACCAGCTGTAGTTAGGGAGCCCCGGTCTGTGGGCGAGCACTGGCAGTTTGTGGGAGACCATAAAGGCCGGGAAGAAAAATTGTGAGCTTGGGGAATATTGCAGCTGGGGAGGACCGGGGAGGTTATGGGGGAATGGCCCGAGGAAGGAAGGAGGAGAGAAGAAATGTTGACGGCCCCGATAAAGATATCAAAAATATGGGAGGAACACAGGGGCCGGGAGAGCAGTATTTATGTCTCTGCACCAGAGTTGTATCTTCCCACTGAGCTGTTGTCTGTTTTTTGTTGTTTTTTTTTCTCCCTTCCATGGTAGTTTCCAGAATCTGGACTTCAGTGCACGGGGCTCAGGGACATCGTAAATGTCCAGAGTGTGTGGCTGTGTTTCATAAAACCTCAGAGGCCCAGAGCTCATTAGGATCTTTAGTGGAGAGAGGCAATGGATACAGGATTTGGTGAAGAGGTGCAACAATTGGCCGGTGGATTCTTTTCCGCTTAGCGTTGTTGCAGTTCGGAGAGGCAAATGTGACGCAGCGGCTGCTCATGTGGCTCCTGAAAATGAGCCGCTGGGAACATCTACAGATGCTGTGATTGTTCCTCTGGAAGAGTTGTGAAATACCCTGATTAGCCCTGGCCAGGTTGGCTCAGTGGATAGGGCATCGCCTGCAGACTGAAGGGTCCCAGGTTCAGTTCCACTCAAGGGCACGTGCCTCAGTTGCAGGCTCGACCCCCCCAGCTGGTGCACCAGGCACCCATTCTTTCTAAAAATCAATGGGAAGGTGAATAGGGTGAAAATCGTGGGTCTATGAAACACAGAATTTATCCTTGAGTTATTGCCTATTCATTATTGTATTATTTGTTTGTGTAACAACTGTAAAGCTCTTCTTGCCCACCCCTGTACAAGCTAATTTTGGGATATTCCCATATTCCATTTAAAAATTAGGTAGTAGGAGTGTGACGTAAAGAAGCTTGTTACTTAGCTATGAGTGTCTAAACAGGTGCTAATTCTAAGTAATTTCCTAGAAAATGTCATTGACTTTTTCACTTCCATCATATTCTTAAGATAAATGTAATGGCTTCTTCAATCCATACATTTATACGTTTTTTATGTAAATTGCTGCTTTTTAAAATGTGATTCCTTCTTAAATCCATACATTTGTATGTTTGCATCGTCCAATGGAAACCCAGAGTAGCAGTCTTTTTAGAGTCTGTTCTAAGGCGTTTCCTGCCTATACTTGACCTTGATTTTAATATACTAAATATTGGGATTGTCTTCAAATATAGGTTAGGTGCCCCCCCCAAAGCCTTCGTTTATCTTGTGATGAACATGTGAAGCTGATCAGCGAGGATTTGACGCAAGAGGGTCTGAGCTCCTTTTGAATATTCACTACATACAATCTTCGCTGTGAATCCACCTGTTTCTAAACCTTACTTCTCTCTTTGAAGGGTGCGCAGCAGTTACAGGGATAAAAAATTAACAGCTGTCCCTTCTTTTATAGCAAGGGGCCTAATGGGAAAAATGCAGCAACGGAACTGATGAATTACTCAGTGAATTCTGAAGTCTGCGCATGCACGCGCGCGCACACACACACTCACACACACCCCTGCCTGCTGTTATTGCAGCATTTGAGCCCCTACAGGTATGCTGGCTGACCACAGCGCCCCTTTATTTTTTTATTTTAAAAAATATATTTTATTGATTTTTTACAGAGAGGAAGGGAGAAGGATAGAGAGTTAGAAACATCGATGAGAGAGAAACATCGATCAGCTGCCTCCTGCACAACCTCTACTGGGGATGTGCCCGCAACCAAGGTCCATGCCCTTGACCGGAATCGAACCTGGGACCCGGCCAGGGCCACAGCACCCCTTTAGTTATATATTTCCTTTCCTTTCGGTTAATTCGCACCTCGGTAAGTCTATATTCTTCCCTAGCCCCTCCTCTGACCCACCCTTTTATGCAGTCATATGTCTGTGACTCCTAAATAAGAGCCATGTCCCATCCTGGAGTAACTTTTTTTCTCTGTGAAATTACTTTACCAGCAGTGCCAACGTTCAGCCTGTTTGACTTCACATCCTTTTATCTCTGTTCCCCTGTTGTTTCAGAGGCTGAGCCCCACAAGGCAGGGTTTCAAGGTCCTCTGTCAGCTGGTCTCCAGCTGGCCGTGTGCACTGAGAGGAATCGCAGGAGCTAAGGGGAGGGGGAGGGCAGAGGGCGGGTGTGTCTGCGTTTTGCGTCTCCCATTAGCCAGACCAGCTGGTTTTCAGCTTCCCCCCGGTGACCCTGAACCTAGTACTTTATCTCTCTCTCTCTGTTTTTTTTAGTCTCTGTGGCCCAAGGGGCTTAGAATATCAGCATCTGGGCTCAACCCAGCCCTGTGTGTGGCTCAGTGGTTGAACGTCGACCTATGAACCAGAAGGTCATGGTTTGATTCTAGTCAAGGACACAGGCCCGGGCTGCGGGCTCGATCCCCAAAAGCGGGAGTGCAGGAGGCAGGCGATCCATGATTCCCTCTCATCAATGACGTTTCTCTCTCTCTCTCCCTCTCCCTCCTCTTTGAAATCAATAAAAAAAGATATACACGGAGTGGCCAGATTATTATGATCTCTGAACACATAATAATCTGGCCACTCTGTGTATATCCTCCTATATAATAAAAGGCTAATATGCAACATGTCCCCTCCACTGGGAGTTTGACCAGCAGGCTGGCCAACAACCCATGTCCCCTCTCCCTGGCCAGGCTGGCCAGATCCCACCCATGCATGAATTCATGCACAGGGGCTCCTGTACACACACACACACACACACACAACACACACACACACACACACACACACACACACTCTGAGTGACCAGATTATTAGGCGTTCAGAGATCATCATAACCTGGCCACTCAGCGTATATTAAACAGCCTTGGGCTGACAGGGGCAGTGTGGAGTCTTTGGGACAGACACCTAGTGGCCAACAAGCTGAAATGCTGACTGTCTGGACCTTCACAGGAAAAGGCCACCCTCCCCCGCCCAGCCCAGGAGTCTTAGACGCATCCTACGGTTGCTTCCCTGAGATTCTCCGATTCCTGTTTGCCCCCCGGTGGTCAGTGCACGTCATAGCGAGCTGTTGAGCGAACTTAGCATACCATTAGCATATTACACTTTGATTGGTTGAACGGCCAACCGGTCAACCAGACGCTTAGCATATTAGGCTTTTATTATATAGGATTCCTTGGGTGATTCTTCTGTGTGCCCTGACCTGAAATCAGACCCACGCGTTCGCTACATCGGGACAACGCTCTAACCAGCTGAGCTTCCCCGGGCAGGGCCAGCACTGAACCACTTTAAAGGAAGAAGAGACGGCCAGTAGGATGACGCTTGTGAAGGGAGAAATACTTGGTGGGTCAGTGTGATCGATGGCCTTCTGAACTCCTTAGAGATCAGGGCCCAAAACGAAAACCTTCAGTTACCACATAGCCTTTGTTTTCTTCTTCTTGACGTTTTAAATGCACCGGGACGCATTTTTCCTGGTTCCGAGCCCTGAGAGCCGTTGAGTATTTGTAGACGTTATCCACTTTTACAAACTTCTCTTCCCTGAATGTTTGAAGTATATTTTTATTGATTTCAGAGAGGAAGGGGAGGAAGAGAGAGAGAGAGATGAAGACCTCAATGACAGAGAGAATCATTGATTGGCTGCCTCCTGCACACCCCACATTGGGGTTCGAGCCCGCAACCTGGGCATGTGCCCCGACTGGTTCACAGATCGACTCTGAACCTCTGAGCCGCATCAGCCAGGCTAATTTTTATGATGAAAACATCATCGATGAGAGAGAATCATTGATCTGCTGCCTCCTGCACGTCCCCTACTGGGGATCGAGTCCACAACTCCCAGCATTTGCCCTTGACCGGTATCGAACCCGGGACCTTTCAGTCTGCAGGCCATCGCTCTATCCACTGAGCCACACTGCCCAGGGTAGTTTTTATTTTTGAGCATGACCGTTGAGCGCTGATATTCCCTCACGCTTAAGAAAATAGTCAACTGAATATGAACCTTTTAGAGCTAATGCTTTTTGTACATACAGATTACTCATCCCTTTGGGACTATGTTAGAGTTTCCATCTGCAGATATAAATCTCATTTCCTGTCCACGCCCATGTGGGGAATTTAAAAGGCGTTAGCTATATTCCGGTGCAGATCTGTGTGTGGCTCTAGGGGATTTGTGCCTACAGGCTCTGCTTCAGATGCTGGAAGGGACTGTGGGTAGGCGGTATTCTGCTGGATGTATGGGTCGGCTCATGTCACGCTATCAAAGCTGTTGACAATGAGCAGTAGTTCGAATGCTGAAAACACTCGACATAAATATGACAGGGGAACCTTTCATACACCCAGGATTCTTAACCGTTCCTAAAGAGTGCCAACAGAGCCGACTTTCCCGTCATTTTACCTACAAAGTACATCTTTCCGAGCGTTTGTTTTCATTGACTGCTCAGTACTTTCTTACGGTGGTGATCCAGACCAGGGGTCGGTAAACTGCGGCTCTCGAGCCACGTGCGGCTCTTTGTCCTTCGGAGTGTGGCTCTTGCACAAAACGCCACGGCCTGGGCGAGTCTGTTTGGAAGAAGTGGCGTTCGAAGAAGCTTACGTTTAAAAAATGTGGCTCTCCAAAGGAATTTCGGTCGTCGTCCTGTTGATATTTGGCTCTGGGGACCAATGCGTTTGCCGACCCCTGATGTAGACAAAACCATACCTGTCAACGTGAGATGCACGGGCGAGATTGGAGCGCGTTTTTATATCTCCAGGACTGAAATGATACAACACACGCACAAAGAGTACTGGGCACCTACTAGAAAAATCTTGTGAAACTTGTTTTTTCCACTGCCCCTCTTTAATGTTTATCTTTTAAAAAAAATTTTTTTTGGTATTTTATTATGCCCAAAGGATTAACTTTCATATTGATCAAGCTTTAATCCACTCCTGTACATCCTTTTAATCTGGAGCGAGTGTGGTACAGTCCTTTTGCTAGTAATCCATTCCAGGTAAGAACCATTTATTCGTTTGAAAAAATCATATTTTTATTGATTTCAGAGAGGAAGGGAGAGGGAGAGAGAGAGAGAGAGAAACATCAGTGATATGAGAGATTGGCTGGTTCCTGCACGGCCCCTCCTCAGGATCGAGCCCACAACCTGGACATGAGCCTTTGACATGAATCGAACCCAGGACCCTCCAGTCTGCAGCCTGACGTTCTATCCACTGAGCCACACCGGGCCACACTGTCTGGTTTCGTAATGAAAGCCAGTCTGTGTCGAAGTGAGACATCACACCTTGATTTCACTAGTAATAACGTGCGTGTCTCAGAGGGAGGTCCCTGTGTGGAAGAATGCTGTGGGTTTTGGGGGGGGGGGAGCAGCCAGTTGAGGAGGGTATGAGGGGGAGAGAGCCTATGAATGAATCAACATAGAACTAGTGAAAGGTTCCGATCCTTTGGGAGGAAGGAGAAACATAACAAAACCCCGGTGTCCCGTATTTTCCCCGTTATGTCTGCTGAGAAATCGGGGTCAGGACCCAGGAACTTGGCTGGAACTCTGGGTGTTCGTTTCAGCTCAGGTGGGGGTGGGGCGGGCCGCCCCTCTGATGGGCCATTTCCTTTTCTCCCTGCACATCGCAGGCCGCGTTAAGAGGACAGATTCCACTCGCAGGCTCGGGCACCGCCTAAAGCCTGAGCCATCAAGTTAACAGAGGGGGCGCGGCCGGAGGGAGATGGAGCCCCATCAGTCGTGGGGAGCGGGAGAGCGTGTGGGGACCACAAAGGCATCTGTGAGCCGGGCTCTGCCTCGTGGCTCACACGGGGTGGCCGGACCGCTCTCGGCTTCCTCCCAGCTCTCCAGGTGCAAGAGACATGTTCAGTTAATTTAAAAAAAATATATTTTATTGATGTTTTATAGAGAGGAAGGGAGAGGGATAGAGAGGTGGAAACATCAGAGAAACACCGATCAGCTGCCTCCTGCACACCCCCCACTGGGGATGTGCCCGCAACCAAGGCACATGCCCTTGACCGGAATCGAACCTGGGACCCTCCAGTCCACAGGCTGACGCTCTATCCACTGAGCCACACCGGTTTGGGCTAATTAAGCAACTTTTTAAAAAGCCCGCGCACATTTCCCAGAATGCGTTGTAGGCAGATGAAACTTGACTTCGCGCGAGAGGCCTGGTGCACGAAATCCTTGCAAGGGGTTCATCCCTCGCAGCCCTGGCTTCTTCCAGAAGGCACAGTGCACTTTTATTATTTTAGGTAATCTTGGAGTGGGCAGGAGTATTGAGGGTGAAATATGCAGAAGGAAGGTGCGTGTTTTTTTTTTTTTTAAATCCTCCCCTGATGATGTTTCCCCATTGATTCTTAGAGAGAGGGGAAGAGAGGGAGAGACAGAGAGAAACACTGATGTGCGAGAAACACATCAATGGGTTGCGTCCTGCAGGGGCCTCTGCAGAGGAGCCCGCAACCAAGGCGCATGCCCTTGACCGGACTCGAACCCAGGACCCTTCGGTCGGCAGGCTGACGCTCTACCCACTGTGCCAGACAGGCCAGGGCACGGTTTTGCGTTCCTTTCTGCCTCTGAGCTGCGCCATGCGTACCGCTCTCTCCCTTAGCCTGCCTTTCGCAAGAGGGGAAGGGAAAAAAAAAAAAATCTTGGCCAGCACAGAGTGAGTCCGTCACATCCAACATGACCGCGTTCCAGACCGAAATGTTCAAAGTCCGCCCCCCCCCCCCCCAAGAGAGAGAGAGAGAGAGAGAGAGAGAGAGGCTTTGATGGGAAGGGGAGACTTCCCAGGGATGCGGCGAGTGATGATCCAGATGTTACGCCGTAATGCGGCGGGTGTCCAGGGCCAGCCGGGAGCCCCAGCTGAGCCGGGCCCTCCCAGGCTGTCCCTCCATATGGAACGTCTCTCTGGGCCCCCACGGCAACCGCCTCGGATCCCCTTTTCACAGAGCTCAGCGAGCTAAGCGGGCTGCTCTAGGGACGCGTTAGATAGAAGCCCTTCCAAGATAAACATCCCATCCGAAACGAGCGCGCACCAAGCCCCAGAGTTATTCTAAGGGCGTATTTCACGGACACCGGCCCATTTTTCTTCGTCGCTTGCCAGACTGCAGGCTGCCCTTTGATCTCCCGTGGACACGACTCCCCTCTCGGTGAAGAGGATTTTGAAATCGTTTCAGCGTTCAGGGAGGAATGGATGTGTCACGTCTTTGAAGCATGGCCACGGGTCACGCATTAGCAGTGGTGTTCGGCAAGTCCAAGCTGGAGAAGAAAAAACACACACACACACGAAACAGGAAATGGCAGCGGGAGAGATGAATCAAAAGCTCATTTTCTTTGTAAAGGGAGAAGCTTTCAGCCCGTACGCTTCCTGAGCTCTGCCATGTGTTCCGTGTAAGCTACATCTGTACGTACACCTACAGACGCATAAACACTCACACTTAGGTGTTTACATACGTACGTGTCTGTCTGTCTGCAGGTGGTGGTGGTGGTTGTTCTTTACAAGTAGAAAATTGCGGCCCCAGCCTATTTGGCTCAGTGGATAGAGCGTCGGCCTGTGGACTGAAGGATCCTGGGTTCGATTCCAGGTCAAGGGCACATGCTTTGATCTCCAGTAGGGGGCGTGCAGGAGGCAGCCGATCAGTGGTTCTCTCTCATCATTGATGTTTCTATCTCTCTCTCCCTCTCCCTTCCTCTCTGAACTCAATAAAAATATATATTTTTTAAAGTGGAAAATTGTTTAGCTTTTAACTATTTTATCAACTTGCATTCTGGAATATAGTCAATCCGCAACCCAAAGGCAAATAGAAGTTACAAAAGAAGGTTTACGCTGAGCGGCCAGATTATTATGATCTCTGAACGGATAATGATCTGGCCACTCAGTGTGTGTGTGTGTGTGTGTATATATATGTGTATATATGTGTGTGTGTGTATATATATATATATATATATATATATATATATATATATATGGCCTGGTGCATGAATTCATGCATGGGTGGGGTGCAGCCAGCCTGGCCAGGGGGAAGGGGCCATGGGCAGTTGGCCGGCCTGCCTGCTGCTCGAACTCATGGTCAAGAGGACAATTTGCATATTTGCCTTTGATTAGATAGGATATACACTGAGTGGCCAGATTATTTATGTGTTCAGAGATCATGTTCTCCAGTGGAGAGGGATTTTTCTGTCTCCTTAAAATTAATTTTTTTTTTCTTGTCTGCCCTCCCTTCTCTGTCTCAGCACCTCCAAAAGCCCTGTGTGTGTGTGTGTGTGTGTGTGTGTGTACGCATGTGTGTGCATTTTATGCGAACGGCCATATGGAGTGAAGTTTGGGAGGACACAGTCCCTTAGTGCTTAAGGTGGTTGTAAAATGACCAACCGATGGCGTGGTGTGCCCTGGTTACATCCTCTCCTCGGAGCGGCAGAGTGCCGTGTGCCGGGTGAGGTAAGCTGGTCTGGAATGGAGACGGCCTGGGCGTGCCATTTGTTGTGATGAATCGCGACGAACTGGTGTGCCACCAAATTGGTGTCTAAACGGACCTGGAAGATGAATGGAGCCTGGTGACAGGATGAATATCCAGCGTTAGAAATTCATGGCTCTGCTATGATACTTGGCACCATTTACATTCCTCAGTCCATTTATCTCTCCTTCAGGGAGAGCCGGGGATGCCGGCGCCACTCCATTGATTGACCGGGGAGCGTACACGAACTCCACCAGCTCAGTGCAGTGCGTGGGTCCCCGTGGCATCCGCACCCAAACCAATTAACCATACAGAAGGCATTGTTGAGCCCTAACCGGTGTGGCTCAGTGGATAGAGCGTCGGCCTGCGGACTGAAAGGTCCCAGGTTCGATTCCGGTCAAGGGCATGCACCTTGGTTGCGGGCACATCCCCAGTGGTGGGGTGTGCAGGAGACAGCTGATGGATGTTTCTCTCTCATCGATGTTTCTGACTCTCTATCCCTCTCCCTTCCTTTCTGTAAAAATCAATAAAATGTATTTAAAAAAAAAAGACATTGTTGAGACCATCAGCAAAGTGTAAGATACTCTGGGTACTTAATGATATCAAGGGAATTATGGGTATTTTTGTTGAAGAAAAACGTGAGCCCTCGCTGGTGTGGCTCAGTGGCTAGAGAGTCAGCCTGTGGACTGAAGGGTCCCAGTCAAGGGCACGTGCCCGGGTTGTGGGCTCGATCCCCAGTGTGGGGTGTGCAGGAGGCAGCCCATCTATGATTCTCTCTCATCATTGATGTTTCTATGTCTCTCTCCCTTCCTCTCTGAAATCAATGAAAATATATTTTGGAACACCAACCAAACAAACACCAAATGTGGAATTTGCTTTCCAATATTTCAGCCAGAAGCGAGTAGTGAAGGGATGGATGGAATAAGATTGGCAAATGGTTGCCTCTGGTGAATGAATCCGTGGAGATTTCATATACTGTTCTGCCTTTGTATGTCTTTGGAAATTCACATAATGGAAGGTAAAGTGTGTTTGTCCTCTTGACAATCTACTAGTAGGGGATGTTCGCCTTTTTCTGCATTTGCTTTAAGGCGTGTATGAGTGGACATGAGTAATATCCTTTAGACAAGGAACAAAATAAGCTAATAGTTACTGAAATGAATTGTCCTGGTTCCAGGCACTGTGCTAAATCCTTTATACATTATTTCTCCTCTCTCCCCTTTCCTAAAGCCCCCCACCCCCCAATCTGCGAAGCTCATCTGGCTGACCAATCCCAGGCTCTGTCTGGAGTTAGGAATCTCGCAAGGGATGAGCTTTTTAGTAGTTGCCCAGGGAATGAAGGGGAGTGGGGACAGATTCAAGTGTGAAGGATAAGTTCAAAACCACTATTTCTGCTAGGCTGGTGTGGCTCAGTGGTTGAGCGACAACCTATGAACCAGGAGGACATGGTTCCATTCCCTATCATGGCACATGCCCCAGTTGTGGACTCGATCCCCAGTAGTGGGCGTTCCGGAGGCAGCTGAGCAATGATTGTCTCTCATCATTGATGTTTCTCTCTCTCTCTCTCTCTCTCTCTCTCTCTCTCTCTCTCTCGATCTCTCTCTCTCTCCCTCTCCCTTGTTCTTTGAAATATATATATTTAAAAAACAAAAACACACACACTACCCTTCCTGAATGCCTATAGATATTTCATTTCCCTACAAAGCAACGCCTTGTTCTTATACCTCTGTTTCCCAGAATGCCTTGATTCCCTTCCTCTTATTAAAATAACCCAAGGCCTCATTGAAGGATGCCTACCCTAGAGCTGGGAGGGAGGACAGGCCAGTGCCGAATGCCAGCGCCGCTCCCGTGCATCTCTGCCGGCATCACTCCGAGCCCAGTGCCGGAGACAGAAACCCCACAGCTGTGGCTGGGGGTCTGCACACCCAGCGAAGAGTAATAACCCTCACTCCATCCCTGTCATCGCATATTGAACGCCAGAATGCCCGTGGTCGCCAGCGTCGCCCTCGGGAACGATCCGGAGCTGATCTCTCGTTCCTTTCCGCTCTAGTCCTCGCTGATGCGCAGCCTGCGGCTCTCAGAGGCCCTGAGGAAGAACCAGCTCTGGAACGGGATCGTCAGCATCGCGCTGCTGGAGGGGAAGAACGTGTCGGTGGGGAACGTGGCAGAGATGTTTGTCCTGCTGAAGCTGGGGGACCAGAGGTACAAAAGCAAGGTGAGCCGTCCGTTCCTTAAGGAGAACAGCGTCTTAAAACAAATTGTTGATTTGTATTGAAAACAAGCGTCCCACTCTACATGTCAACAAGAATAGAAGTCATTTCTTCTTAACCTTCTTAACTATGTTCGGATTGTTCCGGAAAGCAAAATAATGGTATAGATGCAGGCAGTTAGTAGGAGTGTTTGATTGCTGAGTTAAGTGTAGTTCTATCCGGTCACTAGGGCTGGAGCAAGCTCATTAAATAACAGATTTGAATGCATGACTTATTTTGTTATGAAAATAAGCAAAAACTGTGTTTCGTAGAATAAAAGGATATAACTAAACGCTTTCAAAACTGTAACAAAAATAAGAGAGTAATATATATTATACCTGGGTTACAGTATTTGCGAGAACTAAAAGTATTTGCTTTTCTTTAAAAAAAAAATATTTTATTGATTTTTCACAGAGCGGAAGGGAGAGGGATAGAAAGTCAGAAACATGCCGAGACCGGTTTGGCTCAGTGGATAGAGCGTCGGACTGCGGACTGAAGGGTCCCAGGTTCGATTCCGGTCAAGGGCATGTACCTTGGCTGTGGGCATATCCCCAGTAGGGGGCGTGCAAGAGGCAGTTGATCGATGTCTCTCTCTCATCGATGTTTCTGACTTTCTATCCCTCTCCCTTCTGCTCTGTAAAAAATCAATAAAAATATTAAAAAAAAAAAGAAAGTCAGAAACATCGATGGGAGAGAAACATCGATTGGCTGCCTCTTGCACGCCCCCTACTGGTGATGTGCCTGCAGCCAAGGTACATGCCCTTGACCGGAATCGAACCTGGGACCCCTCAGTCTGCAGGCCGACGCTCTATCCACTGAGCCAAACCGGTCTCGGCAAGAACTAAAAGTATTTTCAAAATTACATACAACTTTTTTTCTCTTTCTTGTTAGTATTTACACCAAAAATGGACTTTGAGTGCTGCTGTGTTTTTTTTTTTTTTTCTACGATTGAAAAAAACACACACCAAACTATCTAATGTATTAAAAGCGATTTGTTCTGAACCAAAACACTGGCATTTTTAGCTGCCTTTCCAAACCAGTCATCCGATTCTGTTGATCCGAATTCCACTTAATTTTTAATCTTACTAATTTGGTGTGGTTTCTCCTTCAAAAAAAAAAAAAAAAACGTGGTCTCCGGACCACGGTAATGAATTCGTTTTACATGCCTGTCAGACAGGAATCTGCTCTTATGTTTTATGGATGGAGGGAACCGGGGTACTTGAAAGTTAAGCCCCTTGCCAAAAGCTACATAATAAGAAAAACATCAGGGGAAGGCTTTCAAAAACAGGATATTTGCAGCTCACAGACAAGTTGGCAGATGTCGCAGGGAGCGGAGAGTCTGTCTCCGCTGAACCCGTTTCGGCGCAGAATCAAACACGAAGCGCCCCTTCCATCAGGACACAGACTAGAGCACCAAAGCTCACGTTGACGAATCACTTTATATATATAAAAAAAAAAATGTGAAAAATCGAGGGCGAGTTACAGCGGGAATATTCGCCAGGTAGTCTGAGGCCGTCCCTCCCAGAGACTGTATCCGGGGTGAGCGCATCTCTGGCTGGGCCTTCGTTAGCCACCTGGGGCCGGGCGGAGGATTTACAGGAAAATTATTCATCATGAGGCACACGTAGCTCTTTGGAACTAAGGCCAAGTGGAGAATTAGTCCAATATCTGCTCTGGGATCCCCTCTTGGGGGATATCGCGTTTTATTTGTGGTCTAATACTTTGTTGTTGTTGTTTTTTTTTCCTTCGCGGTTGCCACGTTCTATGACCTGGCGTAGTCTGTCCAGTGTGACCAGCAGCTTAAATGATGTCACGTGATGCTGGTTACAGGCCAGGGCGGGCTGGCTGGCTGGGCCGGGTTTGCCCGTGTGGTTATAGCTGGCACCAAGATTTAACAGTGGGTGCTGTGCCCTTAGTGGAGGCTGGTACTCAGGGATCAGCATCCCTGCTCACTCTTTAGCTCCACATCGAATCTCTATGTAAATGAAACAAGAAAAAGTCTGCCGATGATTCGAACCCTCAGGCTGTGTTGAGTCCCTCTTGGAAAACGCAGAAACGCTGTGGAGTGTTCAACTGTAGTGGTAGTGGGGTTTGCTGGTTGGTCTTCCTCTCTCCCTCTTAGGGACTGGAATCAGCAAACTGGGATTAAAAAACAACAACAAAATAAAAACAGGCAGCAATGTGCCGAACTCATGGGTTTCTTGTGAAACGCAGCTGACAGACATTAATCAGGACCCCAAACTGTTCGCTTACATAGCTCTCAAGCCAGTGCTGAATGGATGTGCCAATAAAAGGCTTTCAGGAACTGATGAATATATTTTCTGTAAGACTGGACAAAGGTAAAACGCCTTTGAGCTACGTCACATATATGTATAATCTATATATATAAAAGCCCAAGTGACCGTCCAACTGGTAGCTATGATGCCCAGTGACCACCAGGGGGCAGATACTCAGCACAGGAGCTGAGTGTAGCTGCCGTTCTCTGGTGACCCACCGAGAACCAGAGAGGAGGGAGCCCGATTCCAGGGTGCGTCACCCAAGAACCGCCCTCTCTCAATCCGGGACCTTTCACTGGATTGTTGAAGAGCTGGCCAATTCCCTCAGGCCAGGCCGAGAGACCCCACCGGTGCACGAATCCATGCACCAGGCCTCTTGTGTGTGTGTGTGTATATATATATACACACAAACACACACACATATAAAATTATGGTTTCTTGTGGGGTAACTATTCTTTCTAACTGGGCGGGATCCACTATTGAACCTAGGGGTCGGCTAAAAGAGTGGTGATGGTTCTGCCAGTTCCCCAAAACCTCCAAGGCGCTTTCCTTCCCCAAAGGGGAAAAGTTTACCTTGGGAAGGGACGGACAGACCCGTCCCCCCACCCCCCCTCCCCCCGAGCTCGTTGAGAACAATGCATTGAAATGTGTAGCTGCTGTCGCACGCGTGGCAGTCTGAAGACAGTAAACGTTGTCACCGCATGTTTTCTAGACACTGTGTAAGAGTGCACATCCGCAGTGGCGGGAGGAGTTTGACTTTCACTACTTCTCTGACAGGATGGGCATCTTGGACATCGAGGTCTGGGGAAAGGACGGCAAAAAGCACGAGGAGCGCCTGGGCACGTGAGTCCGCTCTGCTTTCTTGGTGGGGGGGAGGGGGGCGGCGTGCGCAGGCAGCGTTTTCTTCACGAGGCTGGTCCTCGTTGGCCTTGAATCACACCTTCCCTGCCCACCCCAGGGAGCCAGAAGGAAACTGGAACCTCCCCTGGGAGCAGTTTTTATTTGTTTATGCGTCGATGGCATTTGCTATTTATTTAAAAAAATTTGTATTGATTTTAGAGCGAGAGATTAAACGTTAATCTAGTTCCATTTCTTTCTCATCCTTTGTCCTTATCTCTCTCTATAAAAGCCTAACATGCAAATTGTCCCTGTGGGAGTTTGAGCAGGAAACCAGTCACTCGCTATGACATGCCTTGACCACCAGGGGACAGCGCAGAATGAAGGGAGGCCCCAGCCGGCAGCCAGAAGGCCCTGATCAGCCCTGATCTCCAGCCAGGCCTAAGGACCCTTCCCCTGCACAAATTTTGTGCATGGGGCCTCTAGTTGTTATATACATATATTACATCTCTATACAGTATGTTCAGAATTGAAATAGGCAGTGTTCGTTTTATGCGGTCCTACGCCTTTTATTTATTTATCTATTTAAAATACATTTTTATTGATTTCAGAGAAGGAGAGAGAGGGAGAGAGAGAGAGAGAGAAACATCAGTGATGAGAGAGAACCGTGGATCGGCTGCCTCTTGCATGCCCCCTACTGGGGATCGAGTTCTCAACTGGGGCATTTGCTCTGACCAAGAAATCAAACCAACTGTGTCCTCCCGGTTCATAGGTCAATTCTCAAACGCAGAGCCAGGCCGGCTGGGCAAGGCCATTCAGTATCCAAACAGAAGAAAGTAGGTCCTGTCACACTCTCGGGGGGGTATGGTCTGGCACTTCACCGATCTTGTCGGTCAGACTTCTAGTCCAGTCCCCTCTCCCCCTCCTTCCCCTACTCGGGGTAACTGACCCCTCAGACGCTTCCCCTTACCCCTGACCCTGGGCACCGCTGTGACCTCCCTGTGCCCCGCCCACGCCCATGTACGTACGGGGGATGAGAAACGCTGTGCCATCCCAGGAGCAAGGACACGTGACGTCAGTGTGCTGACACGGGGCACTCTGTGTGCCGGTGTGTCCTCTGGGTGGTGGGGACATGGCCCTGTGTGAGGCCCGGCCAGCCTGTGTGTCGGTACAGAGTCATACCCTCTCGTCCCAGGCCATCGTGTTCTCAGGGCTGTCCCACGTCACAGGAAATGCCGTCCCCCGTGTACAAGCTGTCTTCACAGACACACGCCGGTTTCCGACGGCCCCTTCCCTCCCTGTGTTGTCATGTGGGTGTTTATTTATGACTCTAGCTGTTTCTTGTTTGTGTGCCTGTCCTCATGGCCATTCTGTCCTTTCCTTTTATGGATTTTAAAGGATTTTTTTTTTTTTGGTATCTCTTTCCTCTTTCCTCTCCCGCAGGGAAAGAGATCACGGAAGTGTCTCTTGGCAGCTGGTTACAGAGCACTAGCTGCAGCGAACTTCCAGGTGGGGTGAGACGCACCCTGAGATACAGCGTGACCCTCAGCGTTAACAGGGAGATGATGCTAGCGGGTGCCTCCCACAGACATGCTCCTTACAGTTTTTCATTTTACGCTAGAGGACCATTGCACGAAGATTCATGCAAGAATAGGACTTCCTTCCCCCTGGCTTCGCTCCCGGCCACCTGGGGACCTGCAAGTCCTTACTCCCAGTCAGAGCACTGCTCCGATAGCTCCCTGTGCCCCCACAATCCCCCAACTCTTAGCAAGCATCCTGCCCCGCCTGGCCCCTCCTCTCCTGCATATACAAATTAACCCACCATCTTTGTCAGGGTAATTTGCATACTCACTCCTGATTGGCTATGGGCATAAGTGTAGGTATGGTCAATTTACATGTTTGTCTATTAGGTAAGATTTTTCACTTTTTTAATTTCATTTTTATTTTCTTTGTTGTAATTCCAATGATCAGTGATTTGATTTCTCAAATGTTGGGAAATACCTTTTTGGATCAAGTCCCTTTGACAGTGAAAGTCAGTCATAACTGTCTCCTGGGTCCTCTCTGTTGCTTTTTTTTTTTTTTAATAAAAATAATCCTCACCTTCTTCAGCTGGTTTGGCTCAATGGATAGAGCGTCAGCCTGTGGACTGGAGGGTCCCAGGTTCGATTCCAGTCAGGGCACATGCCTGGGTTGTGGGCTCCATTTCCAGTGCGGGGCAGGCAGCAGGCAGGCGATCAATTATTCTCTCTCATCACTGATGTTTCTCTCTCCCTGTCTTCCTTCTTCTCTGAAACAAATGAAAATATATATTTTACAGAAATCCTCACCTGAGGATATGTTTTCCCATTGTTTTTTAGAAAGAGTGAAAGGGAGGGGGAGGAGGAGAGAAAAAAAACACATTAATGTGAAGAAGACACATCTATTGGTTGCCTCTTGTACACACCCCAGCCATGGGGCAGAGATGCAACCTGCAACCCAGGTATATGCCCTTGACCTTGACCTATGCTCTTGACCTAAAATGGAGCCGTGACCTCCTGGTTCATAGGTCAACACTCAACCACCGAGTAATATTGGCCGGGCTAACCTGCTCCAACATTTAAACAAAACAGCAAGAAGATAGACTGTATCCTCTCCCATTTTAAACCGGTTCCACTTGTTCAAAATAATCCTTTTTCTTAACGTGTATTTTACATTTCAAGGCGATTGTAGAGGACTCGTTATGGAATCTTCTAGACTTACTTTCACTTGGGCAACATGAGAATGAGTGTGCTGGAGCCAGGGCTGGCTCTGAGTCCGCGGGTGACTGGGGGGAGGCTCTGACATTCCACCGTTCGTCAGTGGAGAGTCAGGGATGGAATATTTCCCTGGACAAATGGCTCCCGTGTCCTCGACCTGCTTTTACAGCCTCGCTTGGCACTCTCCCCGTTTTCTTTCTGCTCCCCCCTCTCCCCCCGCCTCCCCATTCCTTAGCCTCTGAGATTTACAGCCTCGGAAACTACAGCACTCTTTCCAGCCCCTTGCATTTAAGTTAAAAGCTGACCAGCCTGAAATATAAAACATAGAATTATGGTAATGAGTGAGAGGTTAAAAGCTATCATGGCAAGGGACACTTGAGCAGGTTGGGCTGACTGATACGGTAAAATTATGTGTGGAATTAAAACAAGAAAATGCGGTGGGATTAATGGAGAAAGGCGTGCACAGGAGGTCAGAAACAGTGCTATATCAGCACATTAACTGGCTGTGGGCTGCAGAGCATAGTTTTAATATATGCCTGCTGCTGAGGAAAAATAAGTAACTTAGCCTTGTTTTCTTTAGATGAATAAAACCGTGGGCTTTTCCATAGTGGAGGGGCCTATATTCCTTTCTATATACCCTGAGTGGCCAGATTATTATGATCTCTGAACGCATAATAATTTGGTCACTCAGTGTATATCCTATAGAATAAAAGGCTAATGTGCAAGTTGTCCCCTTGAACAGGAGTTCGACCAGCAGGCAGGCCAGCCAACCACCCATGTCCCTCCCCCTGGCCATGCTGGCCAGACCCCACCCATGCACGAAATCATGCACTGGGCCTCTGATATACATGTATATATATATGTATATGTATATGTATATGTATACACACATAGACACCCACACTCACACACTGAGTGGCCAGACTATTATGCTTTCAGAGATCATAATAATCTGGCCACTCACTATATATATATATATTTTCATAGAATATATATATAAAGTTGATTTCAAAGAGGAAGATAGCGGGAGAGAGAGAGAAACATCACTGATGAGAGAGAATCACTGATCAGCTGCCTCCGACATGGCTCCTACCGCCCCTACTGGGGATCGAGCCTGCAACCCAGGCATGTGCCCTGACCGGGAATTGAGCCGTGACCTCCTGGTTCCTGGATCTTCACTCAACCACTGAGCCCCACGGGCCAGGCCTGGCGCTGATACTGACTCAATATTCTAAGACCTGCCAAGATCTCACTTTGGCCCCAGAGCCAGTGTGCAGCACATTCTGAACGATTGTCCAAACAGGCCCCTCCCTCCCTCCCTCCCTCCCTCCCTCCCTCCCTCCCTCCCTCCCTCCCTCCCTCCCTCCCTCCTTGCCTCCCTTCTGTCTCACCCCCCACCCCCACCCCAACCCCCACCCCCACCCCTCAACCCTTCTAAGTGTAAACACAGCGGGCGTGGTCCAGGCAGACTCAGTTTCCAGGGTTAAAGCAAATGAGCGCTCAGCACAGAGCCCCCAATTAGTGGTGTATGTGCTTGAGGTTTTCAACAGCCCAGAATGCTGGTTGTGAAGAGGCTGAAAACGTGCACTTTATAGCAGACCGGCCCGCCTCCGAGAGCCGGGCTGCGGACGTGGGCTCCTCACGCTCCGTTTGTCCGGAAGGAAACCCACCGGGGATGCCGGGGGAGCGCCTGTTCGGAAGGCACCCGAACACGGGGGCGAGACGGAAAACACGCCCGCTGGCCCGCACCCGGAAGACAGTGTTTTTTTCCCTAATCCTCTCCCACGGACATGCCACTGGTCCTTTCTAAATTGTTTTCGAGCCCTTTCTTCTCTCTGCCGGAAAAAGACACGGAGCGGAAAAGCCACACAGAGCCATCATACTTAAACTTGCAAAGCCCTTCCTCCCTAATTCTGTTTCTTAGAAAAAATATATAGTTTATTGATTTCAGAGAGGAAAGGAGAGGGGGAGAGAGAGAAACATCAACGATTAGAGAGAGAATATCATGATCGGCTGCCTCCTGCACGCCCCACACTGGGGATCCAGCCTGTAACCCAGGCCTGTGCCCCGACTGGGGATTGAACCAACCATGACCTCCTGGTTCCTAGGTCAGTGCTCAACCACTGACCCACACAGGCCAGGTTCTCCCTAATTCCTGACCTCACTGTCTTCCTGCAGACCCTATTGGGCAAGGATCTGATGCCTCTTTCCATTTGCCATTCTATTCCTGTCCTCTCCTCCTTCATCATATTTTATTTATTTTTTAAAAAATATATTGTTATTGATTTCAGAGAGAAAGGGAGAGGGAGAGAGAGAGAGGGAGAGAGAGAGAGAAGCATCCATGATGAGAGAGAATCATGGATCGGCTGGCTGCCTCCTACACGCCTCACACTGGGGAATCGTGCCCGCAACGCGGACAAGTGCCCTGACCGGGAATCGAACCATGACCTCCTGGTGCATGGGGTGGATGCTCAACCCCTGAGCACACAGGCCGGGCTCCTCTTCTTCTTTTCATAGTGTGTTGGGTGCGGAGTGAGTGTTCTAAGCCGGAGGGGCCCTCTGGACCTTCCCTGCCCCGGAAAAACCCATGCCCTGCAGAACGGGGTCTGGGCAATAAGTAAACCTAGGTTCCCCGGAGGCTCGAGGTGGCCCCGCGTTCGTGCCTCACTCTTCTCCCCTCACCCCGGTTTCCGCTCTTGCAGATGTAAAGTGGACATCGCCTCGCTCCCACTCAAGCAAGCCAACTGCCTGGAGCTGCCCCTGGACAGCTGCCTGGGGGCCCTGCTGCTGCTGGTCACTCTCACGCCCTGCGCGGGGGTCTCAGTGTCCGATCTGTGCGTGTGCCCCCTGGCGGACCCCAGCGAGAGGAAGCAGATTGCCCAGCGCTATGTGAGTGCCTTGCCTCGCGACACCACGCCAGCCCCACCCCCACTTTTCAAAAAAACGCTCTTTATTGATTTCTGAGAAGATGGGAGAGAGGGATAGAAACGTCGGTGAAGAGAGAGAATCATGGATCGGCTGCCTCCTGCACGCCCCCCCTCCCCCCTGCAGATCGAGCTCGCATCCCGGGCAGGTGACCCTGTGACCTCCTGGCTCCTAGGTTGATGCTCAACCCCTGAGCCGTGCCGGCCCGGCATCCTACCCCCGCTTTTAAGTCGCCCCGGAGTCTATGAATTGAGAGACTGCATAGAAAGAGCTCTTTGTCCAAAGTTCAAGGGTATGTGTCATCAAACATGCCATCGGACCCAGAGGTTCAAGTGTCCGTGAGAAGGTGCAAGCAGATTGGAAGTGACCCTCATGCTATGCTACAGGCTACCGAATGGATTTGGAATTTGCAGGTTTAGGAAGTCTTTGGAGGAAATGGAAGAACCTCAAGTAGACAAACTGTTAGTTAGCTGGTCTGTGTAGGTGGTTGGGAATTTTAATACACGTTTACAAAATAGCTATTTTTAAAAAATATTTCATTGATTTTATTTTATTTTTTTATTTTTACAGAGACAAAGGGAGAGGGATAGAGAGTTAGAAACATCAATGAGAGAGAAACATCGATCCGCTGCCTCCTGCACAGTCCCTTACTGAGGATGTGCCCGCAGCCAAGATACATGCCCTTGACTGGAATCGAACCTGGGACCCTTCGGTCCGCAGGCCGACGCTCTATCCACTGAGCCAAACTGGTCAGGGCAAAATAAGCTTTTTTTTTTAAGCGACTATTCATGGTTCCAGTGTTCCAGATACTTTTCCAGAGCCTTTTAGATGCAATTGGGCAAGGGCTTCTGTCTTATCAAGCCAGTCGCTCCAGAGGCAGGGAGGGCCTTCCTGCTGGCCCGCTTTGGGGTGATACTGGCATCTGAGAATTTTGTCTAAGTAGTTGCGTTGTGCTTAAAAGTCCGCTCGGCATTTTTAAGTCAAATGGCTCTTGTCCTCTCCACTTAACGTTTTCTCCTCTGCTTTTTAGGCGTCTTTATCCGCATTCCATTTTTACCTCACCTTCTTTGTGAATCCTTATGTTCGTTGCCACCCACGACAGACACCCTTTAGGAAAGGGGCGTTAAAAGTGAAGCAAAGACGAGTCTTCATTTAATTGGGGACATTATTCGCGGCATAAACGAGAGTGCCTCCAATCCTTCCCTGGGCAGGTGTACTGATTCATTGAAAAATTCTCCATCTTCGGGAGTCCAGTACCTCCGGCCACACACCATAGAGCTCACATTCTGTAGGCAAGGTTGCCGTACTCCAAAGACAATCCACCGTTCATATTTTTTATGGATGGCTCTAGGTACACAAGGGAAGGATTGCTGATGAAAAATAAAAACTTTCCTCCCCATTTTCCCATGGATAACTTGGAAATTTTACCAACTTCATGGGGTGCGTTGCGTATTTAGGTGCCAAAGTACTTAATACTTAAGACAAGGTCATAATGGCTTCTCTAGGTTTATTTTTTTTAAAAAAAATTTATGTTTATATATTTCTTTATTGATTTCAGAGAGGGAGGGAGAGGGAGAGAGAGATAGAAACATCATTGATGAGAGAGAATCATTGATCAGCTGCCTCCTGCATACCCCCTAATGGGGATGGAGCCTAAAACCCGGGCATGTGTATTGGCTAGAATCGAACCTTGGACCCTTCAGTCCCCACAGGCCAACGCTCTATCCACTGAGCCAAACCGGCTGGGGCTACATTTCTTTTTTATTCAGCTATTGGGCTAGCCAGCGTGTTAGAGGGAAAGAATGCTATATTACAAGACACAAGTTTCAGACGCCTGGATTTAAAAAAAAAAAAAAAAAAGGTTTTCTTTATTTTAGAGAGAGAAAGGGAGAGGTATAGAGAGATAAAAACAGCAATGAGAAACATCATTGATTGGCTGCCTCCTGCACGCCCCCTATTGGGGATCACACCCACAACCCCAGGCATGTACCGTGACTGGGAATCGGAACCAGTGCCTCTTGGTTCATGGGTCGATGCTCAATCACTGAGCCCTCCTGGCTGAACAGGACTGGGTTTGTTTTTTAGGTCATCAGAATAATAGTCTCCAAAGTTGAAAAGTATTTCACTGAATATGTTTTCATTTAAACTTAACCCCAATTTTGGGGGGTTATTTTTTAGGTTGAAAATGCAGATGAGGAACAGCTTTAGAGAGTTCTTAGCAACAGTGCATGTTAGGTTAAGCAAATCTTCATGACTATGAAGCTTTTTAAAAAAATACATTTTATTGATTTTTTTTTTTTTTTTTTTACAGAGAGGAAGGAAGAGGGATAAAGAGTCAGAAACATCCATGAGAGAGAAGCTACTATCAACTGCCTCCTGCACACCCCCTACTGGGGATATGCTTGCAACCAAGGTACATGCCCCTGACCGGAATTGAACCTGGGACGGACCCTTCAGTCCGCAGGCCGATGCTCTATCCACTGAGCCAAACTGGTTAGGGCTGAAGCTTTTATTATTCTATCCTGAAAAGCTTCAATTACAAGGATATTTTTTTTATTGTTGTTATCTTGCCATAAGCCCCTGCGGTCAACTTATCACAGGTTTTTAGTGATGTAATGATGGCACAAACACCATATCCCAAGGTTTGAAAGTGGCTTCGTGTTCGGCGAATGTGTGCTAAAAGCACTCGAGGGGGTTTGTCTGCTTGTATCTCTTTGATACTCAAGCTTTGAAGGAAAACATGTCTCTAGGCGTCTGAATATTGACTGTTGTACCTACTGAGCAAATAGAAGTTAGCCCTGACTGGTGTGGCTCAGTGGCTAGAGCGTTGGCCTGCAGACTGAAGGGTCCCAGGTTCGATTCCGGTCAAGGGCATGTGCCTTGGTTGTGGGCACATCCCCAGTAGGGGGTGTACAGGAGGCAGCTGATCGATGTTCCTCTCTCATCGATGTTTCTACCTCTCTATCCCTCTCCCTTCCTCTCTGTAAAAAATCAATAAAACATATTTTAAAAAATAGTTTGAACGCATATGGGGATAGTATTTACTTAATGCCGTATGTCAGTAGATAGGTGTTCCTCTCTCATCGATGTTTCTACCTCTGTATCCCTCTCCCTTCCTCTCTGTAAAAAGTCAATAAAACATATTTAAAAAAAATAGCTTGAACGCATATGGGGATAGATATTTACTTAATGCCTTATGTCAGTAGATATACCGGGTGGGCCAAAGCAGGTTAACGGCTGTTTATGTTGAAACTCCTACAATAATTAACGAATTATAACAACATTCGCATTCTCATAACGGTAAGCCTGCTTTGGCCCCATCCTGTGTCCAAGTCCCTGCAAATGAAAAGTTAGCCTGAATGCAAACCCAGTGCTGGCTGCTCCGTCTCTGAAGCGAGGGCCAGGCCCTTCCCTCTGCCGCCCCACCCGCCCCCTCTTTCCCACGGGCATGAGCGCCCACGGAGGGTCCGAGTGTCACCCGCTGGCATCCTGTGCAGTTGGCACAAAGGGCCGGAATAGCGTGCCTCCCTGGGCGATCGAAGGTTTCATCACAGCCGGAGGCGGAGGCTCGGGGAGCGAGTGCCGCTCCGCATGCAGCTACCGCGGGGCCAAGGTCAAAGCCATTCAAAGCCGATCACCCGGGCTCCTAACGCGTTCGTTTCCGAGCGGGAGTTAACTCCCAGCCGCGTGGGATCTGGAGAGCTGGTCCCGGGGCTCTGCGGCATGCGGGGGTCACAGGGAGCTGTTTTCATCCGTGACCCACGTGTGTGTGTGTGTGTGTGTGTGTGTGTGTGTTCCTTTTCCTCAGTGCCTGCAGAACTCCCTGAGAGACATGAAGGACATCGGCATGTTGCAAGTGAAGGTTTTAAAGGCCGTGGACCTCCTAGCTGCTGATTTCTCCGGTAGGAGCCATTTTCATTTGTTTATTTTTAATAAAGATTTTATTAATTTTTTTTTTTTTTTTACAGAGAGGAAGGGAGAGGGATAGAAAGTCAGAAACATCGATGAGAGAGAAACATCCATCAGCTGCCTCGTGCACACCCCCCACTGGGGATGGGCCCGCAACCAAGGCACATGCCCTTGACCGGAATCGAACCTGGGACCCCTCAGTCCTCAGGCTGGCGTTCTGTCCACTGAGCCAAACTGGTTAGGCTTGGGGTTTTTATTATTATTATTTATTTATTGCCCTCTTTGACGTCATCTTATGGCAAAGCAAAACCCTATATAATAAAGAGCTAATATGCTAATTAGACCGGACACGGGAACAGCCCTCCGGACGAAGCCGGGGCTACAAGGTCTGAGCCCCTTGCATGAATTTCCTGCATCGGGCCTCTAGTGTTTTAATAAGTTGGAGCATCTACACGGCAACCATACTGTTCTAAATAAAGGAACGGTTTTGACCTGTTTCATCTCCTGGCACACATAAACTATTTACTGAAAATCAAAAAGTATATTATACCCGCTGCTATACAAAAAAAGAAAGGTACAATTTTGATTGATTTACAGGGGAAAATATAGTAATTGATTTCCTTTTTGCTCCCAAGTGACTTTTTTTTTTTTTTTTTTTTTAAGAAGCAGGTGCCTCTACTTATATATGAGGATTTCTGGTGCCAAGAATTAACCAATTAGACGCAACCTTGTTAGGCAGCATGACCATTGACATGCAACTCCGTCAATGACCGATGTGTTTATGGTTCGATACAGGGAATCCACGCCAGGTGGCTATTGTTGTGTTGACTGTTGTCATTTTTGAAAATTGGACAGTCTAAGGGGAGAGGGGTCAGTTCCCCTCATTAAATAGTATTGCGTGGTTAAATAATTCTTGGGGCACATCATTTGAAAATTGCTGAAACAGAGAAGCAGAAAAAATAAGATGCTGATAAGCCTTTTTTTTTTTTTTTTTGACGGGGAGGAACAATTTCTTCACCAAATTATTATTTTTCAAGTAATTGTGCTGTGGTTCTGTGATGTGCTTGTGCCTTTGGCTTTTAGGATATTTGTGGGTTCTTAGTGTCATGACTTCGCTAACTGAATCTTTTGGTAAGACTCTTCTGTGTACCTCCCGAAACAGAATCTTCTTATTTGCCTTTATTGAGGTGCTCCATGCCTAACGTGCTTTTCTTTTTTTAACCTTTAAATAAGTATTTTTATTGATTTCAAAGAGGAAGGGAGAGGGAGAGAGAGAAACCCCAGTGATGAGAAAGAGCCACTCATCAGCTGACTCTTCCACGCCCCACACTGGCATGTGTTCTTGCTAGAAATCAAACCCTGACCTCCTAGTTCCGTAGTTGGCAAACCGCGGCTCTCGAGCCACATGCAGCTCTTTGGCCCCTTGAGTGTGGTTCTTTCACAAAATACCATGGCCTGAGCGAGTCTGTTTTGAAGAAGTGGCGTTAGATGAATTTTAAGAAATTTCAATTGTTGTGCTGTGGATATTTGGTTCTGCGGACTAATGGGTTTGCCGATCACTGTCCTAGGTCATAGGTTGACGCTTTCCCCTGAGCAACACTGGCCAGGCTATCCCGTTAATCATTTTTTTTTTTTTTTTAGAAAAAGTTTTTTAAAAAAAAATATATTCTATTGATTTTTTTACAGAGAGGAAGGAAGAGGGACAGAAATCTAGAAACATCTATGAGAGAGAGACATCGATCAGCTGCCTCTTGCACACCTCCTACTGGGGATGTGCCCACAACCAAGGTACATGCCCTTGACCGGAATCGAACCAGGGACCCTTCAGTCCACAGGCCGACGCTCTATCCACTGAGCCAAACCGGTTTCGGCCCGTTAATCATTTTACGGCTCTGATATGTCCCTGTCTCATTAAGAAAGACCTACCCGTTTCTGCTCAGCAAACCAGTCCCCTCGCAAACCTCGCTTAACATTCACCTCCGCCGTGCATTCCTTGTAGACTTTAATCAACCAGATTAGAGTTCCATGAACTTGAGTTTCCTTGTCTGCACCAATGTCCCTTACCCCCTGAGGGTTAAGTGAGAACGGCATGAACCTTGGTTGTGTGCACAGGAGTGGGAAGAGCCGGCCGACACTCGTCCCCAGCAGCCAGCAGTGTCCCCGCTGTCCTGTCGCTGGCCCGTGCGTGCCCATGTTGGGTTTGCCTGCATCGGGCCGCCCCTGTGACAAACGCAGGGCTTACGCGGGCAGAGGAAGACGAATGTCACACGGCCTCACTCATTTGTGGACTGTAGTGAACGGCATAGGCTGAGGAATGAGAACAGATCCAGAGACTGCGGGACGCCGATCAGAATGTCAAACCTCAGGGAAGGTGGGGGTCCGTGGGAGTAAGGGGGAGGGGCCAACCAAAGGACTTGTGTGCATGCATACGAGCCTAAACAACGGGCACAGACACCGGGGGGTGAGGGCAGAAGTGGGGGTTGGGGGGTTATGAGGGAATAAGGACACATAAGGAAGGAAGGAAGGGAGGGAGGAAGGAAGGAAAAGGAAGGAAGGAAGGAAGGAAGGAAGGAAGGAAGGAAGGAAGGAAGGAAGGAAGGAGAAGGAAGGAAGGAAGGAAGGAAGGAAGGAAGGAAGGAAGGAAGAGGAAGAAAGGAAGGAAGGAAGGAAGGAAGGAAGGAAGGAAGGAAGGAAGGAAGGAAGGGGAAGAAAGGAAGGAAGGAAGGAAGGAAGGAAGGAAGGGGAAGAAAGGAAGGAAGGAAGGAAGGAAGGAAAGGAAGGAAGGAAGGAAGGAAAGAAAGAGAAAGAAAGAGGGGGAGAGAGAGAGAGAGAGAGAAGGAAAGAGAGAGAGAGAAAGAAAGACTCATGACGGAACGGAGGTGCACAGATGTGGGGTGCACAAGACACAGGGAAAACATACAGCCAGAGCTCAGAGATGGGAGCGCTCCGTCCATTGGCCGGGAGCAAGAGGGCAGTTTTCATGGGAAAGGTGACATTTGCTTAAAAAAAAAAAAAAAAAGCAGAGCTTTTATGAGGGTTCCTTAAAGGCAACCGCCTGGTGGTCTGTGTACCTCAGCGCCCGGTCCGGCGCCAGGCCCCGCGGGCACGCTCAATAAAATATCGGTCAGATGAGCGGTATGACCTCTACAGTCCATTTAATGACGTGTCATCCCACTTCCGTAACTCATCTAAAGGCAGAATTATTTCAATGAGGAACCTCCGCTTGCCGTTGGAGGAATATAAATGCATTGTAGAGGGCGTGGACCGGAGCAAAGGCTGTGGAGTGGAAGGTGCTAAAACCCCGTGAGACTGCACGGCAGGAGGGGGGTTGGCGGGAGACCCTGTCGGGGTGACATGGCATGGCTGAAGCAGAGGGCACCTGGGAAAACAGGTGAGCACAGAGGAAAAGCACGGGCCCCGAGCGTGTGTGTGTCTGCTGGGTACCTGCCGGCGTGTTTCTCAGCATCCATAAGGTCCTCGGGCAGGGGATCTCGGCCAGGGGACCCCCCCCCAGCACCCTGCGACCGGCCACAATGGATCGCTGGCTCCGCCCCTGCCCCCTGGGCTCCGACGGCTTACCTCACAGTGACCTGGGTGCCGGAATGTTCCCGGGACACAGGCACTGGGCGCCTATGTATGCAAATTAACCGCCATCTTTGTTGGGTTAATTTGCATACTCACTCCGATTGGCTATGGGTGTAGCGGAGGTATGGTCAATTTACATGTTTGTCTATTATTAGGTAAGATAATGACCTATGTCTGTGGTCGGCAAACTCATTAGTCAAAAGAGCCAAACATCAACAGGACAGCGACTGAAACTTCCTTTGAGAGCTCAATTTTTTAAACTTAAACTTCTTCTGACGCCACTTCTTCAACATAGACTCGCCCAGGCCGTGGTATTTTGTGGAAGAGCCACACCCAAGGGGGGCCAAAGAGCCACTTGTGGCTCTCGAGCCGCAGTTTGATGACCACAGATCTATATTAATTTGAAGGGAATCTTCGAAGGGAACAGAGACGAGCTTCTGTTTTAAAAGAAAACTCGAGCTCTGGCTGGTGTGGCTCAGGGGATAGAGCATCAGCCCATGGGCTGAAGGGTCCTAGATTCGATCCCCAGTCAAGGGCACATGCCTGGATTGCGGGCTCGATCCCCAGTAGGGGGTGTGCAGGGCAGCCGATCCATGATTCTCTCTCATCACTGATGCTTTCTTCTCTCTCTCTCCCTCTCCTTTCTTCTCTGGAACCAATAAAAATGTGAAAACAACCACACAAAGTGGACCCTCTCGCATGTCGATTTTACACCTGCTCCCGGGACACCAGTGTGGACCGGGCACGCAGGCTGCCTCTGGGTTGTGTGACCACCCCACCCTGTTGATGGTGCCACGGTTTCAGCGTCTGCAGGACCCAGGGCTCCCGTGTGGCTGGGGCGGGGGTGTGGGGTGGGGGACGGGCTCGCTCTCCTCGCTCAGCCGCACCGCGAGGGAAGCCTGTGGCCTCGGTTCCCTGGCCTCTGTCACGTCTGAGGTCACCCCCCGTGTCTGACCAGCGTCTGTGTTTTCCTTCCAGGGAAGAGCGACCCTTTCTGCCTGTTGGAGTTGGGCAACGACCGGCTTCAGACGCACACCGTCTACAAAAGCCTCAACCCCGAGTGGAACAAAGTGTTCACCTTGTGAGTCCTTTTGCCTCTGGGCTACCCAGGGGCATCTTGAAACATCAGGTATTGATTTCAGACAGGAGGGGGGAGGGAGAGAGAGAGAGAGAAACAAACATCCATGATGAGAGAATCGTGGATCAGGGAGTGAGCTCACAACCTGGGCATGCGCCCTTGACCAGAATCGAACCCGGGACCCATCAGTCCACAGGCCAACGCTCTGTCCACTGAGCCAGACGAGCGAGGGCGAATAGCCCCATTTTAAATCTATCTTTTAATTGATTTCAGAGAGGAAGGGAGAGGGAGCGATAGAAACATCATGATGAGAGAATCATGAATCAGCTGCCTCCTGTGCAATCAGGGACCGAGCCCACAAGCCAGGCATGTGCCCTTGACCAGAATCGAACCCGGGACCCTTCAGTCCACAGGCCAGAGCTCTATCCACTGAGCCATACCAGCTGGGGCAGAAAATAGTGATTTTAGCTATTTTAAACAATATATATTTTACTGTTTTTTGTGTTTTTTTTTTTTTTTTTTTTAACAGAGAGGAAGGGAGAAGGAGAGGGAGAGATAGAAACATCGATGAGAGAGAAACATCGATCAGCTGCCTCCTGCACACCCCCTACTGAGGATGTGCCTGCAACCAAGGTACATGCCCTTGACGGGAATGGAACCTGGGACCCTTCAGTCCGCAGGCCGACGCTCTATCCCCTGAGCCACACCGATCAGGGCTGAGCCACTTATTTTGAAGTGAATTCTTCATTCATTTAAAAAGAATCTTAGTTTTGCTTTTCTCCCTTAGAAGCTCCTTGGAAATCACTGTCCTTTTACCCTCCTCCTTCTGTCCCCGTTCTCCCTTCATCCTGGTTCTTTAAGGACCCCACCCTGGCATGCACCGAGACAGGGAGAATGTCACATAGTAAGAAGGTTGACTTTTTCTCCTATGGGTGACTGACTCTTCGCTGATGGAAGGCTTGGGAATATAGCCAGTTTGATTTAATTTTTGGAGTTTAATTAAATGGTCGTTTTATACTCTAAGGACCTGCAGACTTAATTAGTGAAACCGTGTTTTCAGACCTTCACGGAACCGACTGTGTGTATGTGTGTGTGTGTGTGTGTGTGTGTGTGTGTTTGTGTATGATTCGCGGTGTGTTTCTTGTTGCAGCCCTGTTAAAGACGTCCATGACGCTTTGGAAGTGACAGTGTTTGACGAAGACGGAGACAAACCCCCGGATTTTCTAGGAAAAGTCTCCATTCCCTTGCTGTCTGTAAGTTGCCTTTGTTTATACACAGTTTCTGGGTCATTGTGCATTGACAACTTTCTGTGGTCCAGAGCTGCTTCGGCTCCTCGACCTGCGTCCAGAGAACGCTTTATAACTGTAGGTGGAGACAACTGTTTTATTCCAATAGTATCAGATCTAAAATAAATTTAAAAAAATATATATATTTTATTGATTTTTCACAGAGAGGAAGGGAGAGGGATAGAAAATCAGATACATCGATGGGAGAGAAACATCGATCAGCTGCCTCCTGCACACCCCCAACTGGGGATGTGCTGCAGCCAAGGTACATGCCCTTGACCGGAATCAAACCTGGGAATAAAATTTTCTTTTAAAAAAAATACATTTTGTTGATTTTTTTACAGCAAGGAAAGGAGAGGGATAGAGAGTTAGAAACATGCATGAGAAAGAAACATCAATCAGCTGCCTCCTGCACATCCCCTACTGCGGATGTGCCCCCAACCAAGGTACATGCCCTTGACCAGAATAGAACGTAGGACCCTTCAGTCCACAGACCGACACTCTGTCCACTGAGCCAAACCAGTTAGGCATCTCTATGACAGTCAAATATCATTGAACCAAACCATTTTCACCAGCCTTCTTCTTCTTCCTCCTCCTCCTCCTCCTCCTCCTCCTCCCCCTCCTCCTCCTCCCCCTCCTCCTCCTCCTCCTCCCCCTCCTCCTCCCCCTCCTCCTCCTCCTCCTCCTCCTCCTCCTCCTCCTCTTCTTCTTCTTCTTCTTCTTCTTCTTCTTCTTCTCCTCCTCCTCCTCCTCCTCCTCTTCCCCCCCCTCCTCCTCCTCTTCCTCCTCCTCCTCCTCCTTCTTCCTTTTTTATTTTCTTAAATATGGTTTTGTTGATTTCAGAGAGGAAGGCAGTCGGGGAGAGAGAAATAGAGGCATCAATGACAAGAGAGAATCATGGATCGGCTGCCTCCTGCACGCCCCCTACTGGGGCCCGAGCCCACAACCAGGTTATGTGCTCTGACCAGGAATCGAAACCCTGGCCTTCTGGTTCATAGGTCGATGTTTAACCACTCGGCCATGCGGGTCCGGCAAGGTGTGGCTGTTTCTGTTCAGATGGGTTTCCGAATCCCTTGACCAATAAACTGGGAAAGTGATCAGCTCCTTAGAAGGTCTGTGGGGGCTCTTCCTGCACCCCCCGATCTCCAACTTGAACTGATTCCCTGCCTAACCTGTAGATATAAATGTGATTGAAAATGTGCCAAAACGCTAAATATCTCTAACAGGAAACATTTTATTCCTTAAATCTTCCGATCAATAACGTAGTAAATATGCATTGGAAACTAATATACGCATTGGAGAGTTTTAAAACATTTCCAAGCTAGATTCCATCTCCTAATAATTATCTAACTCAGTAGATTTATTTAACATGCCTGTTCCTCAACTAATCTATCCTAATTCTGTCCAGAATATCTGGCCGGGTTTTTCTCATCTACCTAGGTCATTCTTTTTTGTTTAAACACTAGAGGCCTGCCGAAACCGGTTTGGCTCAGTGGATAGAACGTCGGCCTGCAGACTGAAAGGTTCCAAATTTGATTCCAGTCAAGGACATGTACCTTGGCTGTGGCCACATCCCCAGTAGGGGGCGTGCAAGAGGCAGCTGATCGAAGTTTCTCTCTCATCGATGTTTCTGACTTTCCATTCCTCTCCCTTCCTCTTTGTAAAAAATCAATAAAATATATATACATATACATACATATACATATATATATACACATACATATACATATATATATACACATACATATACATATATATATATATATATATATACACACACACACACACATATGTGTGTATATATATATATAAACACTAGAGGCCTGATGCACAAAATTCGTGCAATGGGGTCGTCCCTCGCAGCTCTGGCCGGCCTTCGCAGCCCCAGCTTCATCTGGAAGGACAGTCCAGAAGGTCATTCGACTGTTCGGTCTAATTAGCATATTAGCTCTTTCTTATATAGGGTATGTCTACCTTCTCAGAGTTATCAAACGGGCCAACCTAGGAAGGCTTTGAAAATCAGGTTTCTGTAAAGGAAGACGAGCACCTCTTTGTCATTGTTCCCTAATGTCTGTGGCACGATGAGGTCCTGCATTTGGGAACAAGTTCTAATTCTTGGTGCAGCCCAGGCCGCCAGGTGAGTCCGCGATGAGACGCTGCCTCGCGCAGCCCCCGGCTGCCTCTGAAGCCACATGCGCAGCCGCTCGCTGCAGCCCCGCACCTTCACTCAATTGCTTCTATGGGACCAGTTTCCCGTAACGGCTCCTGCCCCATAAATGCCCATGCAAGTCTCGCTTTGCATGTGCACCTGGGACGAGATGTGCACATGCTAATGGACACGTTTAGGCCATCGCTTTGTTTTGTGGGTCATGCTGAAGTCTTGGCCAGTAAGATAAATGATGTTGATGTCTTCCTGTGTGTTAGCATTTATATCTGGAAACCTAATTAAAAAAAAAATCAGCAATAGTCCCAAGGCAGGGTTAACATGGTGATTTTTGAACTCAAGTGTTCAGTTCTCCGCCTTGCCTGATTTTGGTTCATTGTGTCCATTGAAATACATAAAGGAAGGTATACAATAAGGCAAATTTCCCTGTTGGCCCTGGAAAGTAAGAGGGCAGCTTTGACATGCTGGAATTATCATGCAACATATGTACTTTACATGATGTGTGTAGTTTACAGGGTGGATAATTGGTTAGGATAGACAGCTAAGGGATGAAGACAGATAATCAGTAGGATTTCTTTAATGTTCTAAAACCGTGGTCGGCAAACTGCGGCTCGTGAGCCACATGCGGCTCTTTGGCCCCTTGAGTGTGGCTCTGCCACAAAATACTACGGCCTGGGAGAGTCTATGTTGAAGAAGTGGCATTAGAAGAAGTTTAAGTTTAAAAAATCTGGCTCTCAGAAGAAATTTCAGTCGTTGTACTGTTGATATTTGGCTCTGTTGACTAATGAGTTTGCCCACCATTATAACAAGAAGATGGCGAGTATTAATCTGAACATAGCATGCCTGACGGTAAAGGTTGAATGGGGTAAAGTTTTCTATGAGATGGAAAAACTTCTTACAGTGGTTCACAGAGGAGGTCTAACGGCTACATGTTCGGAACACCTCGACATGGTTGGTAATACAGAAATGGATGAACAAGAGCAATGCCATGATGTAAACACAAGTCAGACATACAGAGGAGGAGGTTTTTATGGTTTCCAAGAGCCAAAGTCAGTATCACTAGGGTTATAACAAACTTGAATGTCTGTGTGAGTGATTTCCCATAGAAATGTGTGTGTGTGTGTGTGTGTGTGTGTGTGTGTGTGTGTGTGAGGGAGGGAAGGAGGGGGGAGAGAGAGAGAGAGAGAGAGAGAGAGAGAGAGAGTAGAACTACAGGAAATATTACAAAGTTAGAATCACAAAATGATCACACTTATGATCTATTCAGCTTTTAAAATATCAGAAGGAAAAAACAAGGTTGTGCTATTTCTTGAAAGCCCAAATGTTTGAAAGTCGAAGCTGCACAGTTGTGTTAATAATGAAAGCCCACCTCCCCGCCCCCACACACACCATCCCGCAGCTACTAAACTTCTGCGGATAAGATGCTGCATTCGCCTTTAAAATATATGAAATATATAAAATATATATATATATATATATATATATATATTTATATATATATAGAGAGAGAGAGAAAGAGAGAGATATCTATGTGTGTGTGTATATGTATATATATATATATATATTTATATATATATAGAGAGAGAAAGAGATATCTATGTGCGTGTATATATATAGATATATATTTACATATATATATATAGGGAGATATCTATGTGTGTATATATATATAGATATATATTTATATATATATAGAGAAAGAGATATCTATGTATGTGTATATATATATATATATATAGAGAGAGAGAGAGAGAGAGAGAGAGAGAGAGAGAGATATGTGTGTGTGTGTATATATATATATTTATATATATATATAGAGAGAGAGAAAGAGAGAGAAAGAGAGAGATATCTATGTGTGTATATATAGATATATATTTATATATATATAGAGAGAGATATCTGTGTGTGTATATATATAGATATATATTTATATATATATATATATATATAGAGAGAGAGAGAGAGAGAGAGAGAGAGATATCTATGTGTGTGTGTGTATATATATCTATATATAATATATTTTACTTCAGAGAGGAAGAGGCAGAGAGAGAGGGAGAGAAACATCCATGATGAGAGAGAATCACGGATCGGCTGCCTCCTGCACGCCCCGCACCGGGGATGGAGCCCGCACCAGAGCATGTGCCCCGGCCGGGAATCAACCATGACCTCCTGGCTCACAGCTTGGTACTCAACCGCTGAGCCACGCCGGCCGGGCTGCAGGCTCCTTTTTCTAGCAAGTTCTTAGATGCAGTTTTGGCCTACCAAAGGGATTGTTCTCCAACTTTGGAGAATAAGCAGTGAGCTTAACTAACGCGTGTGTGTACATATACATGTAAACATATGAAATGCTCTGTTCACCTTCCCATTTAACACGTTCACGCGTTGGTCATGTTGTGGCTCTCAAACGCCTCAATAGGGTAAAAAAAGATAGAGACCTCACTCCCATCACAGCACTAGGAAAATAGAAATTAATAACCAAAGTGGACGAGTATCAAAGCACTTGGTTGAGGGGGAGGGGGAATCCCAAGCAGCTAATGTAGATACGAAAACTACAGCTTCCAAAAGGAACAATGCAATAATGTACTTATGAACTGTGGAGAATTACCTTTGGGGAGTAAAGAGGACTTAGTGATTCCATGAGGATCCCTACAAGTTATCCAGGTCCGTCCACTTTGTGATAACACACTAAATGTTCCAAGAAATATGTATGTTTAGGTATCCAGGTGATATTTCAGTGAAATAATGAGTGAAAGTACGGTCCTTCTGATTTCAGATTTCATTCAAAGCAATTTAAAAAATAACCTGATTGCATTCTGTCCCACTTGGAAATTAATGTTTTCTCCAGGAGAAAAAAAAAAGATAACAATGAAAAAAAACCACACAAACAAATAAAACCCCACACTAAACCGTGGAGAAGGGCCAAAGTATTATTCAGAGGAAATTCTTAACTTGAGTGTTTTCATAATTAAACAACAAAGGTTGAAAATCATTTAAGCGTCTCAACAAAAGGAAGTAAAACTAAGGGCAGCAGAAAGGAATTAATGACATTAAGAAATGAGCAATATGGAAAATATGTACATGGTGTAGTTGATAAACCCAAGAACGCCTATAAAATGTAATTCAACAGGCAAGCCATTCAGAAGGCTATGAAGAAAAGAAAAACACATTAAGAATTATGGAAGAACAAGAAATATAGGGATCACTATGAATAACACACCTAAATTTTACTGAAGAGCTTGAGTGAAAATTAAAAAAAAAAAAGAATATTCTCACCAACATAGAAAAGGTGTGTTTTTAAAATATATTTTATCTTTTTTTTTTTTTTAAAGAGAGGAAGGGAGAGGGATAGAGAGTTAGAAACATCTCTAAGAGCAACATTGATCAGCTGCCTCCTGCACACCTCCTACTGGGGATGTGCCTGCATCCAAGGTACATGCTCTTGACTAGAATCGAACCCAGGATCCTTCAGTCTGCAGGCTGACGCTCTATCCACTGAGCCAAACCAGTTAGGGAAAAGGTGTTTTTGTTTTTTTTTTAATCAATAAAGAAAAGATATGACTACCCAGCAGAAACGTTAATTTGAGGAGGTAGAAATCAACAGTTAAGCTAAGCATACGAATGGCTTGTGCCTTACTCACACGTGATTATGATTATTAGGAGTCTAAATGTTGAAGCCAGGCCACTTGGATTGGTATCCAGTCTTTTTCCTTAACAGGCTGTGTGATTTTTATTTTATTTTTATTTTTTGGCTGTGTGATTTTTGAGGTTGCTAAACCTCTCTGTTTTTATTTCCTCTTTGATGACATGAAGATAATTATCGTAATAGCTACATTGGAGGTCTGGGCTGAGGATTTAAATAGTTTGGACAATATAAAGTGCTTGCAGTATAGCATACCTAGCACGCACTTACAGGGTAAGCTATCACTGTAGTTTGAGTAACATTAAATTTTTAAATTCATTTGAGCAGTCAGATGAACACCTATAGTAAAGATTCTTCACCAGGAGCGATCACCAAGGGTAGGGAAAGACTCTCGCCCAACTGGTGCGGCTCAGAGTCGACCTGTGAGCCAGGAGGTCAGGGTTCGATTCGCACAGGCCCGGGTTGCGGGCTCCATCCCCAGTGTGGGGCGTGCAGGAGGCAGCCGATCCATGATTCCTTCTAATCATTGATGTTTCCATCTCTCTCTCTCTTCCTCTCCCTCTCCCTTCCATTCTGAAATCAATATAAATATTTTTTTTTAAAAGGAAGAAAAAGAACTACCTAATATATATATTATTTATTTATTTAATATATTTTATTGATTTTTCACAGAGAGGAAGGGAGAGGGATAGAAAGTCAGAAACACCGATGAGAGAGAAACATGGATCAGCTGCCTCTTGCACACCTCCAACTGGGGATGTGCCCGCAGCCAAGGTACATGCCCTTGACCGGAATCGAACCTGGGACCTTTCAGTCCTCAGGCCGACGCTCCATCCACTGAGCCAAACCGGTTCAGCTATATATTTTTTTAAAAAAGGAAGGCAAAGGACTACCAAACACGGTTGAAGGCACCTTGATAAAATGGATTGCAGTTTAACCTACATGCATCTTTGAGCATTTGTATTCTGGGTATCTATCGAAGAGCAGCATCTGTGACTTGAAGAGAGGGAATTACCTCCGGCCACACAGATGCTAAATGCCAGACGTGGGAATTGAATCTAAGTCTGTCTGATCTCCCAGTCCTACCGTGGCGCACCCTTCATAAACTTTAGGAGAGAAAATGTTCGGTCTCATTAGTCACAACAAAGAGTACATATTAAAACAACCGGAGGCCTTTTGATTGCTATGGAATTGCTGTATGTTAAATAAAAATGCCCGGCCTTGTGAGGCAGTGGATGGTCTGACGCACAGAGGCTGGGAGTGTGAATTGATACAGCCTTGTCGGAGGGAGAAGCCACCAAATAGATACATCTCGTGAGCCAGCAGTTCCACCTCTAGGGATTTGTTTTGGGGGATGCTTAACGCCTTCGTTCTTTAGTTTCCCAATCTGTAAAATGTGAAATTAGCAACTGTCTATACCTCAGAGGTGGGTGTGAAATAATCAGGAAAAACAATGACGTGTTCACAAAAGTGGCTTGTGAATGACACCTAGTTTGTAGTCTTATGTTAATGAATATATTTCTGCTCCCTTTTGGATTTCAAAAATAGATGGGAAACATTCCCCAGTGTGATAATAGGTTATTACTTCAGTGTTTTAATTATAATAGTGAATTAGAGGCCGGGTGCACAAAATTTGTGCACTGGGGGTGGAGGGAAGGGGAGGGGATGTCCCTTAGTCCAGCCTGCACCCTCTCCAATCTGGGAACCACTGGGATCAGGCCTAAATGGGCAGTGGGACATCCCTGTCACAATCCAGGCCTCCTGGCTCCCAACTGCTTGCCTGCCTGCCTTCCTGATTGCCCCTTACCACGTCTGCCTACCAGCCCGATCACGCCCTAACCACTCCCCTGCCAGCCTGATTGGTGCCTATCTGCTCCCCTGCCAGCCTGTTTGCCCCTAACTACTACCCCCTGCAGGCCTGGTCACCCCTAACTGCCCTCTCCTACAGGCCTGGTCCTTCCCAACTGTCCTCTGTTGCTGGCCATCTTATGGTGGCCATCTTGTGTCCACTGGGGGGAAATCATCTTTGACCACATGGGGGCAGCCATATTGTGTGTTGGAGTGATGGTCCATCTGCATATTACTCTTTTATTAGATAGGATGTTTTAACACATGGATCTAGTCTTAAACCAAGCCTGTTCCACATACAAAGTAACCTATTTCCTCTTTCCCTGACACTTGATCTTTCCCTCAAAGGTTTTCCTTCCAGCAGACAGCCAGAAAAAGTGGAATCAGCAAGAAAATTTATGAAGTGTGGTCATATTTTTAATATTATATAGCGGTTTAAAGAAATGAGGCAGGTCCATATTCTACTACAGACTTTTCCATCTGAATCATATGGATAGGTACAAAAATGAAGTTGCAAAGCACATATAGTTTATGAATGTAAAGTCTCAATAAGAACTTAGGAGGCGCCGAAACCGGTGTGGCTCAGTGGATAGAGTATCGGCTTGTGGACTGGAAGGTCCCAGGTTCGATTCTGGTCAAGGGCATGTACCTTGGTTGCGGGCAAATCCCGGTAGGGAGTGTACAGGAGGCAGCTGATGGATGTTTCTCTCTTATCGATGTTTCTGACTTTCTATCCCTCTCCCTTCCTTCTCTGTAAAAAATCAATAAAATATATCTAAAAAAAAAAAAGAACATAGGAGGGATCTATCTAGTTTTCTTCCAGGGGGGAAGAATGGTGGCATTTGGGGCAGCTCAGAGAGACATTTAATTTTTTTCTGTTATTTTTCAAACTTTACCAAAAAAAAAAGTTTCAACGTGTAATTTATGTATTTTAAGGTAATGTTATATTCCAGTGCCAAATCATGCATGAGGTCTCTTTATTAGTATGAAATTGCTGTGTATTAAATAAAAATGCCTAGCGTTACAAGGAAATGGACAGCCTGATTACTTTAATGTCTCTAGTTGGATTTAGGGTTTTGCCGACACAATTCTAGGACATTGAGAAAGAGGAAACGATCTTTTACTAAATTAAAAAACATCCACACACACCAAAAAAACAAAACAAAACAAAACAAAACCAACTTCTTTTACTATAGCATGTTTCTTTTTATACTGCTACCCCTTGTTCTTCTGTCTGACCTTCCCTGACCCTTAAGAAATCATGGAAATTTTAAGATAACGGGGTACAATGCCTGTGGCCCGAAGCAAAGCTCACTTGGACGCAAGTCAACTTGGCAAACGGTCACGCTGCTTTTGTATTTTATCTCTTTCAACTTTAACACCCACAATTTATTAAGTGAGACCGTGGACACAAGAGGAAGCTCCGGATCCTGTTTGGAACCCGTTTGGGAAGGAAACCAGGTCTTTATGGGACACCCCCTTCCTCTTAGCCGCTGGCCAGGAAAGCCATCTTTCTGTTGAAGACCTATTCAATCCGGAGAGGTGGGGTGACTTAGGGAAGGAAGGTGGCCTCTCCCTTGTAAAGTGGAATGGCTCTGCTTCCCGCCCTGGCTTTACTCGACTCATTTCCACCACCGTTTATGAGAACACTTGTGTCACTGAGAGTGACAGCAATAATCACTTAAAATATGGCTTGGTCAGCCGGTGCGGGTCAGTGGTGGAGCGCCGACTGTGAACCAGGAGGTCACACAGTTCCATTCCCGGTCAGGCACATGCCCCGGTTGCGGGCTCCATCCCCGGCAGAGGAAGCAGGAGGCAGCCGATTCATGATTCTCTCTCCTCTTCTCCCCGCCCCCCCGCCCCCCAATGTTGACAGCTCTTATTCCCGTGATACACTGGTCAAAACTAAACAACAAGAAAAAGAACAACAACAACAAACGCTAAAACACCACAAAACCTGACCGTGTACATTTCTGTTAACTAACCTGTGACCTTTGTTGGAATGCCACCAGCTTTCCCAGGATCCAACCCCACAGTGCCTATCCCACTTGGCATTGAGTGGTCCCATCTCCGGAGTCTTCTGATTTGTGACTGTTTCCAATAGTTTCCTCCTCCCCATGATGTTGGCCGCCCGGAGGAATACTGGCCGGAGGATTTTGTAAAGTATTCATCTTGTTTTAATAAACAGACAAGTATAACCTCCGAGATTTTTTGAAGGAAAGCTCATGTACATGCCCTAATAAGCGAGGCCGCTAATTTTCCACTCTACAACGAACAGTCGATTTAAGATGATTTCAGTATTTGTCTAGTAGGTGTTTCATCTGTGTGTGCATTTCTGTGAGTCTGTGTAGTTTAGACTCCAGGAAACATTTGTTTTTTTTTTG
Source organism: Antrozous pallidus (assembly GCA_027563665.1). NCBI lineage: Eukaryota > Metazoa > Chordata > Mammalia > Chiroptera > Vespertilionidae > Antrozous > Antrozous pallidus. Next base: position 5,256,416 of record CM050530.1, read on the forward strand.
TTGTTGTTGTTTTTTCTGTTGCGTATGACAGATTCGAGATGGCCAAACGAATTGCTACGTGTTGAAGAATAAAGACTTAGAACAAGCGTTCAAAGGAGTCATTTATTTGGAGATGGAGCTCATCTATAACGCGGTAAGTCTCACTGGACTAATGGGACAGGTGGCTAGGCTGGAGAGACGCTGGTCCGTGTGGAATGTTTTGGAATATTTGCACAGAGGGAGAGGGATGGAGAGAGGGAAAGAGGGAGAGAAAGAGAACAGTGGTTTAAAGCTCAGCCATTGCCCGGCCAGTGTGGGTCAGTGGTTGAGCGTCCACCTGTGAACCAAGAGGTCAGGGGCGCATGCCCGGGTTCCGGGCTCCATCCCCCGTAGAGGCTGTACAGGAGACAGCCCATCAGTGATTCTCTCTCATCATTGATGTTTCTCTCTCTCCCCCCCTCTCCCTTCCTCTCTGAGATCAACAAAAATATATTTAAAGCAAACAACAGCAACAACAGCAACAACAACAAAAAAAAACCCTTCAACCATCCAGTCCATGCTGGACGTTCCCGATTCCAGCCGATATTAATCTTGATTTTCCAGATCACTGGGAGGCAACGAGATTTTTCTGTGCAAAATAGGTTTTAGGCGCATCAACAAGCTCCTTTCTCAGGCCGGGTATTACCGGTGAAAACACAGCTCCCCGCTTTGACGCGAAGGGAGGTTTTTCTTTGTAGAGACTTTGGTCTGAGAACTTCATGAAGCCGCTCCCGCAGTGGTTCAGATACGTCATTGGTTTGCAGACATCCTGTTGTCTTCCAGATCTGGTCTGAGCCACCCAAGTGAAGTCCGTGCAATGAGATCCCCCCCTAGGACCCTCTCCCCGCGCAGCACACACACACACACACACACACACACACACACACATACACTCACACACACATACACATACACAATACACATACACACACATACATACACACACTCATACACATACACACATACACACACTCAAACACACATACACATACACACATATACACTCACACATACACACATACACACATACACATACACACATACATACACACACATACACACATGCACACACACATACACACATACACATACACACATACATACATACACACACACTCATAGACACACACACACATACACACACTCACACACACACTCACACACACATACACATACACACACACATACACTCACACACACATACACACACATACACACATATACACTCACACACACACACACTCACACACACACATACACACATACATACACACACACTCACACACACACATACACATACACACATACATACACACACTCACACACACATACACATACACACATACACATACACACATACATACACACACACATGCACACGCACATGTGCACGCAGAGTGCAGGGGTGACCATGGTTCTCTGCTCCCCGCCAAACCTTAGGAGTAAAACTGATTGGTTTCCGGGTCCTCCCCCATCATAAAGAAGAGGAGGAGAGGGATGAAATCTACAGAAACGCTCCCCCCCCCCTTTTTTTTTTTAACAATGGTGTCTTCCTAGGTCAAAGCCAGCATCAGGACCTTCACGCCCAGGGAGAAGCGCTTTGTTGAAGACAGCCGCAAGCTGTCCAAAAAGGTGGGTCCCTTTGGGGAGCTGGCTTGTTGATTCGCTCGGCATGCGGGACCTGGAGTCCAGCTGTCAATATTTGCTCGCATCTCTCCTTCCTCTCTCCCTCCTCTTTCTCCTCCTGTTGTTCTTCTCTTTTTTCTCCTCCTCCTCTTCCTCCTCTTCCTCATTCTCTTTCTCTTTCTCATCCCTCTCCTACTCCTCCTTTTCTTCTCTCTCCCTCTCTCTCTATCTCTACCTCTACCTCTACCTCTACCTCTACCTCTACCTCTACCTCTTACTCAACCTCTATCTCTACCTCTACCTCTACCTCTACCTCTACCTCTACCTCTACCTCTACCTCTACCTCTACCTCTACCTCTACCTCTACCTCTACCTCTTACTCAACCTCTACCTCTACCTCTACCTCTACCTCTACCTCTACCTCTTACTCAACCTCTACCTCTACCTCTACCTCTACCTCTACCTCTACCTCTACCTCTACCTCTTACTCAACCTCTACCTCTTACTCAGCCTCTACCTCTACCTCTACCTCTACCTCTACTTCTACCTCTACCTCTACCTCTTACTCAACCTCTACCTCTACCTCTACCTCTACCTCTACCTCTACCTCTTTCTCTACCTCTGACCCTACCTCTACCTCTACCTCTACCTCTACCTCTACCTCTACCTCTACCTCTTTCTCTACCTCTAACCCTATCTCTACCCCTACCCCTTCCCCTACCTCTACCATCATTCTCAGCCCCACCTCTCCACCCCTTTCTCCTTTCCCCCCTTCCTCTCCCAAAACAAGGACTCCAGTCAGCTCAGTAAGAAGGGGACCACTCAGCCGACATCCGTTGGAGGAGGTGGAAGGTGTCAGCCCTCCATGAATCTCCTGAGTCCTCCTATGAACAGCATCCCTAGCCTCGAGCCCCCCTGAGTGTTCTGCAGGTCTCTGCGCCCCCCTGCCCTCCTTCCTTTAGTCACAGCCACGTCTGTCTCTGCCCTTCGGCGTCTCAGGGAGGACCCTGGCCTTTCCATTCACCAAGAGATCGGCCAGTGCATCTTCAGAGTCCTATAGCCTGGGACCCCCGCAGTTCATAGTGTCTGAACTTGGGGGTGCTACCACTTCACCTCCTTCTGAATGGCCTGTCTCTCTCTCTCTCTGTTGCCCCGAATTCTTCTGTCCTCATTTCAACCCGAGGCGAGGGCCGGAGCCCATAGGGGAGGCCGCGGATTCTTTGCGGAGCGTGACTTTTCCTTTATCTTCTGGCCCCTCCCGTCCGGTCCAGGCAGCATTCGGGGGTTCACCCTGTCCCTGTTGTCCCTCTCTAGCTGTGGAACAAAGAACAGAGTGTCCCCTTTCCCAAGTATTTATTGCTTCCACCCCTTCCTGTGGGTGAGCAGCTGTGGGGGGCGGAGAGCAGTGACAGAGAAAGGGCGTCCTGCTGTCCTTCTGTTTCCCAAGGACGGACTCCTGGGCCCCTCGGAAAAGGCTCTGCCATCCGCCGAGGGGGACGTCCCGGGGTTTGGCTCCGGTTGGCAATAACACTGGCTGTCATGCTTGCTTAGGGTAACCGGAGCCCACCTCTTATTTTTATTTATTTTCATTAGTAATAGCATTGCCTTTTTGGCTCGGCTTCCTTGAAAGTTAAAACCTGAGGTGAGGTAGCTGCTTTGTAAACAAACTGAAATGAATCCGCCTGCCCCTGGGAGAAGAGACATTTCCTTTGCCAAACAGACCCACAGACCCCCGAGGGATGGGGTGGCTCAGAGCTCTGAGAGCCCCCGGGTGGGGCTGGGGTCCTGGGGTCCTGGGGTGTGGTAGGGTCCTCCCTCTCACCACTAGGTGTCCCCTCCTCCTCTTAAAGTCCAAACTTGTGCTTCTGATGCAAATACCTAAAAAGCTCTTCGCTATGTGACCAGCACTCCAAGTGCATGAATTCTCTCCACGGTCAAGGTTGATGCACTGCTAAGAGAGGGGTTAAAAAACCGGCCCGAGGGCATATGGTAGTATCGGGGAGATGGGAGAACTGCATTCCTTTGCCAGAACTGGCCTTTCCTATAGACTTTTTTTTTAAAATTGATTTCAGAGAGGAAGTAGGGGGAGAGAGAGAGACATCAGTGATGAGAGAGCATCATTAATCGGCTGCCTTCTGCATGTCCCCTAGTGGGGGAGGATCGAGCCTGCAGCCCGGGCATGTGCCCTTGGCCGGAATCGAACCTGAGGCCCTTAAGTCCACAGGCCGACGCTCTATCCACTGAGCCAAACTGGCTAGGGATCCTATAGAGTTTTTCTTTTGGACTCCAGTAGTTAAAATACCTGAACATTTCGACTATAACTTGTCCATTTCCTTCTAAACTAAACAGGTGGCCACTTGTTCCCACTCTCTGCTGTCTCTGTCTCTCTCTGTCTCTGTCTTTGTCTCTCTCTGTCTCTCTCTCTCTCTCACACACACACACACACACAGATGCCTGGGTTCAGTCCTTTTTCCCAGCTCAGTTTTGCCATGAACACGATTCACACAGCTCCTCCTCTGTCAAAGGCACCGTCAGATGCATTGCTTTCTCTCTTCCTCCCCGGACGATGGGCCTTTCAGAAGAACGTTGGAAGAAGTTGTTTAATCGACGGGCGACACCGAATACGACGGGGACGGCTGGGCTGCCCCCGGTCCACACCGAGTACGCGGAGCGTTCACAGCGGCTTCTCTGTCTCCCGTGTCTCCGACAGATCTTGTCCCGGGACGTGGACCGCGTGAGGAGGCTCACCGTGGCGATCTGGAACTCCCTCCAGTTCCTGAAGAGCTGCTTCCAGTGGGAGTCCACCCTGCGGAGCACCGTGGCCTTTGTGGTGAGCGCCCGCCCTGTCGGTTTCCGGGGCCCGGATCCCCACGCGAAACGCGGGCCTCCTGTTGCCGACACGGGGGAGAGTGCAGCACAGTCAACCCCGCGGGCGTTCACGCCTGTAAGGAAACGGAAAACCCGGGAGTGGGCCCTGGCCCGTGCTGCTCAGTGGTTAGAGCG